>JASSKH010000004.1:15013126-15421853 GCA_031763025.1 Macrocystis pyrifera | reverse complement strand
GAGAGAGAGAGAGAGAGTACCCCCTTCTCTGTCTGCAGTAGAATAGGGGGAGTAGGACGTCGGTCTTGTCGTCGAACCTTACTGTTGCGGGGGGCCATAGTAAATAGGACCCAATATTGTTAGGAAAAAGAAGGTAAATGCATATACCTGGTAGGTTTTTTGTGTTTACCGTACGTAGTGATTTTCCTGTTTTTTTTTTTTTTTTTTTAATACGAAGTATGATTGCTGCAGCTTTGCGCTGCCCGGTGGCATACTTGAACGTCTTTTTGTTGGCACCATTGTTCCACCATATATATTATATATATATTATATATATATATATATCGTACACCTCCTTTATCCGTTTCACATGTTCTATTGTTCTTCTTCTTTCAGTGCTGCTGTATCATATACACCAGGTACTGCTGTATCATATACACCAGGTATGCACCAGGGATCATGCAACAACACGAAACGACGAAGAGTACCTACGTTGTTTTTTTACAAAAGTAGTGGCAACTGTCGATCGTGTCGCACCCCCCCCCAGTCGTGTCCTTGTTCGACGAAACAACTATTACGGGGGACCATAGTTAACGGGACCAAATATTGTTATTGAAAATAGGTAAATATATAGGTTTTCATGTATACCATAGGTCCTATTAACTATGGACCCCCGTAACAAAATGATAACATGTAGGGAGCAGCAAGGCAACGATTGCCTTGCTTGCTCTGCAGTTAAATTATACCAGTATCTCAGTGCCGATACACAGGTCTACGCAGCACTTTATTAATGATTTTGGTTCCTTTTTTTGCGGTTTCGTAGAGACTTGAGTAGCTTGGTGACTGGGTGGCTTCGTCATTTGGTTGTTGTCATGACGTGACTTCGTGAGTTATTACGGGGGACCATAGTAAATAGGACCGAATATTGTTGGTAAAAATAGTTAAGTATTTAGGTTCTTGTGTGTGCCGTAGGTCCTATTTACTATGGTCCCCCGTAATAGTAGCTTGGTGGTGGTGGTGGTGGTGGTGGTGGTGATGTTCGTGGCGATATTGGTGTCGGTGATGTTGGTGTTGTTGGTGGTGTTGACGTTGTGTTGTCGACGAGGTTACTTTGCGAATGCTGCTGGCTTGCTGACTGGGTTAATGATTTGGTGGCTCGGTTAATGGCTCGATGATTTTCGTGATGGAGTGGTGTTGGGGTGCTGTTTCTATCGTGAAAGTGGAGCAGAAGTGCCTCGAACCGAAGCCCGAGTTTGTCTCGTCCTCGTCGTCATTTCAGACTGCTGCCACGACTTCGCCGCTGTCCCTTTCTTTGATGGTGTGGCCGGGGGGGTGTTCTTGTCCTTCCATGTGTTTTGACGGAACGAGTATGCGAGAATGAAATCACAACTATTCTTAAGATATAGCACAATTCACATGGCCTGAACTTTGTTCCCCCCCCCCCTCTTGTCCTTTGTTCCCCCCCCCCCCCCCCCCCCCCCCTCTCGCGACCCCCCCCCCGCCTGCTCCCCGCCCCCGCCTCCGCCCCTGCCTCCGCCCGTGCCTCCGCCCGTGCCTCCCCCCCCCCCCCCCCCCCCCCCCCACATGTATCATTTCATTAATTTGGTTGCCAACGCAATCCACCTGCCCCCCCCCCCCCCCCCCCCCCCCCCCCCCCCCCCCCGCTGGTATTTACTTCATTATCGACGCGACCCCCCCGCCTCGAAATAAAGCCTCTTCCGCGGGCGGGGCTGTCCTCGTTCGCCCTCCGAGTTCAGCAACGGGGCTGCGCGGTGGCCAGCCGGCTGTCGAGAGCGCTCGGGCGTAGGGCGGCTCTACCTGCACCGCACTGCGATGAAGGTGTGGGACACAGCCTCCTCCCTGCTACTGCCTCCGCTGCCGCCGCCGCCGCCGCCGCCGCTGGCATTGGCGGGAGCGTTAGCGTATGCGCTGGAGTTCACGCTAAGGGAGGCGTTTTCGCTTTGCCTTCTTCTTCGTCTTATTCGTCGCCGTTGCAACGGGATCAGCAGCAGCAGCAGCAGCAGCAGCAGCACCTTAGGGTACAGCGGTCGCTGCTGCCGCCGCAACTACCGCTTATTGGTAGCGCCGGGGTTGGACCAGTCGGTGCTGCTGCTGTTAGTGGTGGTGGTGGTGGTAGTGGTGGTGTTGACCTCGTAGGTGGTACCTTGGTGTCCTCATCCGGTGGCGCTGATGCTGGTGCTGGTGGGGGAGGTGGGGATCGGGGGGGGGTGAGGGGCGGGCGAGGGGTGAGCAGGGGCGAGGGAGGAGGAGAGGAAGGGGGGGAGGAGCGAGGTTGTCGACGGGTTTGGCAGGGAGATGGAAGGCTTGGAGATGGCGGAGAAGGGCTGGGGCTCAGGGAGGAGGGGGAGGGGGAAGGGGAAGGGAGGGGAGGAGGAGGAGGATACGGAGGAGGAGGACGACAGCCTAGCGGAGCACTACGATCCTGCCATGTGCGTTGGTTGTGGGAGTATTGGTGTCGTTGGGCCTGGGCTAGGTGTTGGTATTGGTTTTCGTCTTTGTCTTGATCTCAGTTTTGGTCTTGGTTTGGGCGTTTTTGTTTGTTTGTTTTTCGTTTTTTGTTTTTTTTTTTTTTTTGTCCATTTTTTTTGGTGTATGATATTTTGTGTGTATTTGGTGTTTTGTGTTGTGTTTTTTGTGCTTAGTATATTTGTGTTATACCAGGTATATTCGAGTATGTATTGTGTTTTTTTCTTGTATTTTTTTTGTTGACCCCGTCCCAACCGCTCTCCTGTCGGGTCCTGTCATTTCCGTTCAGGTTCTTCGTGGAAGCCCTGCTCGGGCTGGCCGAGCAGCTGGGAACCCTATCCCCGCAGACTCGCGCCAGGGGTTTGCAAGACGGACTCGAAAGGATAAACGATTTTTTTTTTTCCTCTCGGAGCGGGCGCAAGGATCTGACGTCATCTACGTGCCCTTCGGCGGGGTTTTCCACCAGGCAAGAAGGCCTTATCATGATCAGAGAAGGCCGGACGCCAGCGGACTCCGAGCAGTGCTTCCATTGTTTCGTTTTGTTTCGATTTTGTTCCGAGTTTGCTTCCCTTTTGTTTCGATTTTCTGACCACACCCCACCCCCCCTATCCCCGCTCCACCCGGTCTTCTTAAACCATCCAGGTTTCTGACCCCCCCCCCCCCCCCCCCCCCCCCCCCCCCCCCCCCCCGAAAACCCCCCCCCCCCCCCCCCCCCCCCCCCCCCCCCCATGTGTGTGTGTTTATTTTGGTGTATTTTCATTTTTTTTTTTACCCCCCCCCCCCCCCTCTTCCCCCGGCCAGTTTTATGCCACCCACGTGTCGAGGATAAAAAAAACGACGTTGTCTTGTGTTCGTTTCTACAAATGTAGTTTGGCGGTGGTGTGACCAATCTTAATGGTATTGTTGTGTGCACACGCACGCACAGCAGCGGTTTTCTTGCGAAGGTAACCTCGGTAGCACAGTGCCAGGTAGGTGTCAGTCTATGCACTGCTCTGTGCGGAACTGCTGTAAGGATGGTTCAGATTTTGGTGTCGATACGTACTCTTAGAGCTTTGTGCGTTTTTTTTTGCGTTTTTTTTTTTTTTTTGCGTTTTTTTTTTTTTTTTTTTTTTCTTGACTGGGTGGGCTCCACAAGTGAGCAACCATTATAAAACGGTTATACAGTATGATGACACTTTTGTTCGTACGTTTTTTTTTTTTTTTTTTCGGGACTCTTGTAGCGCATGGAAGTGCCGGTCGGGTTGCCAGAACGAACTTCTTCGAAATAGTGTTTCGGGCTGTAGATGTTAGGAGCTCAGAAAGCCTCTCCCGTGGCGTGAGGTTGCTCGAACGGCCCTTGTATTTCCATAGAGAGTGGTGTACCAGGTATGTTTTCTGTAGTAAGCATTGCGTCGTATTGAGCAGGGACGCGCGAAAAAAAAAACTTTGTATTGTCTCTCGCCGGGCGATCCTCCACCCACACTCCAGAGAGTAGAGCGAATGACGGAGAGAAGGACGACTAGTGTCTTTTGTGATATTCCATGGAAAGCGAGAAGCCCTTGGTGTGACTTGAGGCTCGGACGTACTGGAAAATACGAAACCAAAACGTCCTGTTCATGATTGCGTCCGTACACCCGGTGCTTTCTGTGCGGAAGCATGCTGCTGTAGTTGTGCGCTTGGCGGTTGCGCTTGTTGGTGAATGTCCAGACGCACTCTTGTGCTTCCGAACAGAGTGTTTATTAAAACATTTCCTGTCTGCATATCTCCCTCGCCCGCATCAACATGGCTTGTTTCCTACTATTTTACTAAATAGGTTGGGCTATAGTAGGTGTGGGTTTAGTCTATAGTGTGCTGGCGGAATCTCGGGTTTTGGTAGTGACTTGAGTGACGTTTTCGGTGGCGGGTACTCGTATTGTGAACTCTCATATAGAGCCTAGAAGCCGCTAGTTTGTTGTGGCTCAGGTCGTCCCGCGCCTTCTTTTTCCCTTCCTTTTTTTTTCCCCTTCGGTCTCAATTTTTCATATTTCCCCGCACACTTTTCCCCACTCCCCCCTTCATTTCTTCTTCTTCTTATTTTATATTTTCCCCTCTTCTTCAGATCCGCGCGATCCACCCCCGAGAGTCGATGCACTTCTCCACCAAGGAACGGGTGCCGCTGCTGATCTGCCTCGAGGTCCAGGAGGTCGAGATGCCGATGACGAGGCCGATGACGTCATCACCGACAGCATTACCGACGGCCTTACCAGCAACGATGTCTACGACGACTATGGCACGTGCCGCCGCCACCACTACCGCCGCCACCCACCACCCCCCACCACCAGCGCAGCAGCAGCAGCAGCGGCAGCAGCGGCCGCGGCAGGGGGCAGCAGCAGCGGCCGCGGCGGCCGCGGCGGCCGCAGCGGCGAGAGCAGGAGCAGTAGCAGCGGCGATGAGGGTAGCGACCGCTCTCCCCTCAAGCGGTGCTGTCGGTGCAGGCGACGAGCGTGAGAGTGCGTCGGCGAACGGCCGAAGCAGAAGAGATGGAGAGGGTGAACCAGGAGGCGGAGAGGAAGGTGGAGGAGGCGGAGGGGCAGGTGGAGGAGGGGGGGAAGGAGGGAGAGAGAGAGGGGGAGGGAGGGGGCTGGATGGGGGCCACGATGATGCAGCGGAGGTGAGACGGGATAGGCAAGACGTGAAGTACCAGCGCGCGGGGGAGACGGGGCTGGTGGAGAGATTACGCGGAAACGTGCGCACGATCGTTGAGGTTTGTAGAGATGAGCGGGCGCGGGGGCGGTGACGGTGACGGTGGCGGTGATGCCAGAGGAGACGGGGAGAGGGTGGTGAGGGGTAGTACGAGGGAGGGGTAGAGGATGGAGAGGAGGGGAGGGGGGTTGACAGAGGAGACGGGGGGGTGTAGGAGGGAGGGGATCGGGAGGAGGGGAGAGGGGAGGTATTAGTGGCGGGTTGCATGGAGGGATTGGGTTCGACTTTTGTGGTGGGCAGTCGTCGGACGGCACCGTTCATGTTGGGTTTCGATGGAGGCGTGTTTCTGTCTTTGCTATACATCTGTCTTGGTTACCTACTCTTATGTCTTTGTCCGGATGGATGGGTGGATAAATGGACGGTTGCTTGCAAGCGGTCGGTTATCACGTGTACCAGTTGATATTTGTACTTTTTTTTCACTTTCGCCTGGTTTTTGTTTTCGTCTCCGCAGGCGGCGCATCTGACCGACCCTCCCGGAGGTTCCGTCGACGCTGGCCAGTGCTCCTCGCGGACGGCGAGCGACGTGGGCCCCACTACCCTGTCGTCCGAGGGCGGGGATGGCGACCCCAACACCCCTACCAACACAAACGCCAACACCAACGCCAATACCACCCCTAACACCACCGCTAACGCCAACACTGATTCCAACAACGCCAACACCACCATCAACACCCAGCAACACCGCCACCAGCCCGTGAGTGTGGAAACCCCTCCTTTTCACCTCCCCGTCTCAACCACCACCACCACCGCCGCCGCTGCGGTCGCGGCCGCCCCCGCCCCGACGGAGTTCCGACATCAGGATGGCCCCGTTAAGGGGGGGTGGGAGACGTATTGCAGCAGCTCCGAGGATAGCGACTTTGGTGGCTGTGACTGTGATGGCGATGGTGGTAGCGATGGTAACAGTCTTGGCAGTGGCAATGGTTGCAATGGACGCGGTGATGGTGGAGGTGCAAGCTCGCAGGGGGGCTTCTGGTACGGTGAGGGCGGTGGGGCGAGCGCTCTCAAGGACATCATGGGGCAGTGGGGGGGTGACCTTGAGTCGGCCGCGGCCGCAGCGGGAGGTGGTGGTGGAGAGGGAGAGGGCGGGGGGCGGGGAGGGGTAGATGGCGTGGCCGTCGGAGGCGGGGGTGGAAGAGGGGGATGGGGAGGACGAGTCGTGGGAAATAGTCGACGCTCCCGGGCGGTGGGAGAGCGACCCTGCATATGTGAGTGATGTGTCTGTGTAGTGTACGTGGTGTCTTGTGTTTTGGTTTGCGTGAATGTGTTTGTATCATTCAATATGACGTGTGGTTTTCCCCCCGAGCTCCCCATTTCTGCCCAAGAGAAGCAAGCCTGGCGGAGACTCTGCATCCCTCAACCGCAGTCGAGAAGGTATGAAATGATATAGGAGGAAACCAAGAAAATATGCTTCACGTAAGAGAAGTGTGGGGGGTACAATGCAAACAAAAGAAAGGATGGAACGAGGGGGGAAAAGCTAGTGCTTAGAAATTTAGGTGGAAGAGGAGAAACACTTGGAATATGTACGGGGAGTTACGAGAAGAATTAGGAATTAAAACGTATTTGCACAGCCCAATGGGCTTCGCGAAAACGCTGAAACTGCGGTTTCTTGTACGGGAACTGGATCTGCCAAAACGAAGAAAGAGGTATACCAGTAAGCCGGGAAGAGGAAAAAATGGATGCACAGATAGATTGTGAAATGTACAAGGAGGAACGGGATGTGTCAGAGGAGATGAGGAAAATGGACGAATGTGACATGGAGGAGTTTGGTACACTATTAATACCTGGTAGATAAGCGCGAGAAAACGATCGCTATCCTAGAAGATAGATGGTGGCCACAGGCGACATAACCAGAAGGGGGTAACATTAGCAAAAGGTTTCTATGTAATTTGTGGGAACAACGTAATGAGCGCCCAATTGTTGGAGGTGTCTCTGTTAGGAGTAGGAACGGTGCTCCGTCTCGAAAGGGATGCGTGGTCAACCGTCAAATCACTAAAACAAGCAACAAATGAGTACCCCCCCCCCCCTCCCCTAGCTAGAGGACATCGCTTGGCAACTCCCCCACTCCCGCCCCCCCCGCACGACATCGCCGCCGCCGCCGCCACCACCACCGTCGGTCCGCCCGTCATTTATGTTTTTTGCTCGGACGATCGCCCGCCCTATCCTTCCGCCCGAACCGCCTCCCGTCCCTACCGCCCCCACCACCGCTTCCTTTGCAGCCCGTCGGGAAAAACGCGGCGGCTAGCGGAGGCCATGGGGGAACCCGCATCAGCAACAACAACAGCGGCAGCGGCAGCGGCAGCAGCAGCATTAGCAGCAGCTGCTGCAGCGGCACGGGTAGCATTCCGGACAGTCAGAGCGACAGCTACAGCGAGTACCTCGCGGCCGCGGAGGCGGAGCGTCTGGACCGTCGGCTAGCAGCGGAAGCGGAGGAGGAAGAGGCGAAGCTAGACGCGGAGGCGTTACTCCGCGGATGGAACGGGGAAGGGGGCAAGGCGACTTCCGGAGGGGCCAGGGGTGGAGCTGGGGGGGTGGGTGAGGGTGGACGAGGGGTGGGGGGCGGCGGAGAGAGCGAGGAGGGCAGGAAAGTATTATTTTTTCTCCGGCAGCCGCGGCGGCCGCTACGGCGGTGGTGACAGGCGCGGTGTCTGGGGTGGCGGGCGGGGCCGGTAAGAGGGGCAGACGACGCCGCGTGTCGGAGGTAGGGAGGGGAGGAGGGGAGGCCGCCGCCGCCCCAGCTACTGCCGCCGCCGCCGCCGCCGCTGCCGCTGCCGCTTCCGCTGCCGCGTACGATGATGGGCATCCGCAGCCCCCGCACCCCCCATCGCAGTCGCAGCAGCAGCAGCAGCAGCAGCAGCAGCAGCAGAAGGAGCAGGAGCAGCCTAGGATTATTTTCAAGGAACAATGGAGCGAGAAGGAGGCGCGTGTTTGGCAGGAGGGCGCTGCTGCTGCTGCTTCCGCCGCGGCGGCGGTGACGGGCGGGGCTGGAGTTGGGGTTAGGCAGGGGGGAGGGGGGGCGGGGGCGGGGAGTTACTGGCGGGTTTAAGGCCAGATGTTTGGGAGAGAAGGGGAAGGGCGCCGCGTTGACGCCCTCCAAAGGCTGGAAACTTCTGCCGATTATTGTGAAGGTGGGCTGTCTGATGGGTTTCGATTCACTACGGCGTGATCGCACCGGGTGATGGTGTTGTTGGTGGTGTTGTTGCTGTTGTTGTTGGCATAATAGTTGCCGATGCGAGCTTGATTGTGGAGTGGCACGTGGGAAAACCCTGCCGGCAAGACTAAGCCTAGACCTTCCGTCCGGATGCTGATGAAAAATTTAACGATAGTGAGCTACTGCTCTGACGGTGACGATGGTGACATTAATGATGATGCGATCATGTCGATGGTAGCGACGGAAGGGATGTGATAAAAGTGATGGTGGTATTTTACGGCGACGAGAATGGTGATGCCGATTGCGATTGTGATGAAACTGTAAGGGTGGTGACGGTGATGGTTGTACTCGTGATGATGTGATGACGAAAACGATGCTGCGGCAATCGTGGGGATATTTTTATGGCGATGGTGGTTACATGGATAATGATAACGATCATGTGACGATGGTTGACGAGGGTGGCTGCAACGGTTGTGACGATGACTATGACGATGATGGTGGCGATGGTTGTAATGCTGAACTACGACGATGATGGTGGTGATGGCGGTCGCGTCTATGTCGTCCGTGTCCAGGCCAACGACGACCTCAGGCAGGAGCAGTTCGTCAGCCACCTGGTGGCCGTCTTCGACCAGATTTTCAAGGCGGCGAAGCTCGGCGTTCGGCTCAGACCCTACGAAATCATGGCCACGAGCCTCACTGCCGGAGTAATAGAGGTGGGTATTCCGGGACAACAGAGGTTCGAACTTCTCCTCAACTGCGTGACTGCCCAGCATCTTGTCGTCGTTCGAATCCCACTTTAAGCTTTTGCATCATTGTTCCTGATACACGTACCGGGCCGTGGAATTGATCACCGATTTCGCTCGAGCGCCGTGGGTCGTGGGAGGCACGGTAATCCATGACCCTGCTCAGTGGGGTCAAAATAAGTTTGACTTATACACGGATCCATAGAGATGAGCACTACGGTGAGACAACAATTCACACCAGGAACAGATCGCGACTTAGACCATACAGATCAGATAGATCATCTAGGTCCTAACCTGCCGTTCTGAGATATTTTGCAGGATCTGTTCAGTACAGATCCAACCCAGGAAACGTGTCCTAGATCGTTTGGGTTGTATACGGCTCGCACCCTTGCAACATGAGCTACGTCGTACAGATCAGGCATCTACTGTTGTAGATCATGAAGTAGGAATGATCTATGTGATCTGATCTGTCATGCGATGTGTGAAACAGTTTGGCCCTGACAGCCCAAGAGGCTCGACCGCCTGGAAACATTCTCGGAGACTATGAGCTGCCGTGGGGATTTCGTGTGTTTTTGTGTGTGTTCTTCACGCTAAACCGCTCGTTGTACCCGTCGACATCCAGCGCACCCAGTGTCCGTGCTGACGCTTCGATCCTAGAGAGAGATGAAGGTTATGTGGTCACAAAACTACAACGCAGAGATACTACTGCTGTACAGTGTTCTACTTCGTGTACCGGGTATGCGGTAGGCAGAGTAGACAATGCAATGCCGTGTCATCGTACTTGATACGGCAGACCGACATACGCATTCTACTATAGCATGCGTTTGTCAATATGTGGAGTGTTTGTATGTTAATATTGATTCGAAAAGGTAGTAATATTCAGGGACGATAGTGGCATGCACTATATACATACTGAACTTTGTTGTGCATTACTCGAAGTATTATTTCTAATCGAGCGCAAAAATCGGCGCGCTTCGCGCGTCTCATTTTTTTTGTTTCTTTGTTGGGCTGCGCCAAGCGAAGGTTTGCAGATGGTGATCCATGTGAAATGTACGACCACTTCATAGTCGATAATTGATAGGTCTGTTAGATCGGGGTTAACGAACTTGTATTTTGTACCGGTAGCCAATATACAGGATAAATATAGCAAAGATATTACAGAGACACGGGCCCCCTTATTTTGTCTCCCCAGGGCACAAGCCGGCCCCGATGGCCTACGATACAAAAACTGCTACGCGTGGAGGCCGAAGTTTACTAAAATTTATAAACACTTTGAGCAACAGTCGCCCTGAAGCTCGTTAGGAAATCGTCAATTTTCAGGCAGGGAAAGACGTGATTACACAGTGGATGATGAAATGGCTGTTCGTGCTCTAGCTTTGAGGGGCCTGGTACGGTCAGAGATGAATACGATACCACCCTCCCCCCAAACTAGAAACAAACCAAGCCTATCACCGGCGTAAACTGTGGACTGTCTGTCTGCGCAGTGGTTTTTTACCAACAGCAGTCGTAGGGCTGAGAATCGTATACACGCAGTTGATCCCAAATTTCACGGGGGGTTTCCTATAGATTTGACCAGGCGGTACCGGTCACGGTGGTGTCCCTGTCCTTCCCCCCAACAAACAAAAACGGAGCACTTGTACCGGTTACTAGTGTTTGCGTTGCGGTTTCGACCGGCGGCAGTCATAGGACTGCAACTCGTTTTTGTTGATCGTAATCTCACATGGGGTTTGCTGTGTATTTGGCCAGGCGGTACCGGACACGGGTGTCCCTGGACGCTCTGAAGCGCCACACGCCCCACCTGGCTCTGCACGAGTTCTTCCGGCGACATTTCGGGCGGAGGGGAGTGCTGCGGCAGGCGAGGGCTAACTTTGTCGAGAGCTGCGCGGCTTATTCGGTCGTCTGCTACCTGCTGCAGGTGCGTGAGATGGTTGCAGAGGTGGACGGGGGGCAGGCGCGGGCCGGGGGGGGGGGGGGGGGGGGGGGGGGGGGGGGGGGGGGGGGGGGGGGGGGGGTGTACTCGATAGGAGAGATGTACTCGATCTCATGCATGGCCGTAGTCGTATGACCATAGACCCTCGCATCCCTACAATGCCGGGACGGAACGCATGGGGTCTTTATCAGCCAGGCAGACATTGTTTGCACCAAGCGCGAAGCGCCGTGAGGTGTTCAGCGAGTCGCCTGAAGGGTGAGCTGCACCCTACAGTAGTAGTAGGAACCGCTTGTGAGGAAGATTTTATTGCATGTGGATGACGGCGTCAAATTGGTTGATTTCGTTTTCTGGTGTGGCCACTCTCTGAGGAAGCTGTGGGTATACTATGTATCTTCTTCGGGGGGGAAGGGGGGGTGGGGTGTGGGAGCTGCGCGGTTATCAGACGATGAGCTATTTGCCGGAGAAGGTGTTGAAGGCGCGGTGGGTAATGCGTGTGGTTCAATACCGATGACCGAGCCACAGCCTCGATCAACGTTGTTTCTACGAATAATACAGTGCGTACATTGGTATTCGGTTGCGGACAAGAGCAACTGTTTTCCGTTTGTCGGTGCGTTTTCGCGCAGTGCTGCTGTGGTTGTTTGGTTATTTATGTGCGCGAAGAACCGTACCGTCAACCGCCGACGTAAATGCTCAACCAGGTACATTTCAACTGACTGAAAGCTGGACGGTTTTGTTGTTCTGTACCCGCGCACGTACGTAATTGGTTTGCTCGATTTTTCCTGTCCATCTTCTGTCCTCTTCTCTTCGGTCACTGTATTTTTTTCGTTTATTTTTTAGCTGATCGACTCCTATTTCTGATTGTATGAAATTTTGGCAGATCAAGGACAGGCATAACGGAAACCTTCTGCTGTCTGCGGACGGACACTTGGTCCACATCGACTGGGGCTTCGCTCTGGAGTTGTCCCCGGGGGGAAACCTCGGCTTTGAAAGCGCGCCCTTCAAGGTATTTACGTTCGAGTTTCTGTTTCACGCAAAATCAACCAAACAATGCCGCGATGCTGCTATTAATATCAATTTTTTAACCAAGCGCCTACGACGGTTGTTCTGTCTTCAACAACAGACAAACAGATTGGTCTCGAAAAGGTTCCCGAGTTCTCAAGAATATTACAAGAATATTCTCATTTCTGATTATAACGGTGCCAAAGTAATAGGGTCCCCTTTCGAATTTCCTTCAGTACCGCTCTCGAAGGCTGCACCAACGGACACAAGCTGACGGCAGTTACAAAAGGTCCTGCTGCGCCGGTTCCTATAGCGACAGCTGCACTACCGGGTGGCTATCTCCATCCACCGCACCTGCCCCTCTCGGGGGTCAGGTCGGGTCAACATGCCCAAGCGTCAGTGGTAACAGCAGCCTGCTCTGATGTTGCAACGGGAGCTGCGGGTTTAAATTGACGCACGACACGTAATCTAAAGGTGTAAAAGTGTGGTGAGCTTAAGCTTTATTCTTACCAGTCCGCCGGAGGATAAAAAATAAAATAAGAATAACCATTGTACTCGTACAGTTCTTCGAAACCTTTTTTTTTCCCCCACCCTTTTCGGTCACCATGGCTGCTTCAAAATTTCAAGTTTCAGGAAGCAGAATGAAAAGCGGAAGTTTTGCTTTCTTAAGGGCTAGTATGCATGAGGCGTACTTTCATGCTTTAATAATATCGCATCAACCGGGGGGGGGGGGGGAGGGAAGAAGACACCTGTGACTACGGTTTTTGTCCAAGGTCTCCGAGGGAAAACAAAAGCCTCCTGCATGTTGAGCTGGAGAGTAAGAAAGGGAGGCTTAACACGTCGGACATATATAGATGATGTACAGATAGATCAGAATAGATCATCTAGGTCCTAACCTGCCGTTATAAGATATCACATGGTGTGTAGGATCTGTATAGTACATATCCATCCCAGGAAACCCGTCCTTGATCGTACAGATCATAGATCAGGAATCTATTTGCCCCCTGAAATATCTAGGTCATAAAGTAGGAATGATCTGCAGATGATCTGTTCGAGGTACGTACTCGTATGGATGATTTTTATTTTGCCGGAAAGAGGAACACCCCCCCCCCCCCCCCCCCCCCCTCTGCCTGGTCAGTGAAAACCCGACGCGCTCCGTCCCGGCATTGTAGGGATGCGAGGGTCTATGGTCATACGACTACGGCCGTGCATGATGATGAGTACACCCCCCCCCCCCCCCCCCCCCCCCGGAACGGGATGTGTTAGAAGAGGAGATGAGGAAAATAGACGAATGTGACATGGAGGAGTTTGATACAATGAATAGCAGCGAGAAAACGATCGCTATCCTAGGAGATAGATGGTGGCCACAGGAGGCCAAACAGGAAGGGGATAAGACTAGCAAAAAGTTTCTATGTAATATATGGAAACAGCGTAATGAGCGCCCAATTGTTGGAGGTGTCTCTATTAGGAGTAGGAACGGTGCTCCGTCTCGAAAGGGATATGCGTGGTCAATGGTCAAATGACTAAGGCAAGCAACAAATGAGTACCCCCCCCCCCCCCCCCCCCCCCCCCCCCCCCCCCCCCCCCCCCCCCCCCCGCCCCTCCTCAATTTCCCCCTTGTTTTGTTCTTTTTTATTTTGCCTTCATCCATGTTTCCCGTTTTTTTTTTTATTTCTTGTCTTGGGCCACTAGCTCACCCAGGAGTTCGTAGAGGTGATGGGTGGCGCTCGCTCCACGTCTTTTCAGAAGTACCGCAGCCTCTGCGTCCGCACGTTCTTGCAGGCGAGACGGAGCCGCGAGAAGATCATCACACTGGTGAGTGATTCACACCGCAGGACGGATGATCGATTCCCACGTCTCTCATGGCAGCTTTGTTCCCGATATTGTATATGCTAACTGTTACGGGGGGCCATAGTAAATAGGACCAAATATTGTTAGTAAAAATAGGTAAATATATAGGTTTTTATGTATACCATAGGTCCTGTCAACTATGGCCCCCCGTAATAGTAAATAGGACCTACGGTAGGCACTAAAACCTACCTGGTACATATTTATCTATTTTGACTTACAATATTTGGTCCTGTTTACTATAGGTCCCCCGTAAAAGAGCAAGTATGATATGGCTCATGTTGCCGGATTGGACCCGAACAATCCGCATGATCTACGTAGCGTATGTTTTGCTGGTTTTGTTCTGTACCCTATGCAGATAGGTCCTGCACAGCCAACCTCTCGCAACGGCAGGTGAGGAACTGTAGATGATCTACAGTAGATAGATAGATCATGATCTGTCTGATCTGTCTGTCCGAGGTGTGGGGAGTTTTTTCGATCGGTTTCGTTTCGTTTCGTTTCTGCCTTGTTTTTTTCATGTTTTTTTTTTTTTTTTTTCTTTTGTGGTTTTACACCGAAAAAAAAAGAAAAGGGAGAAAATGTCATCTGCGACGTCCACAGGTTTGTTTTCGATACGATGGCAATACCTGGTATTCTGCACAGACGTGCTCATCGTTGCAAGCTGCGTCATACGGCGGTCTCTTGTCTTGTTTCGTTTTTTCTTCGTTGTTAGTTGTGTTTTCGATTTTCATATTTCAACACCGGCGGTAGCTGCGCAGTAGTACATAGTGCCTTACCGTATCACCCGGGTGATAAGATAACGCACCCCCTGGGATGAATTTTGGAGGCGTTTTTCTCCAAAACATTCCTCGAGGGAGGCGCACAACAACGAAAATGGCGGCTTTGGGAAGGTTCCGTGTAGACGCGTTGCCGAGAAAATGTGTTTTTCGATTTTCGCCCTATGGGGGTGTGTCATTTCATCACCCGTGTGGTACGGTACGCTCTCGCAGTCTGTCATATCTGCCCGACGTGCTCTTGTTCTTCTATGCACACGGTTGTTGCGTTGTTACTCTAGGCACTGCCTACGAGGGGCTACAGGTACACGACCACGCTTTTTGTTACTCACCTGGTATAAAACATGCCATCGTCTTTTTAACAACACCCTCATGATTTTTTGCTCGTGTTGTCTTGTACGTAACCTCTTTCTCTTTGTCCCCTCGCACGGTGTTTTTTTTTGTTTTTGTTTTTTTGTTTTTGTTTCACGCCCCCTTTTTTTTGTGCACGTTTGTTGTGCGCTGTCTGGTTGATTTTGTGTTGGGGGGACGATTCCGCGTGTATTTTCAAGAAAAGGCCACGGTGGGTTTTTATATTTTGTTTTCTTGTCGCGAGCAGAAAACAAACTGCGGTGTAGGCACAGCCTCGGGTCCCCTCCGCCTTCACGCTGCGATGCAGTACGCGTGATACGTTATCTGGCTCCGTTGTCTCGCTTGTGTTTTGTTTGAAAATGATGACGATGGTAATGATGGTGATGGTGATGAGGATAATGATGTGATGATGATGATATATGATGATGATGTGATGATGATGATGATGATGATGATGTGATGATGATGAGGGTGATGACGATGACGATGTCATAGATGATGATGATGGCGATGGCGATCATATGCTCACATTATTACGGGGGATCATAGTAAGTAGGACCTACGGTACACACAAAAACCTACATATTTCCCTATTTTCACTAACAATATTTGGTCCTATTTACTATGGTCTCCCAACGGGAAGCTCCTTTCCCTGAAATCGAGGCAGTGGTCACTGAACATTTAACACGTTTCGTTGGTATCATTCTCTGCAACAGCGTTTTTCTTTTTCTTTTTCTTTTGGGGTTTGCTTCGCGTGTTCATACTGCACCAGGTGGAGATGATGGTGGCTTTCAGGCCCGACCTCAGCTGCTTCGGAGGCCGCCCGGATGGTGTCCTCAAGAACGTGAGTCGCATGCGCGTGTCTTGCCTTCTTACTATTACTATTCATCTCACCACCGCCTTTGCCTGTTCATCTGCGTTTGGTTGTTTCCGGACGGCGGCTATTACGGGGGACATAGTAAATGGGACCAAATTTTGTGAGCGCCGGACGACGGCTATTACGGGGGACCAAAATAAGTGGGACCAAATTTTGTTGGTAAAAATGGGGAAATACATAGGTTTTTGTGTGTCCCGTAGGTGATGTTTACTGTGGTCCTCCGTAATAGTGTTGTTGGATAGTACATCGAACGGTTAGAAGGTTCGACATTGTGAACTTGCGATGCGTCGCATCGAGCGCGTTTTACCCTCCATCTCCTGGCCCCCCCCGTGATCTTCTTGCTATGGATGGTAGTAGTATCTACGGCTGAGTGTGTTGAGTATCGTATCGAACGCGTTTTGTCCTCCATCCCCCCTGGTCTCTCCGGTTTTTCTTTTTGACGTTGATACTGAATAGAACGTTTCGAAAATGATCGAAAACGAACCGAAATCGTGTCCATTTTGATTTAGGACGTATATCGGTATCGTATCGGACCACTATGGGCGACACTACAGTGAGCGTTTACACATTAACATGAAGACCAAGCGATCCTTATATATATATGCCCAGAGCAACTGCTGTGCGAAGGTACACACGTCGAACAGATGTTTTCAGGGTAGATATTCATGATCTGTATGACCCAGCTCATGTTGCCGTGTAGGAAGGAATCGCACAATCTGCATAACTTTTGTCGGCAAGTCGGCTGGAGAAGCCAGGTGATGGCTATCCAACTCGCCGGCTTGGGTCAGGCGAGCGAAGGGAAAAGCTGAATCAGCCCCCTTCCCGGCCGAGGGTGTCCCACCCATAATGTGGAAAACTGTATTCCCTCACTCATCAATCTCACCTTCAAATCTATAAACCCATTGAGTCGGATAGTCAGCTTCTCCGACAAACTACCAACTGCAAGTCTGACGAATAACTGCTGCTGTTGGTGACTCAAGTCGTGCCGACTCTCAGCTCTAAAAAGCTGTGATCCATCGTATTTTTCGTGAATATGTTAATTAAATGAAGGTCCTGGTGCTACCCTGTAGAGCCCCCAGTTGGTGATGCTATAGTTGTTTAGCGTTGACAGCTGCATGTTCACCTTCATTTCGATGTGTGTCCTTTCGTGTGTCCGTGGTTTGCTGTTCGTCCGTCTATCCGTGCGCGCGTGCTCATACTGTAATGTTCTGTGTTATCTGTTCGTGTGTCCGCCCGGTTGTATTGTCCCTCGCCTTTCCGCTTTTTTTTTTTTGTTGCTACTGTATTCATATCCATTGCTATTCATATGTATATCTCGTCGGTATGTCTGTCCGTCGGACTATCTTGCTGTTATTGTGTCTTTCCGCGTGTCCGTCTGTCTGTCTGTCTGTCGATCCGCCCGTCCCTACATCGTTGCTGCTGTTGTTGTAATTGTTGTCGTTGCTGCTGTTGTTGTAATTGTTGTCGTTGCTGCTGTTGTTGTAATTGTTGTCGTTGCTGCTGTAGTCGATGGTGGTATCGGTGGGTGCTGCTGTTGTGGTCGTTGTTATCCTTCCGTCCGTCAGTCAGTCGATCTGTCTTTCGTTTTATCTCTGTCGCTGTTGTTAATGATCACATTTCCACTTATAGTTGGCAGTCAATACTATCAAAGTCCATGGTCACGAAGACAAAGTTCAAACCATCACCATGGCCGGACGGAAAGAAGATAAAACGAAAATACAAGCGCACCGAAAATGGAGAAAAACGCACGCACGTCGTTCCCTGTTTGGGTTTTGGCTGGCTTCGTTGTCAAGCCCTGTTTCAGTCCTATTCTTTTTTTCGCTCATGAGAGAGCTTGCTTAGTCTGAGCTATCAGCCGCCGCGGGCGAGGAGGTGGCGGCGGGCGCACAACGCGTCTACAGTAATATCCACACACAGAACGTATTTTGGTTTGTGCATCCATCGTCACAATGAGAACACTCGTAGATCGTGGGCTGGGTTTTCACAAGCCTTGCCTTGCCTACTCTCCACTACCCTTTACCTTTCCTTACATTACCCTCCCCTACCATACCGTATCGTACCCTACCCTCCCCTACCCTACCCTACCCTACAACGGTAACAGTTGTGCCGTCACGGACGAGAGAACGCCTCCATTCGTAACAAAATTAGAAAAATGAGACATGCCGTCTTGCTACAGGTGACGCTCCTCGTGCGTTTTTTTGTTAGTATTTTTCGTACTCTCTTAATCCTTTTAGTACCGCAGTCCCGTTTTGGGGACAAATCACTTGAAATTAGACTGGTTTGTCTCCAAATCGGGACTGCGGTACTAAAAGGGTTAAGCTTGTCGACTGCGTTGTAGTGTGTTCTGTTTCTATAAAAAAAAAAAAAAAAGCTGAACACGGCAACATGCCGCGAGTGACGCTTCACGATTCGTATTTGATCCGGTAAAAAATCCCCGCGCGCCATCAGCCCCCCTGTCTTTTTTTCTTTTTTTTTTATCCTCCGGCGGATTGGTAAAAGTAAAGCTTGAGCTCACCACACTTCCACGTTCCAATTTCGTGTCGTGTGTCAATTTAGCCCATAGCTCCCGTTGCAACATCAGAACAGGCTGCTGTTACCCGTAGAGTTTGGGCAAGTTGACCCCACATGACCCCCGAGAAGAGCAGGTGCGGTGCAGATCGCCACCCGGGAGAGTCATCTCTTCCGGATAGTGTGGGACTTGCGCGAGCTCACCCACTAATAAAAACCGAGGCTATGAGGCCTTTCCGCCGGACTTGGTCCAGCTACGGCCTACCCTACCCGATGGGGCGTTGGTCCCTATCGAGCTACCCGCTACATGATGTCAGCGTGTCAGCCGTATGATAAAACCTCAACATGGACACCAACGAAAGAGTATCCGCTACCTCCGCTGCCACCGCCACCACCACATTAAGTGTGGCGATTGGTGCTCCGTTGACCTGCCGTCACATCCCCCCCCCTCCACCCCACCCCTCTTCAACATTTTCTCTCCGCAAAACGTGCAGCTGCGTACTCGCTGCCAGCCCGACAAGAGCCTCTCCTCCCTCCCTCCCCTTCACCCCTCCGTTGTATTCGCCCTCCACAAAATTTCCCTACCCCTCCTCTTACCCCTCCGCCCTTTCTGTTATACGTTGGCATCTACGAACTGCAGATGCATGCGCGCTTGCAGCCCGATAAGGTCCCGCACTCCCTCTCCCCCCCCCCCCCCAATATTCTATATGGGTTGGGTTGGCGTCGGTTGGCAGCGACACTGTAAAACATGCCGCTCACTACGTGAGCTAGACATCCAGGGTACCGTTTTTTTTGTTTTTGTTTTGGCGGTCGCCCACAGCTGGTCGTCTAGTTAGATCATTTGTGCGAAGTAAAGAACCTTTACTCTGCACAATGGAATTGATCGTATCACGTAGTGTTCAAGGTAAGGCACCCAAGAGGCAGTTACATAGTACTCCCATTGCTGTCTCTGGAAGTGGCTACACCGGAAATTAAACTAGCTCATTGAAGCTGTCATCCATATGCAAGTCCGCCTCACAAGCGGTTCTTAGTACCAGGATGCGGCTCACCCTTCATGCGACTCGCCGGACACCTCACGGCGCTTCGCGCTTGGTGCAAGCAATGTCTGCCTGGTCGGTGAAAACCCGACATGCTCTGTCCAGGCAATGTAGGGATGCGAGGGTCTATAGTCATACGACTACGGCCATGCATGAGATCGAGTACATCTCTCCTATCGAGTACACCCCCCCCCCTCTCCGTTGTGTTTACTCTCTGCATAACTGCTCCGCCCCGCCTCTCTCCTCTATGCCCCTCTGTTATATTTTCTCTCTACAAAACTGCAGCTGCGTGTTCGCTTCCAGGCCGAGAGCCCCTCCCCCATCCTCCGTCCCCTCCGCCCCTATGTGGTGTACTCCTTACAAAGCTGCAGCTGCGTGCTTGCTTGCAATCTGACTAGCCCCCTCCCTCCGGGGGATGATCGTATCACGTAGTGTGTATATGGCGAGGCATCCACGAGGCAGTTACATAGTAAGCCCATTGCTGTCTCTGGAAGTGGCTACACCGGCTATTTAGTTAACTCATTGATGCTGTCATCCATATACAAGAAATCCGCCTCTAAAGCGGTTCTTAGTAGGATGCAGCTCACCCTTCATGCGACTCGCTCAACACCTCGCACGGCGCTTCGTGCTTGGTGCAAGCATTGTCTGCCTGGTCGGTGAAAACCCGACGTGCTCCGTCCGGGCATTAGGGGTGCGAGGGTCTATGGTCATACGACTACGGCCATGCATGATAATGAGTACACCCCCCCCCCCCCCATTATATTCTCTCTGCAAATCTGCAGGTACGTGCTCGCTTCCAGCCCGAAAACCCGAAAATTCCCCCCTCCCCCCCACCGCCTTTCCTTGGTATTTCTCTCTACAAAGCTGTAGCTGCGTGCTTGCGTCCCGCCTGACAAGAGCCCCCCCCCCCCCTCCCTCCCCCATCACATTGTCTCTCTACAAAACCGCAGCTGCGTGCTCGCTTCCAGCCCGACAAGAGCGCGGAGAAGTGCGTGAGTTTCGTGCACGACCTTATCGAGCAGAGCGTGGACAACTGGAGGACGAGGCTGTTCGACACGTACCAGCGAACTTTCGTCGGCATCCAGTGATCGAACCGTTCTACAGCAGGTCGTGTTGGGCAAAAGTTATGTCAACCCAGATATACACCGCCCGGACAAGATGTGCGCAAGAGCTGTGTCGACACAGATCTCACGCGGCAAGCATGTGCGCAAGAGCTCTTTCAGCACAGATAGATCCCACCAGGAAAACGTGATCTAAATCGTGCTGATCATATCAACCAGGGGTGAAGCTGCCTCGGAGAGATGTAGATCATGGAAAGGCGAATCTTGGATTGAAACATAGTTCGGACGCGGAATCAGTGACCAATTCGAGACTGGGGGCACTAACCAGTGACGAAATCGAGCCAGAGAAGTGTTCTCCGTGACCACTCAGCGACCGATTCAAAACAGGACGGACCAAATCAGTAGCGGAATCGAACCAGGAAGCGTTACGTCGTCGATGATGGAATCGAGACTCAGGAAGCATCAATCGATAGTTGGATTTTGGCTGAAGTAGACTTGTTAGTCACCGAAATCGAGACAGGCAGTTGTCTGTGACGGAGTCGATCGAAACAGGAAGCGTTACGACCAGTGACCGATTCGAGGCAGGATCCCAATCGGTAATCGAATCGAGGCACCATGCTAGAGTACACCGAACGAGCAGGGAAGAGGAAAAGAAGAGGAAGAGGAAAAACAAGAAAACTGTTCGCGATGTAATGTGAAAACTTTTTTTTTTTCCTTCGTTTTTTTTTACTCGTAGAATATTATTGATGTGAGCTTGTGTTGTATTAGCCTTTTGTTTTTTTCTTGAGGCACACGTTACTGCTGCGCGGCCGCCGCTGTTGGTACTGCTGCTGCTGCTGCTTGTTGTGTTGCTTGTGTTGTGTTGAGATACGCGTGCGTTTATTCTACGTAGACCTTTTGATAGGATCTTGGAAGCTCAACAAGCGCAAAATTGTGTTTTGTTCCATATATAAGAAATATATATATACGAAGTATGTATATTTCCCAGCAAAGTTCCGCGGCGCGTGCTCGCTCGCGTTACTAGTCTACTACTTGAGTAAGACCATCTATATTATGTACCAGGTATTGTTATTTTGTCAAGAGGGAAGGGAGAGGGGAGTATTGACGCGTTATCTGGGTTGAGGGGGGCCGTGTGGAGACGGGGGGGAAAAAATGTATCTCTGGCTTGTTTTTCTTTTCTCCTCCGCGCATCACGCCGCGGCATGCGGCCAAGCCATGCCGCGGACTCTTTTCACCAGCAAGTATGTAAAGAGGTGAGAGCCACAAGGGTAGGAGCAGTAGTAAGGGTACTGGGGGGGCGTGTGTCCAGATGCTGCCCGTCCCGTGAAGCCTGCGACGCATTAGTGCTCCCTGTTTTCTCTGCCGCCCACGTGGGTACCACCATTTCATACTTTGCTTGATTGTGATTGGACGAGCGTATCCTAGTCACGCTGGCTATTGGTCACGGCCTGGCCGTGACTAGTTCATGTTTTGCCTCAATCCGCTGGGTTGAGTGAGTTTTCCCCCCGCACCCGCAAGGACTGCGGACATTTCTATGTATACAGTAGTAGTGCCGTATATATAGACACTTCGAAGCAGTATGTTGTTTTTCTTCTATTGGTATTATTTTTCTTCTTTTGCCGGCGGGAGAGGTTCTCTTGACGAAACCGCGTTTTTTTTTGTCGCGTTTTCGTTGCCACACTGGCTTTTTTTCGGGCTTTCGTTGGACCTATTGTACGTACGTACTACTATTACCAGCACGTACCAGTATTGCTTCTGCGTTGCGTTTCAACGCGACGTGTACCTCGTACGAAATAGCTCCATTTCTTTTCTTGTGGGGCCGCCATGGCAGGCCGCGCGCTGGCTTGTGCTGGCTGTTCCGCCGCGGGTCGGGGGCGGTTACATGCCACAAACGGCGTATCAAGTGTTCAGAGCACGTGCCGCACAACAGTACAGTGTAGCCCAGCCCGCCCCCGCCCCCACTCCCTCCGTTTCCCTCCGTTTGTTTTTCCTATTTTGTTCTCGTAACGTTTTCATTTTGTTTTCGTGGCTCTTTTTCTACTTCTCTTCTTTGGGTGTGGTTGAGGGAGTTGAGTGGAGTTACGGTGGTTGGTGAATGGGCGGGCGGGCGGGCGGCCAATCACGAGGAGGAACTATTATAGCCGTGTTGTGATTGGGACGGACGTTTCCAGTTTGTTGTTGGAGACCGTGTTGTGTTGCGATGTGTTGTGTTGCATTGTGTTTTTTTTGTTTGGTTTGTTCTCGTGGTATGTTGCTGTATTGTGATGTGTTTGCGGACGTAGGAGGAGGAAAAGGCGTTATAGTTGTAAGAGAATGAGGCGGTAATCAGGGGGGGGGGGGGGGGGGGGGGGGGGGGCGGTGTTATGTTTTCGGCGGAAAAGGAGGCGGGTGGGAGCATCGCTCCCTGAGCATCCCTCCAATCAGAGACCGCTTTTTTGTGACCGACTATTTTTTTTTTTCTGCAACTTTTGTTTTGTTGTAACACGATACGGGGACGGCAAGGCGGGAAGAAAGAAAGGCCCGGCCCTGCCTGGGTATGGTGAGTGGCGTACTACAACAACAACGACAGTGGGCTAGTTGTTTTTTGGTTGGTTTAGTACGTTTGTGGCGGGGGTGGGACTGGGACTGGGCTTTGAACTTGGAGGTGATGCTGCCTAGTACTTGGTGGGGAGGAAGCGGTGTCGCGGGGGGGCTCATCCGCGTCTCTTGACAATGTACATATAATATTATGATAACTATCGAGCAGACGCGTGACGACACGACGCGTTACTGAATCAATGTGTTTGGTGACTCTTTTTCTCCATCAGTTATATTATACATCAATGACAAGTCAATTATACAGTAGCATCTTCAAACAAGTAAAATTCTGCCTAGCAAGTATCTACGTCGCGAGAGAATTTCCATACCTCAGTCCAACCTTGTATTAAGTGGTAACACCTACAGCAGTAGGGAACAGCAGGGCAACCCTTTTGCCCTGCTCTACAATAATATTATACATCAATGACACGTCAATCATTCATCAAAACTCATATCATACTATTAATATCAGGTGCATATTCATGCCGATCATACACCGATCATTAGGGCTACGTAGGTACTGGTAGCTCTCTTTTAGCTACGAAAAGGATCAAGGTGTTTGGTCGCGGCGTTTTCACGCGATTTGGCTTTCCCAGAGCTAACAGATTAGATACGACGATATTGGCCCTTATCTCAAAGGCAGTGTTGGATCAGACGTGATACTGTAGATTGACTCAGGAAAATGTCGAAAAGGCGAACAAAATGTACCAGGTATGGTCATACAGGCATATACGGGATGATGCTGTAGTGTTCTCTTATGCGCACGTTGCGATGGCTTTTTTCCCTTGTACCATGAGTGAGGCGTTTTAGTGGAACGTACGTAAAGTGCCAATATGCTGGAATCCTGGCGCCTCCCTCAGCTACGAGAGATGTGCTGCCAGCAGATACTGACCGAGTACCGAGCCCTATCAATCACACATCGTATCCATAATGTATGCTTTCCTGCATCGTACATCAAATACGTACCAGGTAGTAGCGATCAATCATGACACAGCAAGGCATCGATTAGGTTGAGTAATTCCCCATCATCCGTCAATCGTGCCAGGTATATACGTACCTATGATATATGTGCCAAATATAACATTCGCGTGATGGTACTTCTGCTGTGGTTTTTGCGCCCTGGAAGTACCTGGTATGTCATAAAAGACCTCAGAACAGCTGTAGTGGTCAGAGCTTGGCCCCTTAAGAGCTGCCCTGCACCCTCTACTTTTGTGGGGACAAAATACTTGGAATTGGCGCGGGAAGTTTGCACCATAGTCGTAAATATCGTCACTTCCTCCACCCTTCTCGCTGTGGTGCTTACATTCGCTGCCAATTTTGTTTTCGTACTCTTCAGCTTTCCTTTCCAGCTCAACTCGTAGAGGGTTTGCCCCCAGCAGCCTTCTGTATAACAAGCCCCTGCTCACGACTCATCTCCCACCCCGGCTCTTGCCCTCATTCCCATCACGCCGTAGGGTGCAGCAGCAGCATCTATCTCCACTGCTGGTCGACTTTCATCGAGTTAGCCAACTCGCGCTTTTGCAACAGCTCGCGCAGGAAGCAAAACGCCTCATGTAGAGACCCCGCTAATAGGTTATGGGCCTCGTTCGTCGGTAATTTTAGGGTTCCCGAGGTTCTGAAATACGTACCAGGTACCCACTACCTGGTACTCATGTACATAACACGAAACGGCAGTTTGCTTGGATCGCACATCCACTGCTGTACATTGGCATTTGACATTCCGCACTACTTGTACTTCCTCCGTAGCACCTGGTGGTGCTGCTGTGGTCTACACGCTACAGGCGACTATGTTTCCGATCGGCGACTTCGTAGTCTACTGGCTACCACTGCTCTATAGTACAGTAGAAATCCTTAATACGAGCCCTCGATAGAGGTGACATAGTCATACTTGCTATATTCAACTATCAAAAGCTCTATTATAATACACTCCCGATAACTTGGTTGTAACGCGCTCTTGCTGATATTTACTGCGAGTGCCACAACTCTCGGTGGTATATTCTCGAAACATCCAACTCTTCTTGTTACTTGGTCGGTGCTTTTGTATGAGCTACTTGTGTTCATGTCTACGTGTGCACCCATGTTCTCTCGCAACCAAAAGTTCCACTGCGAGCTGGGCCAGCCAAGGTGCTGCCAAATCGGTTGATTGTCAACGCCCCGCTCAATACTACGTATTTGGATGCGATTTTTTGACAAGGTGTCAATCATACACCAACCCACAACTGGAACACAAGCCCTGTTTTTGTTCGAGAGATAAGACCAATACAAAGATCCGGAAAAAAAACACGGCAAGCGACCGTAACTTGTCTGAAAAAAAAGGGCTCGCTTTCCGTTCATCGGCATATGTCGTGCAAATACGAGGATAAATTTTCAGGTTGAAACTCGTCAAAAAAGAACGGGGCATCGCAGAAAAACAAAAAATTATCGTAGTTACTTGTGTTATGTATGGAAATCGTGTTTTGGCGATATCTCTTGATGGGTGGCGAATTGGGCACTGGAACTAATATCGGTCTTCTCGTGGGGTCTTCAGCTAAGCCTACACCAATTTTCGCCTTAATCGGAGACGATTTTATTGCGATGTTGTGTTGAAAAGTTGGTGTTTTTCAGTTTTCGCCAATATCTCGTTGAGATCGAGTCGAATTATAAACATGTCTTACTTTATATATATATATTGCACATACATGCAGTGTTGTCTCAGGGTTAGCGCCTCCAAATTTCAAGTCCTAATTCGTAGTGGTTCGCGAGATACGACCTGCCGATGGTTTATCCATTTTTTGGCTGGCCCAGCTCGTGCTCCTTTGCAGCATCCCAACATTAAAATAGACAGTTCCCGCTCCGCTTGTGATAGTGATCAACCCTTCTACAGCGAACGCAACAAGTACTGACTACACTGCATACCCTGGCAACATAAAAGGCATACCATTGCTGTGGCAGTTCTGAGGCATGGAATATAGTGCGAACGATAACATATAAAATCACAGACATATCTTGGAACCCGCGCGGGTCTCACTGCACACATACATAGCAGACGAACATGTCGAAACGATAGTATTCCATAACCTAAATACCTCGCACACCGTGATTCGCCTGAGGTTTTACTTCTGAAGGGATACCACTGTTCGACCAACCGTGCAAAGCATCATAGTTTGTTCATGAAAACACAAAACATACCGCTGTCACGTTGAGTGCCCAAAGGGTAAACTAACATTTGCAGAGAGAAATGTGTGTTAAAGAGAGGAAGACGTAATACTGCTAAAACTCGCAAGTGCATCTCAGCAATGAACAATATTTCAACGATCAATTTGTCGACCAGGCAGCCTACCACGGTTCTCCCCCCCCCGTACAAATATGACGTTGTAAGTCTTGTCGTCAAGTTTGTGCGACTGTTATGAGGCTTAGATTGGGTGGGCGATTGGTTAACCTTTTACCTTTAGCCCAACGGACTAAGACCTTAACAAATGGCGGCGTCGGCAGGACATGGGTCGTTGGTCGTGAGTTCGAATATCACGTCCACCATGAAATCGCCTTTTAAAAGAAAAGTGAATTTCCTCATGTCAAGAATCTGAAAAAATACTTCTGGATCCCCAGAAATTGGAACCGCGTGTTGGTGTCACGCGTCGACCCGTATATCCGGTCCGTTCCAGGGGGGGAGAGTGTTATGAGGCTTAGATTGGGTAGGCGATTGGTTAACCTTTTACCTTTAGCCCAACGGACTAAGACCTTAACACGACCCCAGGCGATGCAGGTATGTCATGGTGACGATCCAGATGACGATGTTCAGCGACCACAGAAACGATGCTTGCCCAATCCCCAACAACGATGGTGATGTTTCAGCGACCTTGAAAGCTTGTCCTACAGTAGGGGCACTAACCGATGAGGATACCCAACGACCCCAAAATCGATGTCCCAGCAACCTTAAATGATTGTGATGCCCAACGACCCCGGAAGCTATGTCTCAGAAGCCCTAAACGATTGATGATGCGGCGACTACAGAAGACGTTCTCCCTCGGTAATCCTAAAATATGACAGTGTGGCCCGATCCCGGAAAAACATGCTTACTCCACTTTGCTATTATTGCGGCGACAACGGCAAAGCTAAGGACGTCCTATCGAACAGTACTGTAGTGATTCTGAAAATTATCTTTACGCTAAGCCCAAGCGTTTTTTTGTTTGCAGCGATGCCGTGAAACGCCTTGCTGGCGACCCCGCATCGAGGCGCACCCCTGGGGATGATGATGCTCTGGCGATTCATGTTGGATTTTCACGAGCAAAAATATGACGCCTTTCTGAGTAAGTTGTCGTCTAAAAGAACACCCGACATATTCCCGGTGTCATCGGGCCGGGTTCGGGCGCTCATCACAGCCGCTGTGTGCGCACTTACCCGTCTGCGAGCGCAGAGCTCCCTGTACGTAGCACTCGGCGTCGCTATGCGTGGTCGTCTCATGCACAGCAATGCACCACTTCTGGCCAGCGCCACTCCCCGATCCGGCATTCTTCTGGCCAGCGGGCTTGTTGCTTTTCCCGTGGACCTTCGAGAGGCATGACGCAGCCGCCTCTGTAATGCCCCGCCTTGCGGTAGTTACTGTGGCAGATGTTGGAGCTGGTATAATACCGATGTAGTAAATGTGCGGCATTAAAAATGCCGTGGATGATAATTTCAGAACCTCGGGAGCCCCCAATTGGAGCGACGAGCGAGGCTTATAACCTATTAGCGGGATGTCCCGTGTATGCGGTGTGGTGCGCGATGGCCTAGTTACGTTTCATACCACCGAGTACCGAGTATCGTTGCATTGCAGCTGCAAAGCCAAGTGCAATAAATGAGATCCCTGGCACTATACATAAACTAACGCCAGGTGGTACACAAATGTGATTCGTCATAGTATTCACGGCCTCCCTCGGGATTCATCCCGCTGACCGTGGAATCGTAATGAATCAGCCATAACAGACTGACGAATGAGGAGTAAACAATGACCAATCAACACAAGAAAGACAAAATCACGGCGGATCGAATGACGGTATTGTTTGGTCTTTTTTACGAAGTAGGAAGCGCGGTATGACGACGGGTTTTTTACCACGAGATTTTTTTTTTGGCTTACGGTGCTGTGCCATTGTTTACTGCGCATTTGTCAATCTGTTATAGTTGATTCACCGCGATTCCACGATCCCCGAAATTAATCCCGAGGAAGGCCCTGATAATATATTCTAGTAAACATCTAACTGTGAGTACGTAAGTATTAATAACTACCAGGTGTTGATTTACTTTGCTGTGTGGCAATCAGGTAGTAAAAGGTCTTGAACAGATGATTCACAGCACGACCAAGTCATAGCTTGTGAATCAAATGTACCTGGTAGTATGTCTTGGAGATTATGGTTGTTCCTGACTATCTGCTGTTGTTCCTTGTTTGTTTATTTTTTGTTTCATGTCGTTTGTCAGTGTTGCTGTCGTGTTAGCGCGGACGGACGGTCCAAGGGTGTGCAGGAGGAGGGAGGGGGAAGGGGGGTGGGGACGAGGAGGGTGCCTGCTGTGCCTGCTTTAGGTTCGAGCGTTGAGACGGGCCAGACGATCGGACGAACTCTTCGAAAATTATACAAGGTTCTTCTTGCTCGAAGGGTTCCTCCGCCTTTTGAGCGATGATTTGGATATCCCAGACGTAACGGTAGTATAGTAAGTAGCGGTTAGTAAAATATTCAACGCAACTATTCAACGGAATCATTCAACGGAAATACGCGACCAATTCCGGATGGGGCAAAGTTGGATGATTCAACGATTCGATTTTCTGGAACAAGTAAATAAATGACAACGCCTGACGACCGAACACATAACCAGAGTAGGTATATAATAATAATATCTACCTACAGTATATTTACCAGGTACCAGGGTATGCTATTTGGTTGGCATGGACGCGTCAAGTCTAAAAGGAAAACAATCAGCAAACAAGTCCACCCGCACAGGTAAGTACATCGTAGGCGCTGCAATGCTGTGCTCTCGTATCGTATAGTTCCAAACTACTGCTACCACCCATGAGAACCCAGTCTGCCGAAACTGCTGCAGGCGTGCTAAAAAGTCAAAATTGAACTCCAAGGGGAAGGACCAAAACTAAATAGAAATATCGCTGATCACCAACAAACGCAATTTTAGTGGCTTTTACTGTGTGACAATAAATCTTTACGGCATCGCACATACTTACGTCAATCAACTTAAAAACTACATGAGCAAGAAGGGAGGTGGCGAAGAAGTGCGTATCCTTGCCCCGCGCGACATCGGGTTATCCCGCACGCTGATCCTCTCCACATCGGGGGCCAGGAACGCTCCCGGTGCCGTCACGGCCTTAAACACTGCCTCCACCCCGACGTCCCCCATCCCATTCCCGGACAAATCTAACCTAACCAGCCGCGGCCAGGTGCCCAGGCCGGCAAACAGGTGGTGGGCCACGGCCCTGCCGCCCTTGTCCCGCAGCGCGTTTGATCCAAGATCGAGCTCTCGCAGGGCCGGTAGCCCGCCGACAGCGAGCGCGTCTCCCAGAGCCCCCGCGCCGAGTGAGGTTACCGCGTTGCCACGAAGGTCTAGCAGCCTTAGGGTCCTCCCCGCGGCAGCCGCGCCGCCGCCGCCGCAGAGCGAGCGGACGATTGCACGGGGGCGCCCCGATCCCCGACCAGGCACCAGCCAAGCTGAAGGACGGTCAGGCGCGGGCACGCGCCGTTGGAGAGGTCGGAAGCGAGGCATTGTCCCCCCAGGGCTCCCAGCTTCCATCCCCGGATGTTCTCTGCGCTGCGGAAGCGCAGCAGGTCCACCTCGAACGCCCCCGAGCTCCGCTTTCTTCCCCCTCTGTTCCTGAGGCCTCCCTTGCCCCTGCTGTTGACAGTAGCCCCTTGACGCTTGTCCACGGAGGTGGCAGCAGCGTCGGGGGCGGCGGCAATGGCGGTGGGGGCGGTGCCGGTGGGTTGTTGCTGAGAAGGTTTACTGCCGTTTGCTGTCCCCAACCCCAGTCCCGAGGGTTTCGATGAAGCCGAAGCAGGAGTAGGGAGGGGTCGCAGGCATTTTTCAGGTGGTGACTGCCGGTTCGCTTCCGTTTTTTGGCGGTCGCGGTCGTCGTTCAGATTGTGTCGTTCCTTTTTCGCTGGAGGGGTCAACCCCTCCCCCCCCCCCCCTCCCTCCTCCTCCTCATCTTCATTCCCCCGAGGAACCACGTAAGCACCGTTACTATCGCCACCCGGTGGCGGCAGCAGCGGCGGCGGCGGCTCGCTGATTCTCTCCGTTCGGACGGCGCCGACGTCGACTTGACGCGACACTCGCTTGAGGCGCAGAAGGAGGATGGTGGCGGTCTCGAGCGGCGGATCTTCGACCGGCGGAGGCGGCGCGTTGACCCCTGCGACGATGCCGGACCGACGCATGATCCGGAGCGCGGCTTGCGTGGCCACCTCCCCCCTGTCGTACTCGGCAAGGTACTTGATCGTAGCGGCTGCAGGAGGAGAAGATGCGAGCCGGCGAGGCAGGAAGGGAGGGAGGGAGGGAAGGAGGACGGGGGGGGGGGAGGGAGGGAGGGGGGAGGGGAGGGAGGGACGGAAGGACGGAGGGACGGAGGGAGCGACAGAGGAAGGGAGCGACGGAGGGAGGGGGGGGGGGGGGGGGGGGGGGGGGGAGGGGGGGAGGGGAGGGAGGGAGGGAAGGAGGGAAGGAGGATAGGGGGGGGGAGGGGGAGAGAGAGAGAGAAGGAGAAGGGAGCGTGAATCGAACCGATTCAAACCAAGCCGAACCGAACCCAATCAAATCACAGGATTTTCTGTCAGATACATGATGACTAAACAAAAGTATACCAAATCAAGTACCTGGTATCAAATTCCAAGAAGCACCTCCTACCCGCGTGCATAAAAAAAAAACTTGTCGGCGTCGGTCGTCGTCTCTAGCCCTGTCAGACGTGATCTACAGTAGTATGCGACATCACCGAGTATCATTTCGGGCAAGGCTGAAATATTTACGTGAGTTGAGGTTTTCCAAGTTTTCGTGCAAACGAAAAGGTCGAGCCAAATTCTGAATTCCAGTTTCTTAAGAGGTCTGTCACGTACTGTATATTGTATGCGAAGTACCGGTATACAAACAAACCTTGTCGGCGCTTGTCACCGTCTCTGACTCTATCAGACTCGACGCTCTCTATCCGCTTCCGCTTGTCAGACTCGTCCTCCTCAAAGTCCCTCGTCAGGGCCTGCATTTGCCAGCCATCGTTGCTGTCCAGGAAGTAGTCCCGAACTTTCTCCTTCTCCAGAGACCTCGTCAGCTCTAAGTCGGCCCTCTCCTTGAATTCGGCGCGGGTCTGCGGCCGATCGTGGAACACACCGCCGGAACAATATGCCGGGAAAAAAACAACGCCGGAAAAAGGTAAGTTGTCAAGGCAATCTTTCCCTGGGCTACATATACGAGTGGTAAAATAATAACCAATTACCCATCCAAACTAAGCCTAGCAACAGCAGTCTCCCCCTATATGGGATAGAGGACCGGTGAACGTTCACCTAATTACCCACCCATGCTTACAGTACGTAAGCCTCACAACGCTCTCCCTCTCCTGGAACGGCGATATTTTGTTTGCTTTTGCCACCCTTCGTATACGGGGTCGGACGGTGTAAAAATATCAAAGCGGCTCGAATTTTTGGGGGACCCAAGGACACACTCCACCGTCCATCCATCCGTCGAGCAAATCAATTCCCGGTTAGATGAGCCGTGCTATCCTGTACCGCTCCGAGGGAAAATATTAGAACCACGTGATATTCATATTTATGTATAAACGCTCCTTCTATTTCCGCCCAGGGTGGCACACGATATTATAGGAGTATGCAGCATTTTCGGGCCGAACGCATCCATGATTAACGGGGCTCCCTACGGACAAAGAACGCACCCAACTCATTGGAATCCCATTTCTGTGTTTTACAATATTATTCGTAGGCCATGGGGCTTTGTTGGTGCGGGCGAACCCTCACACGTTTCATTCAAAACAGGTTTCGGACGAGATGCCGTACGTGCGTGAACCCTCGCGCTTTTGTTCAAGAGATTTGCCCCCAAAACGGGACTGCAGCCTTACAAGGGTCAAGTATGAAACTACGAGATTCGGTTTTTTTTTTTTCGTCTGGGATGAAGAAGGCTTGTATTTTGTTGTGGTTATCATCTCATAATATGCGCTGTTCAGTAGCGTTTTGGTTTATCACCTCATAAACAGTGGCGACGGCAGAATATGGGTTGTTTGGTCGTGAGTTCGACGACTCTCACACACTCCCTCCACAAAAGGCCATTTCAAGAAAAAGCGCACTTCCTCATGTCAAACCCGAGAATAATACAGGTACTGTCACTGGGTTTCCCGAAATCGACACCGCCACGTAAGAGAATTGGCTTTTTTAACACGTCGACCCGTATATACATCGAGTCTGGATCTGAATATCCGGCCGTTCCAGAGGGGGGGGAGAGTGCTACAATATGCTTGGTATTGATTTCCAGCAGCCCAACAGACTAACGTACACCTCAACAGACAGCAGCATTTTTTGTTTTATTGACCGAAGGTGCCCGTTACCATTGTGTCCTGCAGCTATGATATGTGCCGATATTAAAAAATATTAAAGACATGTTTCGTGAGATCGAGAAAATCGTTGAAATTCCATCTTTGCAAGCTGCGTACGATGCTGTGGTGCTTCGATCGCTCGTATTGCTACGGGTTTTATCTGACCTCGTGAAGGACGTCTATAGTCCACACCTTGGACAATACACAATGTCCTCCGCAATAGCAATATGACAAGGTGCGAAGGGCGGGTGTATTGTCCTCGGAAAAGGCTACCGATTGGGACTTTTCCCGATCTATCGTCGTCGGTACTGTCTATCGCTAGGTTTCTACAGTACGTCCCCAACGTATTTTTCATGCAGGAATGTGCTGAAGTACTTGCATTGAATGTTATTGTCAGCGATGATGGCTTTGATGGATAGGTTTCACGATATTTTGCGTCGACAATAGCTATCGATAGGTACATTCATGAACGTATTGTGGCCCGCAACGGGTATCGATAGATACATTATTAATCTATTGTGGTCGGTAATGGGTATCGATGGACACCCTTTACTATTTATTGTCGTGGACAAGGTCTATCGACGGACACGATCACCCGCCTATTTCCACACCTACGATGCACTCTGATTAATATAGCACAACGAACTAAATCTGATGTGCCGCAGCAATGCCATGTCCCGAAATAATCGTTGTGGTCGCATCGATTTTGAATGGGTGCACGGTGTATCGTGGGATGCCTCAACAGGGGGGGTACCTGTGTTGCATTGCCGGTCGTGTGGTAGATGATACTCTGTCTTGGTGATATATGATCGGCTACACCCTGTACATCATATAGGTGATAGGTCAGTGCCGCCACACAATGGCCTCGAAAGCGTGCTTATCAGTGGCTATTGTCGACCACAACGGTCTAGCAACCCTAGCCATGTCTATCGATAGGCATTTTCGGCATCAAAACATTTAGGTATTTTGGGCAATGGGGCCGTTGGCATTATGGGATAGATAGCACATTATGTCCTTACACCCTGTACAATGAAAACAAAACAGAGCATTGCCGCCACAGCAGCAGCCCAGAAATAGTGCGTACCAATGGACATTATTAGCCATAATAGACTGGCAACGTTGTCCATCAGTAGACATTGTTAACCACAACAGACTGGCAACGCCGTCTATCGATAAGCATTGTGAATCAACATGGACTGGCCTGGCAATCAATGCTCTCTGTCGATCGAAGTTGTCTAGGAACAACAGATTTTCGGCAACGGACACAACATGCATTTTCTCTAACAACAGTGTTACAAGGTTGTCCTTAGATGGCCATTGTCCGGAACAAATAGATCGTGGGGACGCAACCGCGATAGATGCTGAGTGAACAACAGACCAAAAAAGGTTGTCCTATCGACAAGTATTGCCGCCAACCTTGGAAACGCGATTGCGTGTGAAGGTGTTACCTACTGAGCTATAGGGGTAAAACATCGATCGATTACCCAGCCCAGGGTATTCCTTATAACACTCTCCCCCCCTCTGAACGGCTGTTTTTTTGGGGCGTCGGTACCGTACACGGCCGTACGCTGACCTACCCGCTTCGTTTCAGTACCTGGGGAACCAGGGAGATACATAAATTCAGGGACGCAGGCGCAAGCGTTTCTACAAAAGAAACGTTCGAAGTGGGATTCGAACCCGTGTTCTCGACGACGTCAAGTGTGAAGGTGTTACCTGCTGAGCTATAGGGGTAAAAGATCGATCGATTACCCAGCCCATGGTAATCCTTATAACATGTGTCCATCAATAGCCGTCGTCACCCACAATAACCTACTGGGTGTGTTTCTGCAGTCGACTATTATTGTGTGTGTTGTGTGTTGTCTTCACATTAAATCGTCCTTTCTACCCAGCTTCATCAGTACACCCAGTGTCCGTCCTGATTCCTTATCCTAGAGAGCACTAATTCTGTGGTCACAGACTGAAAGACAGAGGAAGACCAAAAAACAAAACATGATCGCAAATTCAAGGGTTAAGCAAGTGAAGTCCCAGCGTACCGGGTACGAGAACAAACTAATGCAAGCAAGACCAAAAAATAAAAACAAGATAAGTTCTGCAATGAAACAGAATACAAACGACGCAAGGAGATCAGAAACGCTGCTAGACGGAAAGCATACGTACTCAGAAAGGACAGATAGCTGCTGCACGGACGTCTACAATATATATATACCAGGTATATATATTCCATCAACTATTGTATAATGAAAGGTGTAAATTATGCAGTACCATAACACAATTGATGTTGACGACCGCCTACGTTTCCATTGCCGCCAACACTATTTACACGTGTTAAGATCAAGGTCGGGACACTTTGTATCCCTGCACAGATTTGCCTATTAAGCCGGTACTCGTTGGTACTCGCGTGTGTTGTTTGCAGAGAGATAGCAGAAGAGCAGCTTATTCCTTTCGTGCACGCAGAGACTGAGAACCAAGCTCGTGCCTCGCCTGGAAAACCTCTGATTTTCCATACCTCGTACGCCTCCCAAGTGCTACAGATACGATCCCAATACCTGAACCCAGGTAATTACCGGGCTTTAACCTCATTCAAGGCAGTATCATAGCACTAGCCCACAGACGTATATGCGGAATTGTGGGAAATTCGTGCAACCCCGATTCCACGAACTAGAACATGAGTCGAAGATGCGGCTACTCACAAACCCACTCCCACATCTCTGAACGGCGAGGCAATAAAGCCGACAAGGTACGTAAAAAAAGAAAAAAGAAAAGAAGGCCTAGCCCTAAAGGGTAGGGATAAATCGTCAACGAAAGCCATCGCCACGCCACTCGCAACGGGGTGGGGGGCGAGGAAGTTCATGGAAAAGCGAAAAATGAATACAAAAAACGACACGCGATACAATTGTGTCCAGCAAATAGCCGTCGCCATCTACAATATAGTTGTGGGTGTGTTTTCACGATACCTGGTGGAGTATTGCCTATTGCAGTGTATGTTGCGGAATGAGTGCATCCTAGAGATGGCTGTGGATTGATAGCTCGCACAGTCTATTGTGGCTGGCAATGGCCATCGATGGACACAGCATCACCAGTATATTGTCGCCGACAATATTTATCGATATATACCTTCCACCATATACTGTCGCCGGCGACATCTACGGATGGACTTTTCCCTCGCCTATAGTCGAAGCAATGGACCACTGTTGTGTCTATTGCCCAGGGTGTGACCTATATATTTCTTGTTGAGGGGGCCATACCTGATTGCTGTGGAACTCAGGGATGTGAATGTACTGTGAATAAATAGTTGTGTTTTGTCTCTGTCCTCTGTAAAGTTCAAAGTTGAGCCAGCCAACCAAAGAAAACAATAGGTGTGCAGTCAGTCGTATATCGTACAAGGTACGCACATGATGTGCCGGCGTGCCCGATGTCTTGGCAGTTGGTCTGCGTGCCTACTTAGATCAATTTTGTGGGTTCGAGTCTCACCGAGTGCATACTCATAGGGACTTTTTCTTGCATAAAAATTGATTAGCGGAAAGCGCGAGAGCGTGAGTCAGCTGCATTCGATGGAAATCAACGAGCAGTGGGAACGCTGAACCCTATGCGTGATAAGAATGAGAGCACGTCCCGAGAGGGAAAGGGACGGAAACCTGTGGCCACGGCTTGTCAAGAAGATCGCTGAGGGTAAAATCTCCTACCAGGCACGAGTCAGCTGGAAAGTAAAAGTGATAAGAATATGCAAACAAAGAAAGGTGTGACGTATTATACCACCAGGTATTCGGTGAATGTAAGTTAATAGAACATAACGTCAAGATGTGCCAGGTCCAGGTGTTATTGTGTAAAGTAGACAGAAAAACAGCAAGGGGACTCGGAGAACGAAAAATATGGAACCAAAACGACAAAAATACACATAAAAAAAGAGAGCCTGTGATCGGATGAGCTCTTGCTGACGTCTTCGTGTCCTGTGTGTTCTTGATGGCGTGACTTTGTAACGTTTTTTCCCGCACCATGCCGTCGTTTTTCCCCCTCCCTTCCTGCAGGTCAGTTCAGATCAACTACGCGTGAACATTTACATTCCTATTACTACTATTACGGGGGTCCATAGTTAACGGGACCAAATTTTGTTAGTAAAAATAGGTAAATACATAGGTTTTTATGTACACCATAGGTCCTATTAACTATGGACCCCCGTAATATTAATATTACTATTAATACTACTTCTGCTGCTGTACATCTTCTGGTAAACATATTATTTTATGGCGGTGATTCGGGGAATTCGGGGAGCGCAGCAGCATTGCCACAGCATACATACGCAGCGAATTAAAATTTTCAAACCCAAACCCTCGAAAAAAAGCCCTTGAACAACTACAATTTTTTCTCAGTCTAATCTTGGTCTATTTCCAAGTAGTTTTACCCCGGATCGGTGGAGGTGCAGTTGGTTTTAAATAAGTTAATTAACTCCATACTACTACGGGGGTCCATAGTTAACAGGACCTATGGTCTACATAAAAACCTATATATTTGCCTATTTTTACTAACAAAAGTTGGTCCCGTTAACTATGGACCCCTGTAATACGTACACACCAGGTATATATGTAAATCATACACCAGATAACAAGTACGCCATGTTTTATGCTTTGATTGCCGCTTGCAGATACTGCTCAGAGAGAGACGCATCCGTGAGTGAGAGGATATACAACAAGCATACCGGCACGATAGTTCTAAAATCTGCGAGTGAGTACGGATACAAGCTTTTTTTTCATAATTATTTTATGAGCGATCAACGTTGAAGCTCATTCATGTTCATGTTGTCGGATGGCCAGCGTGATGAAACCCTCCGAGTACATGCGCGGTATTAATAGTTGTTCAGTAGTTTCGGGGGAACGAAATAAAGGAAGAGAGCAGACAGGGGGAGCTTGGCTCCAGCAAAACCCTTTTTAGGACTGCAGTCTCGTTTTGGTGACAAACTACAAACTACCTATGATGAGTTGTTGTTTATCCCTAAATGGGACTGACTGCCGTTTGCCCTGAATGGGTCACGTAAAACTTTTAGGTCCGAATGTATGTGAGTTGACTGGACTCCCTGACTAGTTAAGAGCTAGCTGGCGAAACCACAATAAAACTGCCTTTTTTTAGTTGCTACTTGATTGTGATATTGATTTACTGCTGTAGAGCATTTACCCCACAAAATTGGCGGTCGTTGGCGTGGCCCCGCTGACCTCAGACCCACATTGCACTGACTCGATCGTGTTTGGGCGGCGGCGTCACATTGAAGTTGGTGTCGTTGGTGGCGACCTTCGATGGTGGCGGTGGCTCTACTACTACCACTGCTTCTGCTGCTGCTGCTACTACTACTACTACTACTACTACTACTACTACTACTACTACTACTACTACTACTACTACTACTACTACTACTACTACTACTACTACTACTACTACTACTACTACTACTACTACTACTATTACGGGGGTCTATAGTTAACAGGACCTATGGCATACATAAAAACCTATATATTTAGGTATTTTTACTAACAATATTTGGTCCTGTTAACTATGGACCCCCGTAATACTACTACTACTTCTACTACTATAATACTACTACTACTACTACTACTACTACTACTACTACTACTACTACTACTACTACTACTACTACTACTACTACTACTACTACTACTACTACTACTGCTGCTACTACTACTAGTACTACTACTATTAATACTATCAATAACTACTACTACTACTACTATACTACTACTACTATTTCTACTTGCACTGTTAATACTACAGAGTATTTTACTACCACTGCTACTACTATTTCTACCACAGTGAACTTGCGCATGTCGATCCCACCTATGAGACTACAGCTGCGACCGCGGCCACCTCGGCCCAATCGCAGCCGTCCGCTGCGCACCATTCGCCACTCTTTACGTCCCCCGCGATGTCTAGGACCACCACCTCCCAGCCTCCCCACAACTCAACTGGGACCACCATGTCCCAGGCACCACAGCCGCACCAGCCGTTGCCAGCCCCCATACCCACCGGGCACCGGCAACCACAGACGTTCGGCTTTGAGCCCAATGACTGGGTCTTCCTCGACGCTAAGCTCCGCTGGATGCAGGGTACACGCGACGCGACGGCCCGTTCCGCCTCCGTCGTGGGCTCCGTAGTGGCTCCCGTCCTCAGGCTGAGCGCTCGTGTGGGGGGGGGCGCTGTCGTCGTGGGGGGTGTTGTCGAGGTGGGAAGGGGCGGTGTCGCCGGCGGCGGCGTGTCCGTCGTGGGGCGGGTGGTTGGGGGTGTCGGGGGAGTGGGTCGAGGCTCGGTTGGGCTCCACACGTAGCCGCGGCAGGCGTTGGAGTGGAAATGCCGTAGCTCGAGTAAAAGGGTATGGGCGGCCCCGATAAACTCGGGAAAAACACCCTCGGTGGCGGCTACTACTACTACTACTACTACTATTATACTACTGCTGCTACTACTACTACTACTACTACTACTTACTACTACTACTACTACTACTACCACTACTACTACTACTACTACTACTACTACTACTACTACTACTACTACTACTGCTGCTGCTACTACTACTACTACTACTACTACTACTACTACTACTACTGCTGCTACTACTACTACTACTACTGCTACTGCTACTACTACTTTTCTCCCCATTGTGCGTATACATGGCCCGCGTCGGGTACGCGGCGGATAGATGTCCAGTGTTGAAAGAGCGTTCTGAATTGAGCTGATCCTCGAGCACCGCCCGCTGCCTCTTTAATATGCTGTAAGCGTATTCCGCTCGTCCCTGTAAACTGTAATGAGCCGTTACTACTTCCACTATTCACCACCTGGAACTGTTGTCACCCTGTGTATATATACGAAGTGCTGTACTATTGCTACCTGGTATACAGTATCGCACTTGGGATTGATGCTATTATTGCTGTACTCCGAATACCGTGCGGTAAATCGTTGCTGGGTCCTTTCCCGGTTAGTGTCACGTGCCAGTTTCGAGTTCCCTAATGACAGAGATTCGAGTTTCCGCTTCAAGCCGCACGCACTTCGTCGGCCAATAGGAAACACGCGAAGAACGTACCAGGTATATACTACCGTATACGAGCAATATCACCATAGCCGCTCCACTAACCACAACGAACAACAGCAGAAACAACGGAACATCACGTACACACAACGTGACGGCTTTTTGTCACTCAAAGAATACTTGCTGACTTGCCAAATGATGTCGGCGCCCGGTCACCAACGACGTGCCCAGCACCACAAACAGTGCCAACCAGACGCAGAGAGAGCGGATACGTATCGACGTACCGGTAGCGTGGTGTTTGTCGCAGCGGTGTGGTTCCCGCGTGATTGGTACAATAGACAAGGATGTGTTCAAAAAAGATAAAAATAACATCGTATCATGCCATAGCATATCACATCATATATGTCATATCATATCTTACGCATTTCTCACTTCTTTAGGGGAACATTTAAGAGCGATCAATAATAAAGCTCATCATGCTGCACGTCGACGTACGGCAAAACGCAGCAATAGTATATATTGCTGCAGCGAAGTGTAAGGTTGAGCCACGCTAGCCCTCACCTTCAACACACAGCACCTCGTACCTCATTCTCCTTGCTGTCACACAGCCCACAGCACCATCAATATGGTACAGGAGAAGTCAACACGTCGTGCATACCGTAGGTTTCCTTTTCTTATTTTTTGGTTTCTCGTGATTTTCTTCTTTCGGGGAATATTTTTGAGTGATCAACGTTGAAGCTCATTCTGCACACATTGTCGGATGGCAAACACAGACATACTTGAATCAAAACACAACAAGCAAGCACGCGCGAGCGAAGATAGATGTCGGTTGACTGTACTCTTGCCCCTGTAAAGGACAACCATCAAGTACAACCGTCAAGGACATACGTCAAGGAAATCCGTCAAGGACATCCATCAAGGTAACGTTATAAGGTTATAAGGATTACCCTGGGCTGGGTAATCGATCGGTCTTTTACCCCTATAGCTCAGTAGGTAACACCTTCACATTTGGCACCTTCACAGAAATCGGTCAAGGACAGCCGTCAAGGACAAGCAACTCCCCTCACCACAACTAGTATAGTAAGTATAGAGAGGGCTCAAGGGGTCAAAACTAGACCGTCAACCGTCAACCGTGACACCATACCATTTTAATCTCCTTCCTTCCACGAAACAAACCGTGCCACACCCCAATCAACACCTGGAAATAAATTTGTTGTCGTCGCGCGTCAACGCCCGATCAACGGCTCTGCAAAAGCAAAGTCAATATCAAGCGCATCAGGTGCATATATATCTAAAAAAATGTGTTCCTCGATGAATTATTTTTGCGTTTTATTCTGTTGATTATATTGCAGTTGGTCACGTGTGATAGGTTAATATTTGCGCTGGACACCACACGTACTGCTGTCGGAGACCCAGATAAGAACAATTGAGCCTGGTGTGTACTTGACCCGTTCAGGACTGCACTCCCATTGTGGACAGATTTTACTAGGAATTAGAGCCAGATTTAGGTTTACGTAAAGTTTAGTGGCCTTGGAAGTCCCAGCGCACCGGCTACAAGACGAATAGAGCAGCCGCAGCAGCAGCAGCAATCGAAGCACGGCCTGTAGAATTACCGTGTGTAGCAGCAGTAGCCGCGCTTAACGCCGTCGGGGGGAAACAATGTTGTGTCATATACTACCTAGTCTATGACGTACCAGGTACGGCATACTACAGGGCTTACTTATTTTCGCCACTCCAGCGGCCAAGGCTGATGAACAGCGGAAACAAGAACAGGACGCCTAAAATACTCGCTGGTTTACTCTTTTTTGGTACCTAGTACTTGGTACCTGGTACCTGGCACGTAATACCACCCTAGACGGAAATTTAAGGACCGGTTAATGATAATCTACGTATGAACGCCTACAAGTTTATCGTATTTCCATCCAGAGTGGTACAGTACCAACCATCGTAATAATTTTGACCTTCGTATTATTGTCACCACGTGTTAGCTGCTGCTGTTCGTGAGTGACCGAGACGATTAAGCGAAGGTTGCGCAATGTCGGCTGGCAAGCACGACAACATGATACGCCGGGGGTGCTGCACCCATGCAGGGCTTCCGGCGAAGGCGTGGGATTTCGGGTGAGGGGAGACATAGTAATCCTAGCCAGGGGGAAAGAAGCCTCCCTATTTTTAATATAGGGTGAAGCGTCGCCCTCCTTTGCAAGGCATTTTTGCTGTATTCACGTCCTGCAGCCTCTTCTGTTCCAAGTCTTCAACCACCACAGTAGGGCAGAGGGGTACCGACTGAATCCAGGAGATATGCTGGCCTACTGTGGGTCTTCGCGCGTACTCGGTGATCGTGTCGACGTGATGAGATTGGAGATGATGCTCTCGGGCGTGCCATTGGGTCATAGGTGTGCTGCTGTGCAGCCGACCGGAAGCGACACTAATGCAAAAAGAGGAGGTGTTCTTAGGTCATGCCATTGATGATGTCATCGGCATGAGAATGGCCTCCATTATGCATTATGTGCGCCACGCATGTTCGTAACATGGTGTCCAATCCAAGGATCGAACTCGGGCTTCGATTTTGTTCCGTGTGCGATGGTAGCTTGATATATCTTGGTAGAGTAGGTTTAGCAATCTGGGAGAACGGATCTTTGGGGGTGTTTTTGACTTGAAAATTGCGTAGCGCGGTCTGCACTTCGGAATCGTCGTCTGCAATCGAGAAATTTCCTGGGTCGATGCAAACGCGGCGCAGCCGCGATTATGGTCAGTTTTGGCCCGTTTTGGCTGCGGTTTGGGGTCAGGGTTAGGGTTAAGGTTAGGGTTAGGGTTAGAGCCAGGTGTTGGGTTGGGTCTTCGCCCGTACCTTGATCCCAACAGGAACCAAAATATCTGAACAGCCTACCAACCTAAAGATCCCTTCTACCAGATTGCTAGGGGACCTCTCTTGGTAAGAGGGCGAGGCCGGTGCCTCAGACGCAGTGTGGTCAATCGCGCACGTACCACACAGAAGAGAGGACAGCGAGGACTGCGAATCAGAGTCGGCTGAACGCTCTTCCTCTATAAGTTTCTGATAAAATACATAACACAGGGTGAAACCATAAAATAGCCATTGGCAGCAGGCAGATGTAATGCAGGGAAAAAAATCGGAGTGATTCGAATATTTGAACATGACCGTCCTGGTTTATTCAGAAGGAGATGGCGAACCGAGCAGAGTACGCGTGGAGAGCATCCAGAAAGGGAGGGTTTGGTTGCCCCGTTAGTGAGTACTGTAGTGCGGCGCAGTTGCCGCGCTAGGAGGGTTTATTCCTCACGGGAAAATAAAGAAGGAGGCCGGGTTTTCCCCTCTCAGTCTCGGCTGAGGTACACTAGCTAGAATCCACCATCAGGAGTATCGCGTGGGTAACCTTTTTTATCTGCCAACCAGCTAGGGCGGATGTTGCGACGGGGTTGTTGTACCGTAGCAGGCAGGATTTCCGGTTGAGGCATGGCATTTTAGGTGAGGGGAGACAAAGCAGGCGTATCCCGGGGGAACTTAGCCTCCCTGTTTCTATGCGAGGACAAAGCATCGTCCCCTGTGCGAAGCACTTGCTTGCTTTGCTGCTCGTCCCACAGCTTCTCCTGTTCTTAGCTTCGACCACGAGGGCGGAGGGGTGCCGACTGACTTCATGATGTTATGGCCTACCAGGATAGGTATTTGCGCGTACCGGTGATCATGTCGACGCTGTGAGATTGGAGGTGGTGTTCTCGGGTGTGCCTCAGGATAATGGGTGTGCTACTGTGCACCAGCCGGAAAACCGAATAAAAAGGGTGTTCTTGAGTTGTAGCATTGGCATTTTATTGGCACGGGAGTGACCTCCGCTATGCATGATGCGCGCCGCGCACTTTCATAACAAACACATACTTATTGACACTTATACCGGAGGCTATACAACAGCAGTATCATATCATACCATGAAAACTGTATGTTGTGCTCGTACTATGTCCTTTCTCGTATCGCTATTGGAACTGTGTGTGTTCGTCATCAGCAAAAGGCGACAACAACGACAACCACAGCAACAACCACAGCAACAATAACAACAGCAGCAACAGCAACAGAGACAACAACAGCAACAACTATAGCAACAAACAGCGAGCAGTACGCAGCAGGCGGCAAAACGCAAGACCGCCTATCTACCGTAGAACAGGCAGATATGTTATGTTAATACTCCTATACATATAATATGGATATATACAGCTTGATACAGTAGTTAAATTCAGACGGCGCACCTCGTTGAGGAAATCTCTTAGCTTGGTCGAGGCGCGCTCTTGTTTGGTGTGGGTCCGCAGCAAGACTCGTCGGCGATCTTGGCGCCGCTGCCTCTCCCTGCGCCTCCCCGACAACGAACAAGCAGCCAGCACGCAAGCACACACACGTCTCAGCCGACACACAGGATAACCAAAAACGAAGCGAAGCCACTAAACGAAACCAGACGAACAAAACCAGACAAAGCAGAAATAGAAAACCCCATAAAAAGCAGACAATCTGTATTGATAAGGGGTGATTGGATACGGAGTCGGATCACACGATATAGACTACATAATATAGAACAACTAAAATCAAGGATTATCTTGCGGCTAAACAAAGCGCAAACGACGCCCGCGAACGGCAAACGCAAGTCTTGAAATTCAATACAGGGGATGGAACATGGAACACATAATCATCCCTGCGCAGGGAAAAATAGGGGTTTCCAGTATATGCGGAGGCGTTTCGAGGCGTTTCCAGTATATGAGGAGGCATTTCCCATCAGGGGTTATGTCATGCATCTCTGACCCAAGCGAACCATGTTCGGGGCACCTACGTTGACCTCCGTTTTCGTTATGAGTTTTTACCAAGGCGTTGCGAGCTTTTAATAAAATCGTATCAAGATGTTGCAACTTACAGCAGTAGCGGAATACGATAATCCTATTAAATCATAAGAAGCATGATATGTATGCTGGTATCACGTGTTGATTGTGGTCGCATCTCAACATTCCAACGGCACTGGTGACCCTGGTGACTGCTCTTGTGGCCCCTCAACGCCCACAGCGCATCCTCAACGCCCTCCCAACGCCCCCCTAACGCTCGGCGGGGGCCGCCCGTCCTTGGTCTTCAGACAAGTGATTCATTGATTACTGGTTATATACTTGGTACGATAGCTATTGCAACCACCATCACTACTACTGCTTCTACTACTCCTCCTCCTCCTCCTCCTCCTACCACAACAATTGCAACTACAACTACTACTACTCCTACTACTACCGTTCCTCATACTCCAACTACTACTGCTACTACTACTACTGCTACTGCTACTACTGCTGCTACTACTACTACTACTACTACTACTACTACTACTACTACTACTACTACTACTACTACTACTACTACAACTACAACTACTACAACTACTACAACTACTACAACTACTACAACTACTACAACTACTACAACTACTACAACTACTACAACTTCTTCTACAACTACTACTGCTACTGCTACAACTGCTACTACTACTGCTACTGCTACTGCTACTGCTACTGCTACTACTACTACTACTACTACTACTACTACTACTACTACTACTACTACTACTACTACTATTACGGGGGTCTATAGTTAATAGGACCTATGGTATACATAAAAACCTATATATTCACGTATTTTTACTAGCAAAAATTGGTCCCGTTAACTATGGACCCTCGTAATACTACTACTACTACTACTATTGCGGGGGTCAATAGTTAACGGGACCAAATTTTGTTAGTAAAAATAGGTAAATATATAGGTTTTTGTGTATACCATAGGTCCTATTATCTATGTACCCCCGTACTACTACTACTACTAGTACTACTGCTACTACTACTACTGCTGCTATTACTACTACTATTACAAAGTACGCTTTCGGCAGCTTCAATCATTTCGGCTTCGCACCAACATTTCGTTCATACAAGAAGAGCGTCCGCAGAAATCGGGAGAGCGGTTAACGGCTAGCTTTGGTGCATTGATCGCATTGATGGGTAGCGTAGCTAACAAGAGAGCCGATACTCCCATGGGCATACTACCTCAAACTGTGAGAAGATGGCGATGTAGAGGCTCCTGGAGGAACTTTAACGACTGCAGGGCTCAAGGCGTCACCGACTGACTGCTGAGAGGGGAAAGGTGACGAAATGAAACTGCCTTTACTACTGTGCACCTGGTACCATGTACTTCTCGTACCATCCTTCGCATCGGTATGCATTCTTAGCAGTGGAGACGGTAAACAACAAAGAAACACCAGCCTCTGATACTGCTGCTGTTGCTGCTGCTATTGTCATCATCCTCTCACACTTGCCGCAATGCCGCGATCGATGCTGTCCGTCGTCGGTTGAAACAGCCAAATAAATAACAGGTACCCGGCAACTGTTAGCGCAATATTGCGTGTCATGTTGGTTTAGTCTGTTTTCAGTTAATAGATTGATCGAAATAAGTTTGGCCGTAAAAATCCACCGGCAGATAAACAGTAAGGGAGACTGAGAGACAGGTGGAGGCTCATGTAAAAGACACATGAAAGTTCAGGTGCATACTATATCTATGATATCAACTGGTACCTGGTTGTAGGATGTTCATGCTCATGGTTCGCACAAAGGTACATACTATACCAGGATATGTTTCTTGCTCCAGACGCCACCCCGATAACCATAAAATGAGTTGAACGTGTCCGGCGGGAGAAGGCTAAATAAGCGCTTGTTCTGCTCCAGCCACCCACTCAAACATTTTTTTCGGACCGGAGGTCGTGATGTACGAGTATAACATATATCCCGGACTGTATTCAAACCCTCCCACCTCTACGTATTTATATGCATTGGGAGAGAGACGAAATATTAAAGCATTCATTCGTGCTTCTTCACAGAGTAGATTCCGGCGAGCGGGGTAAGTAAGACATCTGGTAGGTACGAGGAAGTCGTTTCAATGTTGATGATCGTGATTGCTTCTACGCACGAGTCCCACGAACCACATCATATAAACAGAAGCTGCTAGTTACGAGAGTCATTACGTAGTGGTAATAGGTGCCCAATTCCAATCACTCCAATCACTGCGAAGTCACCGTACCCTACCCTGCCCTACTCTACCCTACCAAAGCCCGACCATATCCTACCACACCCCCCACTACCACACACCCCACTATCCCCCCCCCCCCCCCCCCCCCCCCCCCCCCCCCCCCCCCCCCCGCCTACCCCCCCCTCCCCCACCCCACTCCACCCTTTCCTACCCTACCCTCCCCCTCTCCCTTCTCCGTTCATTAACTCACGCGTCCTCCTCCTGTCGGACCGTCTGCGCGCGTGCCTCCAACCAGTCCAGGGTCTTGTTCCGCCGAGCGGCTTTAGCGCGCGACCTGAAGCCGTTAAAGCTCTTCCACTCCTCGACGGCGCTCCGCACGAGGGGCTCCACGATGTGCGTCTTCACCACCAGCTCCCCAACCTTGAGGGTCAGCCGCGCAGCTCTCCGAGCTTTCTTCTTGAGACCGGCGCGGGAAGTAGAAAAGGAGGGTTGAAGAAGCGTGGTGGCGCTACTGCCATCACCACCGCTATCCTTCGTGTACGAGTAAACGGTGCTCACTCCGAGGGGGTGGGTCGCTTGCTCCTTAGCGGGTGATGGTGATGACGGCGATGGCAGCCCAGGCGCAGTGCCGGCCAGGGCTCGACGAGAGGGTGCGATTGGGGTGGTGGTGCTGGTGATCGTGGTGATGGTGGCTGTTGTGGGTTCTCGGAGTACTCGCTCCATCCGCACGAAGATGTGTTTCCCGGTTCTCCGGTCAACCACTAGTGTATGTATGCGTTACCCCAATATTGTTTTGGTCGTCGTTGCGAGCGAAGAAGATTAAGAATGTGCATAACGCGAACGCAAAAAGAGGCGAAGATGAATGCGTGCGAACGGCGCGAGAGAGGGGGGGGGCGAGAGCGTCCAGGCCATTAGGTTAGTTGCCTATTAACAGTTGCCTCGTGTTTGTTTGGGAGAATGGTTGGTGTGGTTGGCTGGGTGTGGATGGACGTCGTATTTGTGTCGCAATAGTTGAAAGCAAAGTCGTTGGTCGGAGTGTAATCAGACGGACACTTTTTTCGCGCTCATTCTGCATGCTCGCACGCAGACATGATGGGCCAGGTACATGCGGGATACTACAAAACAAGACTACACGGCTGTAGGTGCACACAGCAATCAAGCAAATGGTGCAGTACAAACAAACTGAGTGACAGTTCGGTGAGCCGACATTCATTCGCACTTGGTCCGGAATCTAGCAATGCTGGCGCCTGTCTATCAACAGTAACAACAGCTACTCGTACATAGCGGATGTCATCATCCTGGATGGGATCAATCACGATTTCAAGTCAGGGGCCTGCCCCGACGATAGCAGTCAGCTCCACCACACGATACAGGTATGCACTGCAGCGGTATGACTCGTCGTCACAAACGAATACAGCAACTAATAGTGCCTTTGCTGTCTTCACTAAGCGACGTGCACTCTTCAGGAGACGCGGTCTCGCATGGGTCTCAGGCGAATGCATGCAAGACGGTAAAAACCTCATCATCACCAGCAGCAACAGAGAGAGGCTATGATACGATTCCATACCGAATCTACTCGCGCAGGCGTGTGGTCTGCGTAACCTGTCTCTGGGTGCGGTGAGCGTGCGTCGTCACCAAGCACATTCCACTCGTTGCTGGCACTAGTAGTTCCATCCCCAACGCAGAATTCCTTCCCTAACTTGAAGTTTGGAGAGCACATACAGTAGACGTATAGTATTATTATACGATATACCAGGTATATTGGAAGGCGGAGTAAAACTGTTCCACCACTACGATCTGACTGTATACCCCATCGCGTGAATCATCTGGATCATGCATCATAGGCATGGCAGATTCTAGCGTATGATGGTGATCGGCGAACGATAAGGCATGGTAGCATAATAACAATGTCGCTAATGTTAGGTCACGGCACATGGCATCATCACGCACATAGACAAATGCACATACAACACATACATGATGTTACAGCAGTATCAATATTAGTAGTCTTCTCTCGCTCACTGCGACTATCATCATCAACGACGTACAGCAGTAGTCATCATCATCATCACCGTCACCATCACCATCATCGTCATCGCCAAAAAGTATGATATTATTACGTCACATGTGTACGAGCAGTACACGCATAGATACGACCACTCACCGTCTTCTGGACCGCGCCCAATCTCCAAGGAGAAATCAGATGACGAGCCAGTAGTAGCCCCCCCCCCCCCCCCCCCCCGGTCCCACCGCTACCCCCCCCCCCCCCCAGTAGAGCTTGACTGCGACGACCCCGAAGTGGTTGTACTAGCCCCGCTGGAGGAGGAGGATGTCGTCGTAGATCCCGACCTCGAAGATTTTCTCGAAGAGCGAGAGTTCTGAGAAGAGGCCTCATCATGGCCGCGCGAGCGCGAGGCTCTCGTCGGTGTTGACGCATCAGGCGGGGTGAAAGATACGGTGTAATCTTTGTTGCGCAAGTCTTGTATCCCCGACGGGCCCGATTTTCCGCTGAACGTGGTCGAGGTGGTGGTGGTAGTGGTGGTGGTGGTGGAGCCGCTGCTGCTACTAGTAGTTGAAGTAGAGTCGCTGTTGTCGTTGTCGTCGTCGTCATCTTCGAGGTTTCGTTTGAATGCTTTCGCGGTAACCTGCACATACATTACATGACCATTACACAGCAGCCGCAGCAGCAGCAGTTAGGTACTTTGTAAAAAACTAAGAAAGCACGTCAGCTGTGAGTTCAACCGATCGGCAGATCGGTCGATACTCAACTTTGCAAGCTGCGTGAACCGCGCGCGTTTTCCGTTATTTCCCTCGCGATTGACTACTGGCCAGTGACTCCCCTGGATGCCACCAGGGTCGACGAGACGATAATACTTGCTACAGCTGGTTCGATTTCCAATTGATTTCGGTCAGTACCATTTCGCGCACTGAAACAGCAGATCACACGTGAGGGCCGAGGTACACCGCGACAGTCGAAAGTTGGTTTACAGTATTTCTAAGTAATAAATACCGGTAGTGCTGTATAATAGACATGCACACATGATATCGTCGTTCGCGTAAAAAAATAGGATAAAGGACAATGTTCGCATAGGTTCCAAGCCCGGTATCAAGTACCGGCACAGGTAATATCTATCCCCCTGGTACCTCGCCTGTGATGCTACCACGCTACTGAGTACTATTATTAATAATACGAGTAAAATAGTGCGAAGCTCGCGGGTTTTGGACATGATACAGGATACAGCGTCCGTGGCGTTGTCCCAGAACATGCATGATACTACATGACATGGTCGGCGGCGTACTACACTGCTGTCGTATTAATAGTTTTGATACACGCGTAATAGTAAAATTTCAATTTAAATATTTCGTACTGGAAATAGAGAGAATTATTTATTTTCCGTCTTCGGGCACACGAAATGGAATGCGCACGAGCGTCCCGCTACGAACCGATACTGGGATGTGAGAGGTGAATCGCGTTGCAATGCGCACGTTTACTGATCTTGCTGTATACTGGTATGAAGTACCAGATATTTACATTTTTTGCGCCATTTCGTTACCTGGTGGGGTTCTGAATGTGCACCGGCAAGGAGCGAGGGGGTGAAAGAGGGTTAAGGATGAGGGGTCGGGGCGGAGGGCGGGGGGGGAAGAAAGGCAGGAAGGACGGGCAGTAGGAGGAGGCAGAAGAGGAACGCACGCATGATGAGATAGTAAAAAAGAAAAGACACGAACGATTTCCACGGCTCAGCATTCCGCAAAGCAGCAGCAGCAGCAGCAGCAGCAGCAGCAGCAACAGCAGCAGCAGCAGAGCAGCAGCGACAGCAGCAGCAACCGCATCGGCAGCAGCAGCAGAAGCAGCAGCAGCAGCAGCAGCATCGTCGTATGGAATATGTGAATCATACCTGATACGGCAAAAAATGAATACGGCGGCACGGCGGCGCACTGCCTTCAGCATGACGAGTAGCCTCACCTTGATGAAGGGCAGTGGCATCATCTTCCTCCTTTTTTAAGACCAGAACAAGACAGCAGGGCACGATGGCCCTGCTGTGCCTGTGCATGAACTGCTGCTGTTCACATACATATCCGTGGTTGAAAGACTCGCTTGCTGTTGCACACTTGTTTGAAATATTGACAGTTTGAGTGGGAGAAGAGCACAGGGCGGGAGCAGAGCAAAAACGGACAAGGCTGCTGTGTTTGCGACACCCCGAGAACCTTCACCCGCCCCGCTCTACCTGAACAGCATTATTACGGGCACTTGACCATGGTGGACCGTAAGGAATTCGAGTAACGTTCGCGTAACGTTCGTAGGACGGGTGAATTTCAGGGGTTTCAATCTCCATATGTTTGGTGAAATCTGAGCTGAAAAAAATGATTAAAAACTACGCCGCTATTTCACACTCGCTCATTGGTTGACGAGTGGTATGGATGCCGTGACATGATTTTTTTTGACTTTTTTTCGCTAATTTTTAACGTGCACGGATTTCATCGAACCGAGAAAAAGTGCCCTCTCTCTTGATCTCCCACAACTCTACTTCTGGTCCGCCACGAGGCTGACCTGCACAACTACGCCCATGGTGCGAGGCCACGTCTCAGCCATCCGAGGCATCGATGACAGATGTGCAGCGCCGCGGCTAGCCGGAAGGGGCGCCTGCTCTCGTTTCCCGAATAACCGTGATCACCGCCCTCAAAATCAGATAGTACCGAAGAGTGCCATACCTCAGCAGGTCAGCAATAATAGGAGCAGTAGCAGCAGGCACCCAGATGCTAGCGGCGAGGCACGCCAAGCCTCTGATAGAAGAGACACTACACGATACGCTGGGTTGTCAGCGGAGCCGATGAGCCCAGCGGGCATGGCGCTGTCCAAGTCCGGCGAAGCGGAGGAGGAGGAGCGGCGGATGTCCGCGCCTAGGGAGATGGCCCCTGTAGCGACGACCTCCCAGGCGAATGCGGCGCTCGTGGCTCAAGGCTCACTGAAAAGCGGGTATCTCTGGAAGATGGGTGCCAACGTGCCCAGGTGGAAACGCCGGTACTTCGTCCTCAAGCCCATCACGATGCTCTTCTACTACATGTCGGAGCATGACACCGAGCCGCGTGGTTGCATCGACCTCGATCTGTTCGATGCCGTGCGCAAGGTACGAGAGGTAGGCGGCGAGCAACCCACCGCACATGGTTCTTCCGCGTCCTCGTCTCCATCCTCTTCCTCCTCCTCCTCCTCCTCGTCTTGTGCTGCCGCGAGCACTACTTTCGAGCTGTACCGATCGGGCTGCCCCGATGGCAGCGGGTTCATGCTAGAGGCGCGCGCGGACGAGGACTGGGAGCACTGGGTGGAGGCCATCGCAAACGGACGGCACGGCAAGATGCAAGCAGAGATGGACGTGATGAAGGGAACGAACAAGGCGAGTTTGCGAACGAGTTGTTCTGGTTTGTCTGCTGGTGGTGTTTAATTTCTCTGATCTTTTAATATATTGAGCTCGATAAATTTGTGTTCCTGATGATGCGTGACTCGTACTCGGTATTATTTGCTGCCTCTTTTTTCCCTCTCTCTTGTGTCTCCTCTGCTTGCCGCTTGCGCTTGTTGGGCAGTATAAAGCGTGCCGAGAGACATGGGACATCTGGGTTGTTTCCCTCGACTCCCCGGCTCGTTTGCGTTGATCTGGTAGAGATTGTTTTCGTGTGCAACTCACCCCCAGCTTCTCGTACCTTTCTCACGAGAGTGTATGCATGTCGTCCATGCCAGGTATGATATGTACGATACAGTTTAGTGGTCAGGTTAGGTCGAGTACCGTGATCCGGGTGTGTAGCTATTTAATACCAGGTAGTGATGCGGTCAGTACCCGCTGCTACGAACTGCGGCTGCTGGACACTCGTACCATTATGGTGCATATGATTTCTGACTCATAACGAGAAACAATTTTTGCTCCTGTTGATGCCGATAGATTGGCGACTTTTGCGTGACTTTTGCCTCATGGTGGACATGGTCGTCTCGACGTCCGCCAGCCGTTCGCTTGCCTGAGGAGGCACGGCAGGGTTGGGCACAGGCCAACAACGTATCATGCGTGCGTGGCGTCGAGGCCTGCTCTGGTGTTCTGGATGTGATTTTCTTTGTTTTTTTTCAGTTCTGTTTTCACCACGAGAACAACCAAACAACATACTGTAAGTCATATCTCGCTGTCGACCATGTTCCCACACCGCACATTAATTTCAAGAATATGATGTACAGGTGACGGGAGCGAAGGTATTATTCGCACTCCGTTCGTACGTACTAATTAGTATCAGCAGTATTGATAAGAGGTGATTCTAACGGCCCTTTATTGATACGTAGTACCCCAGTTGCGTTATGGGAACAAATTACCGAAAATCCAAGTATTACGGGGGTCCATTGTAAATAGCACCAAATATTGTCGGTAGAAATAGGTAAATATATAGGTTTTTGTGTGTACCATAGGTCCTTTTTACTGTGGTCCCCCGTGAGTAGTGTGTCCCCAAGACGGGACTGCAGTCCTAAACGGGTCAAGGAGCCTCGCAAGACTCAGCCCCTAATTTTTTTCCGGGAAATGAACAATAAAATGCGGAATACACAACCCTTTTTCAATTTTTTGCCTCTACTAATACTCGTGGTAGGCGATTTCTCCTCGTACCAGAGCGGGGCGGTTATAGTGCTTTCATGATGGGATCAAGCTCACAACAAGACTTGATAAAACACTTGGTAGTAGAGACAGTTAGTTCTGTAAGTTTTGAAAACACGTATTATAGGTGTCAAGCCGATGTCGCACCCTGTCCGTGACATTCTGGTACGAATACATACGGTACGTTTGTCGTCTCTTGTACGTTACGGGTACGCGTAGGTATGGGCTAGACCCTTCGGAAAACTAGGGTCATACATACGTACGAAGCTATACTATATACGGACGTACTCGTATTCGTACGTGTGACGACTGCTATTCGCACGGAGTTTACGGGTACGAGTACACCAGGTACCTGGTACGCACGAAGTGAAAAATTAGTGACCGTATTTCGAATTTAGTATTTTTCATGTGCTTCATTTTCACCCTTCCTGCAGCAGAAACGTTATAGCGCACGTCAATGAGTTTTTTTTTTCGTCATCCAGCTTTGCAGTTTTTTCAAGTTTGAAATCTCAACTACCGGACGTCCTCCTTTCTCCTCCTCCTTTTCCTTCCCCTCTTCCGCGTCCTCCTCATCTGCTGCTGCTGCTGCTACCGCTGCAGCTGCTGCTTTCCGAAATCAGTGGACTGGAGCAGCAGGTGGCCACCTTCCGCGGCTATGCTGACCAAAGGCACGTGACCGTCCTCGCCCTCCGGGACGAGCGGCAACGAAACCGTGAAATTGCGTCTGAGCTATCCTTCCACGCAGACGCCGCCTCTGCCGTTTCCCACATGGTTACCGCCGGCCGCCGCGCGAGACGGCGAGCCGGCAGCGACAAGCACAAAGACGAGAGCAGTGACGAGGAGGGGGACGATGCGTGTCGATTGACTGGCAGCAGCATCCAGCTCGAGGGCATCTCTAGGGAAGAGAGCTTAGCAGCCGACGCACCTGTTGCTGCGGCCGCGGCGGCGGAGGCGTTAGCGCGCGCGGGGACAGACGGTGCGCTGTCCGGCGGCAAACCGAGCTCGCCGAGGGGGGCTACTGTAACGGCAGCGGAGCAGCTAGCAGGAGCCGCGGCTTCTCAGAGCTCGCCCACTTTGGAAAGCGCAAGCGATCGCGAGGAACGCGGCGAGGGGAGTAAGAAATGTGTGGCGGCGGAGGCGGCGGGGGGGGGTGGGGGAGAGGGGGAGCGAGCGTCTTTGGAGGCCATCCGCAAGGCTCTCGCCGATGCCGCGAAGGAATTGAGCCGGCGCGGGGCGGCGTTTGAGGTGGAGCGGGACGCGAGGGTGGCGGTCCAGTCGAGAGTTAAGGAGGCGGATAGGTTGACGCGAGCTGCGGAGTTGCGGGCGGAGGCGTCGGAGGCGGCAGCTGCAAAGTTTAGGGGCCGGGTGTCCGTGCTGGAGAGGAACATGGAGTACTTGCAGGGCCAGCAGCGGGCGCTGCGGTGAGCACAGGGGGGCAAAGGCACATGGAGTTGCCACCACGAACCGTGAACCAAACCGTGATGCGAACCCGTGAGCAGAACTACTCATACCGAACAGAAGTAGCGGCATGTAATTGAATACAATGGTCGGGAGTGGTACGCCGTTTGATACGTACGTGTTTTTTTTTTTTTTTTCCTTCTTCCCATTTACCAGGTATTATTTTCGCCCTTCTCTGCTCTTTTTGCTCCCCTTCCTTGTGTGTCGTGACTCAAACCCAAAAGTGAAATAAATACCTCTGTCTTCCCTTCACCATCACCTATGGGTCATGCCTTCATTTTTATCGCGAAGAGACTTTCAGCCATTTCTTCCGACGCCGACTCGCGTCGAATTTCGTCTACCCTTGCTACGCGCTCTCAGAAGTTGATTCCTTTTTTTTTTTTTTTTAAATAAACAAATTATCATCACGGCGGTGGGATTTAAAGTCACGGTAATAACTTTTATCAATAATGTTTACGAGCAGCATTCAAGGGTATTATACCACTGAGCCAGCACGTACGGGGCGACCGGCTGCACGACTTCGGTAGTACGAATGTCACGTTTATGATGACGAACTGTCAGCACTAATACCAAAAGTTACAACATTAATATTAATAGAGTGCATTCTTTTTTGCAGTAAAAAGAAACCGAGACAAACCAAAGCGAACCGAACGGAACGGATTGAAACGGTCTGTGATCTGTGGTCTGTTGATAAGAGTTTTTTTTTTTTTTTTCGGCGACAAAGTGCGTTTTGGGGGGGGGGGGGGGGTACGTAGTTACTGGAGAAAGGGAGTGGAGGTGACGGGCGCGCTGCTGCTGTTGTTGAATTGGCTGTGATAGAGAAGCAACGAACAAAACGAACAAACACGTGAGACACTCAATCGAAGAAAGAGGAGGTTGTCCAGTTCTGGTCAGAGTAGATCAGGTTATAGATGGGAGAGGAGTACGAACAAAACTCCCGAAATACACCCTTTAGCGTTGATTCAGCAGGGCAACAGCGCCAACAACCCAACCATTTTTTGTTGGATCCTATGAATAATTGATGACAGGGATGTGGCTAGCGATAATTACCCGAAATTAATGGTTGGACCCTACAAGCATCAATAATGATACCAGGCAGGGGTACCTACCTTCCCCCTAGCGGTATCACCCTCGGAGCTCGATTTTTTTTTTTTGCGAGAGCGAAGTCGACGTGTCCCCTATCCCCCCCACCATAACCGCCCCCCGGTAGTATGGAAACCCCTGTTTTTATGTTGACGCTGTTGAAAGTTATGTGTGCGTACTCGTAGCATTTACCGCGTTTTCGAATCCCCAAAAACAACGCGGGCATGGAAAATATATGGAAAAATAATCGAAAAATAACTGCAACCGGTCAACATTCTCGATACCCAAAGGGTGGGCAACTGCTACTAAGCAACTGCTGTTTGTAGCTACTACTCTGTACGTAAGAGCAAAACCGCAGAAAGGGAAGGCCCGAACGCCTGAACGATTCGTACGTTTAGGCTTCACGCAGAACATGGGCTACGGGGATGATATTCTTTGTCCCCGCCTCAAAATGATGCCTTACTGCTGTGCTTGGACGAGAGGAAATAGGGGGAAAAAATGAGAAGGCTGAAAAAAGCTGGGGAAATAGTTTGGTTCCAGGTGGGGAAATACGCATTACCAATCAACGAGACGAGTACGACGTAGGAGTAGACTCTTTGTTCTCAGATTAATTCATGGCCAGGACCCATTCCGTGGCCACATTATTGTAGTATATATACCTCGTACCAGCTCAGATCAATAAAGAGTGACCGGTGACCTTACGTCGTTTAGACAAAGAGTGACGGGTGACCATACTGCGATAAACAACACACCATTGCGACCATGGTGAGGTGTGGCGGTGGGTTGGTTTTAGGCCAAAGGCAGGGCAGCGGCGCGGCGCGAGGATGGCTGGGGGGAAGAGCCCCGAGTTTTATTTTCGGTTCTTCATGATTTTCCTTTTTTGGGTAGAACTTTTTGTTTTCACAGCAGTAGTAGTAGCATACCGGACCTGTATCGTGGTATGTATAATGAAGAATCAGCACGGATACTGGATTGTGGTGGATGTCGTTCTTGAGTGAAAACGGCTCGTATATACCCTCCTACGACCGACCCTGTTGTTGGTTTTTTGCCCTACGCAGCTACGAAGAAAGGGAATGTCGAGTACGTGATGCATGACATGTGACATGATTCATACCAGGTACATAAGAATGAATGCACTATTAGTATCAGAACATCAATATTGAATACGAGTATGTGCAACCTGCCCAACCGTATGTTGTATAGGAGCCCCCAGGGTTGAATACCCTCGGTCTTCTATTTTCTGCCGAGTCACCACATTCATGTTGATTGTGGTGCGTCCACTGCTGGGCTGTCGATGGGTCTCGCCACTCAGCACTGTTTGTTTGTGGTGGTCGTTGCATTTTTCGTTTTTCGTGTTGTGTTTTTTCCGCCCACCCATCCATTCCATCCATCACTATTATTTTATCATCGTTATTTTTTTTAGTCATCACTTTGACTTTTCAGCTCAAGTACGGTAGGAGGTTTTATCCTCAGCGGTGTTGCTTCTGGACTCGCCGCCGTGGTCACAGGTGTCGTCCCTTCTCCCCTCCGGTATGTGCCTTCCGTTTTTATCGCGCATAGGGTTCAGCATTTCCACTGCTCATCGATTTTGATGGAATGTACAGCTAACTCACGCTTTGGCGCTTCCCGCTGATCAATTTGTATGCACAAAGAAAAAGTCCTTACGAGCATGCACTCGGTGAGACTTGAACCCACGAACTTGATCCTAGTAGGCACGCGGACAACCTACCAAGACCGGCAGCCTTGTTTGGAGATGGAGGGCTGTATAGCCCGATGACTCATGTAGATTACCACCTACCCCCCCCCCACCCCCCCCCCCCCCCCCCCCCCCCCCCCCCCCCCCCCCCCCCCCCCGCCCCTCCCTCACGTAGAGCTTACGAACTTTTTCGAGAATAATGGTTGGCACAGACTGCTGCGTACCATGTAAGGTATGACATCAGAAAGGGGGCTATTGGTAACCAATGGTTGGTTGAGCCTGATCGGTTGAAGAGTACGTACTGCTGTTTAATACTAGCTGCACAGGTGATCTTTCGGATGGCAGTTTTCGTCGAGCGTGTTGTGTTTTTTCTGCCGCTCTAAACGGGCTATCATACGATGACACTTGTTTTTATTGGTTTGCTGCTGTCTTTAACTTTAAAAAAACAGTACTTGGGCTCTTGTTCTTGTTTCGCTTGCGCTCTTTTTAGTTTCCACGTTGAAGATCCTGTGGCATGGTACATTCTGGATATTTCGACGAGACTCGCGGAGTTTTTGTCATTTTTCGGAATTACTGCTGTGGTATTTTGAGTGTTTTTTTTAAATGCCCGCTGGAATCCTTCAGATTCGTTGCAAGCACGAACATCGTGGTCTATTGATAGTTGCCCACAGGTCTAAACCTCTTACTGAATCTTGCCTACAGCAGCAGCAAAACCGGTAATCCCGGTATTTTTTGTGCTAACAGGGGTGGACGTGATTTAATAATGTACACGTAGGCGGTACTTGTTGTAGCTGACGGCGTTACTATTAACAGGTGTCAGACCAGGTGTTTTAGCTGGTATGCCAGCCAGACCTAACAAGACACGAGACAGAGGGCCGTCGATGGGAGAGGTTTCTTGTGTTTTGTTTTTTTGAGCCGGATGTCTACATGGCTGTCTCTCTGCTACAGCAGGTGTGTTGGTATCAAATAAAATAGCGTGCTGGTACACATACTATTAATACTACCTGGTGATGGTATGTTGATAGTCTACCTGGTCAGGGGAGTGTAACGGAGATCTCTACGAGATTCAACGAGTTCTAAAACGTCGAATGTTGTGTTGATTAAATAGCAGTGACTCAGTGGGCCAGTGGGTAGTTCTTCGTATCAAATAAAATAGTGCTGGTACACATACTATTAATACTACCTGGTGATGGTATGTTGATAGTCTACCTGGTGAGGGGGTGAGGGGAGTGTCACGGAGATCTCTACGAGATTCAACGAGTTCTAAAACGTCGAATGTTGTGTTGATTAAGTAGCAGTGACCCAGTGGGCCAGTGGGTAGTTCTGTGCAACCAACATGCCGTATGACACGCATTGGATGATGTCACACTTTATATACAGCACACCCCCTGGGAAGAAAATTTCGAATCTGGTTTAGGGAAGGTGCAAATGCCGAGCGGTGCGTGCTACCGCTACGGCCGGCTGTATGTGGATAGATCTCGTCGACATCTTACCAAAGATATGGCCTTTTTGGTTGCGTGTTTCCCCCCCTTCTTTTGGAGAAAATCGGCTCGAAAAATCGTACCAGGGTGTGTTATTTTATCACCCGTGTGATGTTTTATCACCCGTGTGGTGATGGTTGGTGCATAGGTGCCTCTTGTGTTTTGTATATCGGGCTTTTCATGCGGTCTTCCCGTTGCCGTTTCCCTCACTGTTCCCCTCCCTTCCTTCCCTTTTCACCTGGCGCCCACTCCTCTCGCCCGCTTTCACCCTTGCTCGGCTTGGCATGAACGACCTCAGGGCTGAGCTTTGCCAGGCGCGACACAAGGCCCAACTGGTGCGCGCCCAGAAGGCCGTCTTGAAGAAGGAAGTTCGTGACATGTGGTCGAGAAATGCGTCGCTCTCCTCGTCGTTATCGTCGAGAGCGTTGCCGCCGAAGCAGAAGCGCCGTTCCTCCGCCGCCCCGACCGCCGCCGCCGCCGGCGGCCTCGCCCTCTCCCAGCAGCGCCACGATCAAGGCCAGTCTATGCGGTCGCGGCCATGGGCCTCAATGGGCAACCTCGCGCAGGCCAACGCTGCCTCTTCCGCTTCTGGTCCCGCTGCTGCGGCTGCTGCCGCCGTCGCAGCTGCGGTGGCTGCCGGTACTGGCAGTGGTGGTAGTGCCATGGGTTTGAAGAGGAGGTCCATGACCTCGGCTTCTTTTGCCGACGTTGCGGAGGAGGCGGAGGAGGAGGGCGAAGCTGCGGCGGGCGCCGCTGCTGTGGAGTTTGTTGGAGGAAGGGAGGCCGTCGGGGAGGCGGCGACGAGCGGCGGTGGCGGTGGTGGCCGCGGCAGTGGTAATAGCGGGAGCGGCAGTGGCGGCAGCGGTGTGTTGAGGCCGTGCCTGTCGAGGGCGAGTTTGGCGGCGTCGGATGAGGGGGGGGAGACGGACTTTGCAGACCAGACCATATCGGAAGTGAGTGTTTTTGTTGGTGTTTTTGTGTGTGCGCCAGGTGTACATAGAAAAACGATTGAATACGGCAGGAAAAGCAGTGGGCAGCGGGAGTAGTAGACAGCGGCATGAGAAACCTTTAGCTCGTGCTTTATTGCTCCCACAAACAGTAGCTGGTGACTTATGTTTGTGCCAGCGCAGAGTCGTCAGCGAATTGTTGTGGGGGTACGGTGGCGATGCGTCAGTGCACCCCGTCTGGATGATCATTATCCTGTGTGTCCTTTTGTCCTTCCCTTTGTCTGCATCTGCTTCTGCGTCCGCCGCATCTTCTTGTGCTTCTGCATCTGCTTCTCATCCTCATCCTTTTTTTTGCCCTTGCCCGTTTGAAAATCTGTGCCCGCATCTGCTCCTCAACGCTAGTCGTCCGACTTCGAATGCGACAACGAGGGGAACCCGACGGAGCGTTCCCGAGGCCACTCCACCCACGAGGACGCCAGCAATCTCTTCCGGGAGCGCGTTCGCGGGACCATCCGCAAGCGGGTCGGGGATCCGCAGGTGCCCCCCCTCCCCCCGCCGCGGCACCTCCGAGTCGTGCTGGCGGTCAAGCGAATCCCTTCCCAGAACGTAATTACGCCGAAACAGTCCGAGCTCCCCCGGGGCGCTAGCGGTGACGGTGCAACCGCTCCTGTTGTAGCTGCGGCGCCAACGGCGGCGGGACCGGGTGGAGTTGGGGGCGGGGGAGGGGGTGGTGCGCCCGCGGGAGGGCTAGGAGTGGCGGGGCTTTTCCACGAGTTCCGGAAGGGTATGGTGGATATGGCCGCGCAAGAGATGGGGAAGACGCTCGCGCTTTGGCCTGGGGGGAGCATGCCGAGTGTTGGCTCGCTGGCCTCTCTGGCTACCGGAGGTTCTGCGGTCGGGGCCGGCTCCAACAACAACTTCAACAGCAACAACAACTTGAACATGAGCGGCAACAACGGCAACCTGCAGACGCCCCCCGGGTCGCCCCGATCGGCCGCTGCCGGTTTTTTCCTCCGCGCTAACGGACTCCCCGGTTCGGTGGGACTCCTCGTCATCCCACGGGTCGACCGCGTCCTCGGAAGCTGGGACTAGCTCAGCGGGGAAGAGAAGAGGGGCAGGACGAAGCGCGGATGGGGGTGATGCCGTTCGGGCGGCGGGGGGCGCGGCGGTCTCCTCCCCTTATCACTCCGTCGCGACCGCAGGTCTAGCGGCTGCCGCTGCCGGTTTTGCAGCTGGCAGTGGCAGCGGGAGCGCTACGAACCTTCTTTCCATCGTTGCCGGCAGTAGCGGTAGCGGCGGCGGCGGGGGCGGGGGTGGCTTGAGCGGAGCGCTCACCAGGGTAGGCTCGGTTTCGTCACGCACGCCGTTGATCCAGGTTTCCGATCTGGAGCTTGCTGAGCCGTGCGGCACGCGAATCATTCCTGGAGACTCGGATTATTCCGCCCAGCGCCCCGGCGGCGTTGTGGACGATATCGCAAACGGAGGAGTTCCAGGCGTAAGTGAGGGGGGCACAGGTGAAGGGGGTGAGGTTAGAAGAGGAGGGCAGCAGCAGCAGCAGCAGCGGGATGAAGGGGTGGAGGTTGGGGGGCTCGCGGCCTCGACGCCCAAGAAGAGACGGACGTCCGCGATGGGCCCAAGACCCGCCGAGGAGTACTACGACCTCCTTTTCTCGACGCAGGTAATAGGCCTACAGTTCAAGGAGATCGCTGGCGGAGGAGGCGTGTGCGTTCAGGGGATGAACGGGTACGTCGGGGCGACGCCCACGGGTTTCTCGGGAGAGAGGCTCAGCCCAGGGATCGAGCATGTTTTGGAATCGTACAACGGAGTGTCGGCGAAGGGGAAATCGGCGGACGTTGTTGCCCGGGAGCTCGCTCAGTGCGGCCGCCCGCTCCGCCTAGGGTTTCGGTCGGTTGAGCTATCCGAAGAAGAGGAAGAGGAGGGGGTGAATGCGGCGGAGATGGAGGGGGGCGAGGGTGGGTGGGCGTGCGAAGAGGGGTCGCCGGGGGGGGGGGAGGGAGGGGGAGAGTCGGAGTGGTGGCGGGAGGCCGCTTCTTTCGATGCAACGCGTGGGTGGTAGCCCGTGGGCGGGAGGGCAGCAGCAGCAGCTTCGTGACGGGGGAGGGGGGAGTTCGTGCAGGGATAACGTTGCGCTCCCGTCCCCTGCTCACCCCTGGACGGTCTCGTCGTAGGAGCTAATCGTGAAGAGTCCATGAGGGGCCGGATGTTTTGTTTTTTACGATTGTCGTTGTTGTCGGGGGGAAGTGGAGGAGCCGGGGTTGGGGAGGGGGTTGTTGCGAGCGTTCCGCCTCGCGGGAGTCTTCTGCGCTTCCCGGTAAGGTCAGATGGCTTTGCTTCGCACGCGTTGGAGTTTTTGGTGCTCGTTGTGGTGGGATTTTGTTCTTTCTTTTCGTCCCAGTTTGTCGTGGCGATTCTGCGTGTCGAGGCGTTTTTTTTTTTTTCAATCAGGGATTGTGCTGGAAGACGCCCCCGCGCGGCGCAAGGAATGAGGAAGGCGGGAGGTTGATTAGATTTTACACATTCGTGACGCTAGAGGTGGTAGCATGTTGATTAATTAGAAGTGTACCAGTACATGGCTTGAGAGCCCGTACTACCCGATTCGCCTCTCGGGTGATCATCGGTTTAACAATAAAAACAGTAACAAACAGGGGTAGGGGGGGATTGGAGGGTGGAGGCTGTACTGCTGTGGTGGAGGGTTTACTCGGTCTCATCCTTCCTGGAGTCGGTAGAAAACGAGCATAATTTCACCAGCCAATCGGAAAGCGACGAGTTGCCGTGAATTTGAGTCGTGTCAGGTAGTAACCAGTGCTTTTTTGACGTCAGTCGCGGTAATGATCATGTCGGGTGAGGGGGGAAATACGTTCGTGATTTGAAGGGGTGGACCATAGGTGCTGCTGCTCCTGCTTTCTGCTGGCATATGATATGCTGGGATGCATGCATCGTGTAGGCATGATGCATCGCGAAATGTTCGTCGTGTCGGCCTGCTTGTTTTTCTTCTAAAACGTTCTGTTGGTTTTTCCGGCCACCGCCTTTGGAATCTTGTGTACTTGTGTTGGTGCTGTGTCGTGTACAGCAGTAGAGGGTGTGATTCGTGTTGGCGCGCCTGTTTTTGGTACCCGCGTGTTCTTGTTTTTTTCGGTTTTCACCCTCAGCCCTCCCTTCTCCTGTGTCTAATCATGGTGGCACGATGCTTCAGTCCAGTACTACTTTTATACTGGTGTACGACCACTACGACGATTGATTCTACTATACTTGCTTGTGTGCGGTACTCCGTTGCTGTGTCCCATCAACAGTAGTAGGAACACAGCAGTTCATTCATTCGGTAGAAAGCATTGTTCCTTGATATTTTGCTGCTTGCTACCAACATAGTGGTACGTCCGTACTGCTGCTGTTGTGTGTGTGCGACCTGTAGGTTTAGTGTATTGTGTGCAATGAATATCATATCGATGGAACATTGAACATACACACTCTGTTCGGAAATATAAGTAACGTTTGGGTATTTGTACGTATGATTATGAGAACCCAACGATTATTATATTTCCGGACAGAATGGTACCCCACAGAATGTATGCGCGCGTTGTCCGAGCGTGATGATTCTCTCGGGTTATTATTGATTTTTTTTTCGTTTTTTTTTTCGCGTCCTGTGGTTGGTAGAAACACGCGTACGTACTTACGTTCGGGGGAGGAAGTCGACTCGGCTCTGCTCTGTTTTTTTTAGTTTTTGTTTTGCCGTAATTTCGCCGCGCGGCATTGCGCCTCGGTGATGCCTGGTCATTGTAGTAAGTTGGGCAGGGTGAAGGAAGAGTTAAGTTAGAGGATAATGAATGGTGGTGATAGCGGTTTGGTGATACACCTATATCTCTATGGGCGGCCATGACAGGCAGTGAAAAAAAGTACTACTGTATCATGCCAGCATACAGCAGTACCAGGTATAGCCCATATAGATATGACACCGGGGGTTGTTGGTGTTAACACTGCTGCTCACTGTTGCGGAATGGCATGGAATAATATATGGATTGGTCACGAGGTCTATGCATCGTTTTTCTGCATTTTTTAAAATATCGTTATTACGATACAGCTCGGTGTATCACAATACTTGTAAAATTTGGTAAACATGGAATATAGACGAGGCGTATTCCGCAGCTTGCAAAGTTGAGTATCAACTATTTAATCAGTCGAACTCACAGCTGACGTATTTCAAAATTTATAAAAATAAAAAAACGTCACCTACATGAATGAGTTCCGGCCGATTGAGTGGTTTTAAATTCCATCGTTAGCTTCGCAAGTTGCGTTTTTTGGTTTCGCTCCTTCTCGGTTTGTTGCTGCAGTTAACCGCTTTAGTACCGCAGTCCCGATTGGGGGACAAACCAGTCTAATTCCAAGTCATTTGTACCCAAAACGGGACTGCGGTACTAAATGGGTTAACCGCAAAACTACCACTGCTGACTGCTGTATATATGCCGCTCTCTCGTTCGTTGCGGTTATTATGTAGACCTATTACGGGGGTCTATAGTTAACAGGACCTATGGCTTACATAAAAACCTGTATATTTAGGTATTTTTACTAACAATATTTGGTCCTGTTTACTATGGTCCCCCGTAATAGTTGGGTACAGGAATGGGGGCAGGGGTTTGTTTGCCCCACTATGGTCGGTTGACTTAACTGCTAAAAGACCAATCAACGCAGAGAAAATTGATAAACGTAGTGATTGATGGCAAAACGAACGAACAAGAACGCCGCTTCCGGTAACGGGGGAGGATTTGTTTTATTGTACCTGGTACCACAGACCCAGCGTTGGCAAAATGGTTGACAGCAGTTAGTTAAGTATCTTTTTTTTTTCATCAATTTTTCTTTCCAGCCCACTCGCAGGAGGTTTTACCCTCGACGATCTTCTGGACAAAAGCCGTGGTCACAGGTGTCGTCCCTTCTACCCCCCGGTACGTCCCATTATTTTTTGTCGCGCATAGGGTTCGGCATTCCCACTGCTCGTCGATTTTCATCGAATGTAGCCAACTCACGCTTTCGCGCTTTCCGCTTATCAATGTTTATGCAAGAAAAAGTCCCTGAGCATGCACTCGGTGAGACTTGAACCCACGAAATTGATCTTGACAGGCACGCGGACCACCTACCAAGCCACCGGGGACGCCTACAAGGGTATGATACCGCCGTGTATCACGGTCTGTATCACGGATGATAGCGCACCCCCCTACAAAAAACCACACCCAGGGGCACGTTTTACACCACACTTGTTTTTCGACCACCACTTCATACATGTTAAATATCACACCCCCTTTTCGGACGTACGCCTGAAAATTTACCAAACTCCAAAGAATCACACCGGGTACCCGGTGGACACCGGTATATGGATGGATCAGGACGGGATTTTTCCGTATGTAGACGAAACGCCGGGAATTCGCCCCTCTCCCCCGTTTGTCGAGAAAAGTAGCTCGTTCGTGGGGTGTGTGTTAAATCTTATCATCATGCGTGTAAACACACACACATGGTAACCATTGTGGGCTATTTAATGACGGTAAATGGGCTATATGTAACCATTGTGGGCTAATTAATGACGGTAAATGGGCTATATGTAACCATTGTGGGCTAATTAATGACGGTAAATGGGCTATATGTAACCATTGTGGGCTAATTAATGACGGTAAATGGGCTATATGACAGATCGTCCCGCGTAGGAACACGCGAAAGAAAGCGCACCATCCACCGTATAAATATTTGTGAAATGAAAAGGTTTCGACATGTTGCAACATCATGATCATTATCCCTTGTTCGGGTTATTTATACAGCAGTATCAGTTGCGCAGAATGATTATTTAAAATTGTCGTCCTTTTGACCCGGGCAGCATCCAGGGGAGCCGCTGGCCTATTATCTTTGACAAGCTGCAAGGAATTACATATATACTGGTATACGCGTGTTCGGTTTATCACAATACTTGTAAAATTCGGTAAAAATGGAATATAGACGAGACGTGTTACGCAGCTTGCACAGTTGAATATCAACTATTTAATCAGTCGAACTCACAGCTGAAGTATTAAAAAAATTATAAAAATAAAATAAAATAATCTTGAGATGGGTGTATATTTCTCCTCATTTTTACATATCACTGGCTTAGGACGCCGCCAAGCCGCTGTGATATTATAGGTCCCACAACAAAGATGAGTGTCATCCAAATGTTGCAATAGCCAAGGTGTTGTTTTTCAATCTTCATAACTATGGTACACGCTGAAAATCTCAGACGCCAGATGGAGGCTCTATACCCCCACACGGCCGTACGACGCTGTGTTTGCAATGTTGATAAACTCCGCTCTATGGCTTTCGATATCTCCTTACCTTTGTCTCTGATCCCTGATTTCCGATCCCTTAACTCCTACACCCAACATCTGTGTTCTTGTTTCTCCGACGAAGTACCAAAAAAAGAGACAGGCCAACAAACACCATTACGACATTCTCTGTCACTCGTGCATGTGGATTCGGTGCGATGGCCGGCCGTTTCCGAACGCAGATGAGAGCTCTTCTACGGGCATCGCCGATCACCCTTCTAGATAATTATCCCCGACTATTTTCGAGTAGATTGTCGCCACAAACGTGTGTGCAGTTCCCAAGGGGTTAACATCCTTGTGCTAGTGCAGTGTACAGAAGCCTAAACCTTACTTCAATTCCTCGAGTGTTTTGTCCCCATAACGAGGGTGCCGTCCTGGACGCCTTAAGCAGCGACTTTCGTTACCCACTGGATGTAGCTTTAGAGGCTCGTACGAAGGGATAACACCGACGGTAGCAGCAGCAGGAAGTAGTAGCGGCAGCGACATCGGAAGCGACGGCAGCAGGATCACTACGGGGGCGCATAATAACCAGAACCCACGATTAATCTAAACCAGGTACCCCCCTATGCTTACACGACATACGCGGCTACGGTTACTGTGTTCACCCATACTAAAGAGGCAACAACGACGGTAGGAGTAGCAGCAGCGATAGCAGCAGCAGCAACAGCAACAGTAGTAGCAGCAGTCGTAAGCTCCCGAAGAACGTGAACATGCCGCAGCTCCCAATTTATCGGAAAAAAGTAAAATTGGAAAATTCTACGCAACAGCCCCCGCCCCACCCAAAACAAAGAAAAAAAGTATGCAGCGCCACACACGGGAAAGAGCAAAAAAGCGTCCCACAAAGTGAGAAAAAAAAAATCGAAAATAGCCGAACAAAGAAAAGGGCAGCATCATCATCACCATCAGCAGCACTACAAAAAAAAAACAAAGAAAAAATACCGAAAAGTCTACCAAAATGTTTACAAGAAAGCAAACAAAAAAGCACACAAATCAAATCGAAACGAAACAAAACACACAAAAAGCAACCAATCAAAACGCACAAAACACGCAACAAACAAAAACTCAGGAACGGGGGTCATGGAGGCGACTGCTGAGATCTCGCCGCGCTTGCCGACGATGGCGGCGACGGCGATATCGACGTCGCCCGTCCTACGCTTGTTGGCGGGAGGGGCGACGAGGCAGAGGGGTTTCCGGCCGGGTAGGAAGCCTCGCCGCCGCTGCCGCTGCCGGGGGTAGGGGTCGCTCCGGGTCCAATCCCAGCCTTGACAAATTAAAAAATGTATAAATGGGGTAGGAAGCGAATGTGGAGGGGGGCGGTAGAAGGGGGGGGGGGGGGGGGGGGAGGAGGAGGGGGAGAGGAGGGAGGAAGAAGGGTGTTTCACGTTCAGCTTTGAAACGCTATATATTCGTTCTTTAGGCAACGTGCTGGTGGTGTTCCACGCGAAACAAGGCGTGCCGCCCCCCGACGACGAGGAGGGACGGGCAAGATGAGGAAGCGAGGGAGCAAGGGGCGTGGTGGGCGGATAGAGTACCCGCCGGAGGTCGCACAAGGTTGAATCGATCCCCTACCCTTGCGCCCTATAGCCCCTGGCCTTACGATAAGCGGCGGCACGCAAGACATTGGATGACATGTTTCGGCTCGACTCTTGCAACGAAACACAAAAATGTCATTATCATACACTCAAACCGCCGCAGCAACTGTAGGACACTACCTTTTGGCCATCACATCAAGTACGAATTTCAGCCCTGACCGAAATAGGAGCCTACAACTGTACCTTCTCAATGCTTTTGACTTGGTAAGAGTATAGAGACCAAAAGTACTGTCTGTGATGCCGGGCGCTTGCGGCAGCATGCGCAAAGCACGACTACGGACAAACATCATGCAGCGTATACGGCAGTGTCGGAGACCTATTTGTGTTGTATCGTGTACATATAGCCCGGGTACAGCTCCAGCCCGGAATGGTTTCGTGTGAAGTAGACACGTGATGGGATCAAGGGATCAAGGAGTGCACCAGGAGTACAGGAAAAAAAAAGAGAAAACAGAGCTACACTCTCCACCATGTCGGAATTGAAAACAACCTATTTAGCGGGTTGGGATTTTTTTCAGAATTACACGAAAACCGTTTTGTATTCATTTTTTTCAATCTTGTTTTTACTTGATTTTAGTGACCCACCCCCCCTCCCTGGGACTCGAAAAAATAAGTGGGGTGCCAATTCATTTACCCTTAGGTGGACCTGCTTGTGTATGGGGCTCCTTTCTGACGTGAGCTCTACACCCAGACACTCACTTTGAGAAAACACGAAAGTGTAACCCGAGGGGTTATAGGTATACAACGGATAACCGGTACAAATTGGCACTGAGGGACGGCCAGGCTGCTAGAGGAAGGGGGGAAGAAACCGAGGCACCGCTGCTAATGACGCGGGGGTGGAACGTCGCCGATGAGTGTATACAGGGTAAACGAGGGTTTGCCAGGGGAGAAAGGCGCAAGTAGGGGGCTTCAAGAAGAGAAAACGAGATATCTGTTGGTTTCAGAGCGATAGAAGAGAGACTACTGCTGCGGTACGGTATTACAAGACATTCGATTCGAGTCGGAATGGAATATGAACGATACATCGTCAGACGGGAAGAATTAATAAGGACGTGTAAAAACACAAACGGGGTTCCGACGATAAGGGCCCATCTTAACGGGGGCGTTCGGCTCTTTCAATTTGACTTGATTTTTTTTTTTCCAATTTAATTTTAAGGGCTCAACTTATCGAGGACTTTCGGTTCTTTCAATTTGACTTGATTTTTTTTTTTTTTTCTAATTTAATTTGCATCTGATTAAACGAAATTTAGTGTTCCCCGTTAACATGGGGGCCCTAAGGAGCCACGGTTGTCAGAAAGGTTTTGGTCGAATATCCTGCTCCCATAGATCGTACGAGCAGCATGCACTGACTGTACGTACTCGGTACTTTTTTTCGACATTTTTTTCATCCTCTTTCAATTGTAAAAGGAGCTGAGCGTGTAGTTCACCTTAGCCTTGTGGAACTCCATGGAGGCGTGCATCCAGGCGTTGGGGTGGTTCCCGACCCCGTCCGTGCTCACTCCCGTGGCTTCGTGTCCCTTGTGTGTCGCCTCGAAGTGGCGCTGGCAAGCGAGCTGGTAGCTCTTCGACTTCACCTGTCGGAGGATGGCGTCCTTATCCGCTCCCCCGATGCGCACCTGCTCCCGATGATAAGTTGGCGTGGGGGGGGGGGGGGGGGGGGGGGGGGGGGGGGGGGGGGGGGGGGGGGGGGGGGGGGGGGGGGTACTCATTCGTCGCTTGCCTTAGTCATTCGGCCATTGACACGCATCTCTTTCGAGACGGAGAGAGGGGGGGGGGGGGCGGGGGACGTACTCATTTGCTGCTTTCCTTAGTCATATAGTTATTGACCAGGCATCTCTTTCGAGACGGAGCGGGGAGGGGTTAGTTGTTGGACGAAAGCGCGAGCGGTCGTTATTCTGGTGCGCACCTGCCTCGATGAGACGGTGGGGGGGGCGTTAGTTAGGACGAAAAAGCGAGCGATCGTTACTCCGACACGGACCTGCCCCGATCAGCTGTTGGCAGGGACGGTGGAGGGGGGGGGGGGGGCATGTAGACACGTCATGAATGGCCGTAGCCGTATGACCACAGACCCTCGCATCACTACAGTGCCGGGGCGGAGCAATGTCGGGTTTTTATCGACGGGCAAAAGACATTGCTTGCACTGAGCGCGAAGCGCCGTGAGGTAGGTGTTTGGCGAGTCCCATAAAGGGTGAGCTGCATCCCACTATGAACGGTTTTGTTGAGGCTGGAGGCGGCATTTCTTGCATTGGATGACAAGTGTCGAATGACTTGAATTTTTTATGGTGTGTGTGTGGGGGGGGGGGGGGGGGGGGGGCGGGGCCGTTGGGGCGAAAGCGCGAGCGATAGTCGCTGGCGAGAAGGTGCCGTCAACAAATGACAGCAACAGCAGCACTAGCTACGATCTCACGAGCACCAAAAGAACACGAGCATCAAACAACATCGAAAATCAAGAAACGCATTCGCTGCTCACTCGAGCAAGACTAGCCACACCAGAAACAGTAGCAACGCTGCCAGCAACAAACAACGACAGCAGTACTATAGCAGTAGCAGCAGCAGCGATAGCAGCGGCATTACCACCAAAAGAACACGAGCGCTATAAAACAACATCGACATGCAAGCAACGGATGCGGTGGCAACACCAAAACGAACGCCAACACCAGCAGCGCTGCCAACACCAACAATATCAGCATCGCCCAATAACACCGCCACGCCCAAAGTACGGTAAAGGGCGGGAGAGAACGTATCCCTTGTGCGATCGTTTCTGAAAAAAAAAAAACTAATTCCGTTCTTTGTCATTTTGGTCGCACCTCTCCGACCCGTACAAAACCGCCGATTCGTGTCTTCCCTCCGCTCTCCACGGCAAGCAATAACAGCACAACACCGACCAAAAACACTACCAACACAAAAAAAACACCAACATCGCCGGCACCGAAACCGAACAGAAAAAAAACACCAACATCGCCGTAAAACCTTCCCGGCCAAAAAAAAAAGCGAACAGGCTCACCCATGGGAACCAAACAAAAAGAAAACGAGCACATCATAAGACTATAAAGAATAACAAGAAAAACCGTAACAGCTATCGAAATCATTCGTGGAACACAACGCCAATCACACGAATCGTAAAAAAACACAACGCCAATCATACAAATCATACGAAGAATGCCGGCCAGACACACACACACGTGCATACCTGAGAGAGAAGGCTCGAGAGGTGGTCCTGGTCGTAGTGGCGGTAGGGGCACCCGTGGTGGTCCCCGGGTCCCGGCGGGTTTCCCATGATAATTTTCAGGCAACTGTTTAACGTAATAATCCGGGACGAAGGGGAGGCGGGGGGGGTAGGGGGGGGGGGGGGGGGTGTACTCGATATCGTGCAGGGCCGTAGTCGTATGACCATAGGGGAGGGGGGGGGGGGAGAGAGTGGCGAGTCGCATGAAGGGTGAGTTGCACATACTACAGAGGGGGGTCAGCTTTGAATGGTTCGGAAATCCGACTGAAAAAAACGCAACGAGTTTACGAACAGCACGTTAGGGTTCAAGCAGCCGCGAACATGCGAAAACAAAATACGCCAACCCCCTGAAAGCGACTGATACAAAGCATGGAGTCATCTACTCGAAGGACCTACGAATGTATAAATCAGTTTTTTTCCAGGTTAGTTCTCACGGATCAGGAAATTCCCTGAAATCTCGCGCGGGCCGGGCCGGGCCGGGTCGAGTCGGGCCAGGAAGTTTTCAAAATCTCACGGGGGTCGGGTCGGGTCGGGCAAGGGCCGGGCCGGGTCGAGTAATAAGGAGGTTTTCAAACTCTCATGGGTCGGGTCGGGTCAACCTTAACCGACCCGACCTGACCCGCGAGCTGTTTGATCCGGCCCGTGAAGGGCCTGCTACTTTTCTCGCCTGTACGGGGTGTAGTTCGTGCGCTTGCCCTCCTTGCCGTACATGTGTCTCACGTTGTAGGCGTACTGCTTCTGGAACTGATCCACGCCCATGATCTTCGTGAACATTGCCTGCAAGGTGAGATTACGCGTTCGTTGGTTATGCACCACACGGAGGAATGGCGGGGAGGGGGGGGGGGGGGGGGGGGGGGGCGGTGTATTAATTTTCATGCATGGCCGTAGTCGTATGACCATAGACCCTCGCATCCCTACAATGCCGGGACGGAGCACGTCGGGTTTTAACCGACCAGGCAGACATAGCTTGCACCAAGCGCGAAGCGCCGTGAGGTGTTGGGCGAGTCGCATGAAGGGTGAGCTGCATCCTACTCAGAACCGCTTTAGAGGCGGATTTTCTTGCATATAGATGACAGCATCAATGAACTGACCTAATTTCTGGTGTGTCCACTTCCAGAGACATCAATGGGTTTACTATGCAACTGCCTCGTGGGTGCCTCACCAATTACACACTACGTGATACCATGAGGGAGGGGGGGAGGGGGGGGGGGCAGGGGTTGTTGAGATTTGGAGGGCTTGGCATGGGTTGCGATACGGTCGGCAGCGGGTGGGAAGGGAGGGGGTATCTTGTTAGTTATCTCTGTCGATCTCTTCATCTCTCGTATCTCTCCTCTCTGCATACTATTGTTTCTCTCCTCTCGTTCTCCCTCTCTTTCTCTCTGTACGAATATAGGTATCTCCCTCTCTCTAAATATCTCCTCTCTCTCTCTCTCCCTCTTCCAATTTTGCTCTTTCTACAAATAAATGTTTCCCTCCCTTTCTCTCAATATATCTCGTCCCACCTTCCCCCCCCCCCCCCCCCCCCCCCCCCCCCCCCCCCCCCCCCCTCTTTTTCTCTTTCAGTTCGTCGTTCTCTCAGTGTTTCCCTCTCTATTTATCTCTCCCTCTTTCAGCCGAATCTCCGACCCCACCAACACACAACAAACACAGACAAGCAACACACAAGAAAAAAAAACGACAAGAAAGAACAGGAAGAAAAAAACAAGACTCAACCATCCCCAAAAATACCGCAATCCCTCTCCCCTCACCTATCCCAACGCCATGGCATTGTCACATCAAAAACGCCTCTTCTTCCTCTCCCTCGCCCTCTCCTTCTCTTAAAACTACCCCCGATCCCACCAGCAGACAAACACAATACAACGCAAACAAAATCTGAAACCCGAGCAAAAAAGAACGAAAGAGCAAAAACTACAAAAAAATAAATTTCCCCCAAAACTACCTAAACGTGACGCGAAGCAAGCCCCCCCCCCCCCCGTCCAAAAAAAAAAGGCGAGCCACTCTCCCCTCTCCCCCCACCTGCCAGAACGCCATAGCGTCGTCAACTCCTAGGCTAGTAGGCCCGCCCCCTTCAGGAACAGCCCGTACTGCAACCGCCCCCAGTGCTTCAGCTTGTGCTCACGGTTCAGCGACGAGTGGAGCTGCTTCATGCAGAGAGGCATCGATCTCTGCGTTCGCCGCAGTATTGGATCGGGGGGTGAGAGAGGGAGGGGGGGGGGGGGGGTTGAGGAGAGGGGGGGGGGGGGGGGGGGGGGGGGGGGTGGTACTCGTGTCGTGCTCAGTCTCATGACTATAGACCTTCGCATGCCTATGTACAATGCCGGGACGGAGCCCGTCCCGGTTTCACCGACCAGGCGGACACTGCTTGCACTAGGGTGTGTGTGGAGCGGGGGGGGGGGGGGTGGGACAGGGGGGCGTACTCATTTGTGGCTTGCCCTGAACGGGGTGAGGAATAATCGAACCTCTGGCCTTACGATACAGGACACCTATAGGTACAAAGAAGTAAAGTCTACGAAAGTGGACGTAGTACCACGAACGCGAGCACTACTAAGAGATCCAGGCGGAGACGGAGATCGATACGATAATAAGAAAACTCGGGGGAGCCGTTGTGGTTATAACCTAAATGCAGAACGCTCCCGTTCTCAAATAGCAAATTCAGTTTCTTCGCTACCTTCTATTACATCAGCAACAACAAAAAACTGACACTTCCTGCCGTAATTCCAGATAGTTCATGAGAAAAAACAGGTGCAATGCTGAAGGGGTTTTTGTACCGCAGCAACAATAATCTTGTTGCTTCTGCGCGTAAGCTTCAGTTTATAGACGTTAGCGGCTATCAGGCCAACAGACATACAGACAGGCGTAAGAGGACAAGAGGGCAACGTGTCTATGGATTTTTACACGACCGCAAGCATAATTACTCCATTTTTTTCGACCAACCACAAATCAGAAAAATGACCGCAGTCGTCATCCGTATTTCTTCAAATCTTGAAGGCAAAGCGGAAGCATTTCGGGAGACCAAGAGTCAGGAGTTCGAAAAGAGCAAAAATATTAGCACGGGATCGTATAAAAAGTAAAAATAGCTGAACCACATCAGGCTGAACGATGAAATCGCAAGAGCAGCAGCAGCAGCAGCAGCAGCAGATGGAAGGCGGCAATGCCGTGGGTCTCTTATACGATGCGTCCCGCAATAGGTGCTTATTGCTTGTCCGATCAACGTTGGGACGGAGAGCGTGTTCTTCGGACTTCGGCACGAATGGCCAAGCAACATCTTGTTTGCTTGCTCGGTTCGGTTTGGTGCAACATGAGCCGATCGGATGTTTCGGACATACGACATGGCGGCACTTCAAGCGCTCGGTGTATGAGGCTACCGGTCGGTGTTGCTTACATCCTCTCCCGGCTTCGGTCCATGGTTTTCTCCGTTCCAGTGACGAAAGCATCGTTCATTTTTTTTTCTGCAGCCCTTTCCTTTGCCATGCTCTCTCGCGTTTTCAACTCGCGTTCATCGACTACTTGCTGAATTCTAAGGCGGCTTTCGCTATCCACGTATCGTCGGCACGAAACACAGAGCAACAATCTTACCTCAACGTTCACAGAATGTTTGTGTCGTGCCTGTCGTATCCAGTAGGATGACACGGCATTGTATCGCCTACTCTGCTTACCACATAACAATGCTACAATCTTACTTCAACTTCCATAGAATGTTTACCACGGCCTGTCGTATCCAGTTGTTGTTGTTGTTGTTGTTGTTTTTCTTCACATTAAACCGTTCTTTCTACGACCCGTCGACATCCAGCACAACCAGTGTCTGTAGGATGACATGGCATTGCATTGTCTACTCTGCTTACCGCATAACAATGCATGTAGTATCTCTGCTGTGGTGTAGCTTTGTGACCACAGAACTCGTATCTCTTCTAGGATTGAAGAATCGGCACGGACACTGGTTGCGCCGGATGTCGACGGACAGAAAGAACGGTGTAATGTCAAGACCACACAACACGACGCGTTGTTGCCTTCTACCACAGCCACTATTTTCTTTACTTCTTTTTGCTTTCGATTTGACATTTTGCTTCTTTACGATTTTTCGTGTTCTCTTTTCATAGAATCTGTATGTCGTGCCTGTCGTATCCACTACTGTTTGTGTTGTTTACATGGTTGAGCAGCAAGCAGAGTAGACAATGTATCTCTGTGGCGTAGTTTTGTGACCACAGAACCTGTATCTCCCTGCAGGACTGAAGAATCGGCACGGACACTGGTTGTGCTGGATGTCGACGGGTAAGAATAACACCCTCAAGATGACAGGTTGCGAGAGCATCGAAACAACCATTCGTAAACGCCGGCTCTTCTTTGCGGGGGGCTTGGCACGGCAAAGCAAGGAGCGATTACCCAGTCGGATAATGTTCGGGACGATGGCTGGTGGGGAGAACCCGAGACCTGGCGGACAGTTTAAGACTTGGCACGTATGCATAGTCGAAGACCTTAGAATTCCGAGACACCGAAGGGTCCACGGAACTTGCCCCCTTGGTATTTTGAGTTGAGACCGCACTGCTGTGGTCCACTGCAGCAAAATAGCAGGGTTCTACGTACACTATTTGACCTTGTCGTGAGCATGCCGTGGTATTGCCATCGTACCACCCATGGCATACCATGGCATCACGGCATCCGATTGCGTGGCTCAGGATTCCATGGCACGTCGTGGGGTTTGCCGTGGCATGCCATGGATCGTATCATGGAAACCCCCGCGGCTACCGCCACGGCACTCCATGGCAACCCCACGGCATGTCATAGCAACCCCGACGGCACCCCGATGTCCACGACCTAGCTTAGGGTTAGCGTTAGGGCTCCATGGTATGCCGTGGAGATCCGTGGAAGGTTCCGTGGTATGCAGTGGAAGATGCCGTGCAAGTTTTTTTTTTGTCTTTTTTTCTTCCATCACTTTTACTTTCCTGCCCACTCGTAGGAGGTTTTACCCTCGACGATCTTCTGGACAAGCCGTGGTCACGGGTGTCGTCCCTTCTCCCCCCCGGTACGTGCCTTGCGTTATTTTTGTCGCGCATTGGGTTCGGCATTCCCACTGCTCGTCGATTTTCATCGAATGTAGCTGACTCACGCTCTCGCGCTTTCCGCTTATTAATTTCTTATGCAAAGAAAAAAGTCCCTACGAGCATGCACTCGGTGAGACTTGAACCCACGAAATTGATCTTGACAGGCACGCGGACCACCTACCAAGCCACCAGGGACGCCGGAAGGTTTGGCCGCAGGTGGTGCCGTGGATGCCACGGCATGTCGCGAAAAAAGACAATAATGTACCCCCGGGAGAACCTGGCTATGCTACTCGTACCACAAACTGCTGCCGCTACCTGAAGGGTGCTTTGTGCTTTGGTTTCCCTGTTATTTTCCCTCGGGTTTTTTTAGTCTTACTCTGTTCACAAGTAGTGGTTTCTTCTTTTTCCTTTTTTCCCAGGTCGTTCTTTACAAGTGTCTCCACATCCCCTGGGGGGGGGGGGGGGGGCACGACAATTTGTTTCTTCTATTTTTCTCTTTTTTTTCGTTCTCTCTCGATTTGTCTTGTTTGTTTTTGTTTTTGTTTTTTCGTTTTATTTCAAACAGCAATGTCATGTCATCGTACTGCTGTCGTACCTGTCGTATCCAGTGTGATGAACATGGCATTGCATTGTCCAATGTGCTTACTGCATACATGGCAACGTATTATTAGTATCTCTGCTGTGGCGTGGTTTTGTGACCTCAGATATCGTATCTCTCTGGGGTTGAAGAATCGGCGCGGACACTGGTTGTGCTGGCTGTCGACGGGCAGAAATAGCGGTTTAATGTCAAGAACACACACAATGCAATGCCATGTCATCGTATTAGTTCTTACGTACGAGTCTTCTTCTGTTTACATGCAAGTATTAATAGTTATAAATATTAATAGTGGTGTTTTCTTCTTTTTCTTTTTTTTTTCCAGCTCGTTCTTTTCAAGTGTCTGCCACATCCCCTGCGGGGGGGGGGGGGGGGGGGGGGCACGACAGTTTGTTTCTTCTGGTTTTTTTTTTTTCTCCTGTTTCTTCTTCGATTTGTCTTCTTTGTTCTTGTTTTTCATTTTATTCCTTTCGTTTCTCCATGTCATAGAATCTGTATGTCGTATCCAGTGAGACGAACTTAGCATTGCATTGTCAACAGCAGTGCTTACTGCACAGGTGGCGACGTAGTATCTCTGTCGTGGCGTAGCTTTGTGACCACAGAACTTGTATCTCTCTAGGATTCAAGAATCGGCACCGACACTGCTGCTCTGTGTGTTTTTCACATTGAGCCGTTCTTTCTACCCGTCGACATCCAGCACAACCAGTGTCCGTGCCGATTCTTCAATCCTAGAAGAGATACGAGTTCTGTGGTCTCAAAGCTACGCCACATTCAGAGATACTACGTTGCCACGTATGAGCAGCGGGCAATGCAATGCCATGTCATCGTGCTGGATGCGACAGGCACGGCATACACATCCCATGATAGAGAGAAACGAAACGAAACAAAGAGAAAAACAAAAACAAATGAGGTGATACGAGGCCTGTAAGTGAACCTGGTAGGGCAAATGGGTTTCTTTTAGCGAGTGCGCCTTTTTTCTGACGGCAGGTGGAGACCCACCGCCGCTACTCTTCTAGCCGGGTCGCTTGATTGGGAGCCTTAGGAGAGTAAATGCAGGAATCAAAAATGAACAGGCGGCAGGCAAATCTCGCACTACCCAGGGAAAAGACAGAGCAAAATGAGCTGTTGAGTCCTGGGTGGCTATCCCTACCTCTTGGTCGAACCTAAAGGAGGTCGACTAAAGAGGTCCGGCAAGTTCATGACATGAACACTGGTGGAGTGTCATGTTAAATCTGTGTTCTACAGATGGACAAGAACCGGTACACAAATAAGAAAGTGTGTTGGGCGTAAGCTTTTTTTACCCAGATCTCCAGGGAAGATCAAAAAAAAAAAAAAAAAAATAAGAAAAACCGAAAGAGAAAAAAAGAAGAAAGAAAAAATATATAGTAAACAAACTGTCGTGCCCCCCGCGCAGGGGATGTGGCAGACACTGGTTGTGCTGAATGTCGACGGGGAGAAAGAACGGTTTAATGTGAAGAACACACACTGGATACAGCAGGCACCGACATACAAACATCCTGTTATATGAGAGAAAACGGAAGAAACGAAAAACAAATCGAATCGAAAAACACAACACAAACCGAAAGAAAGAAAAAAAAAAGTGTCGTCCCCCCCTCGGCAGGGGATACGGCAGACAATAGAGACCGGGATGAAGAAACAATACCACTAAAGCATGAACAAGAGTAATGGTCATTCTTATCGGAGAGCGTTTTTCCATAATTTCCATGTTTTTTTCGCGCAAATGTTTTTTAACTTGCAGATTTTCCTGATTTTTTTTCCAAAGATGTGAAATATAACAAACATGACTTTTTTTCTTCTGGAGAATTCACTAATAGTGACAGAACGCCTCCGTATATTGATACTTATCTCCAATTATTATTGAACTTTGGAATTCTTCGAAAAAAGCACAAAAAACCAAAGAGAAGTAGCAGGCAAACCAAAACACAACAAAAAAAGAACAAAAAGCACAAAAAACCAAAGAGAAGTAGCAGGCAAACCAAAACACAACAAAAAAAGAACAAAAGCACCTTCCAGACAGCCGCACCAGTTAGTGACATAAGAAGAGTAGCATGGACAGGTTTACCTACTATTAATGGTCGGTCTGGTACCTTGCTACCCTGTCTGCCGTCTTCGTTTTGCTTCTGTCACACCATGCCTCACGCCCGGAAAGGATGCGTCAGACAGTACGAATCAAACAAAGCAGGCTCGTCATCCACCCATGCCACAAGACTCCTTTCGTAAGGACAAAAAGGAAGAAAGCTATGCCCACAGGTAGAAAAAAAAGGGAACCATGAGGAATCGCGGAGGGTCAAAGCGCAAAAAAAAAAAAAAGAAAGACGAAGGAAGATCACGTTCGAACCAGCTGCAGCAATTGGCGGCGCGAGTAGCATAGACATGTTCCACGAACTAGTCGGCCTGGTGCCTTGCTACCCTGTCTGCCGTCTTCTTCCTACTTTCGTCCACCGCGGTTTCCCTCATACTCCTCCTATTGCCCCCCCTGCCTCCATTCCAGGGTTCTACACTATTTGACCTTGTCGTGGGCATGGCGTGGCATTGCCATGGTAGCGCCCATGGCATACCATGGCATGACCACGGCATCCCATGGCTCACTTGGTGGCAAGCCGTTCGAAGCTTGGCATAGTGTTCCGCTCTGAGGGTTCACGTCACACACCCGTACAGCAGGGTCTCAATCACCTCGGCCTTCAGCGTTCGGACTTTCACACTAAGCGGGGCGTTCGTCCTATCATACAACTCCGGGCCGAACCGTTTGAGACATGCCCGCATGATGAGATGTATCCATCGGTCGATTTCGAGCGAAAGGTCAGCGTTTTTCATGGATAATGCCGCCTAGGTATAAGAACCGGGCCGTCCGCCTGTACCTTTGGTCTGCTGCTTCGATGACGAGCGGTGGGCTAGGGGTGTCAACACCGTCCCGCGTGCTTTTGTGCACAGTGTCCACCTATTTCCTGTTGCAGTTGTTTGTGGGCTACACAACAACAGGTAGTAAGCAAAGCTATGTAGTGTCATGTGTCATATTAGCACAGGTACGACATGTAAACGCAGCAGCGGAGAACACGTTGAATAGCAACGGTGATAGCACGCAGCCTTGCCGCAGTCCCTGCGTGACATCAAACCATTCCGAGTGCTCGCCGTCATTCGTACGCACGCGAGCCCGCATGTTTTTCTGGAACTTGCGCATACTTTTGAGCATCTTGGTTGGTACGCCAGATCGTGTGAGTACTTCCCACAGCAGCTCTCGGTCGACAGAGTCGTGCGCTTTCTGCAAATCAATGAAGGACACATACAGCTGGCGGATTTTCCTCTGTCGTCCGAGCTTTTGCAACCGGCGCGCGACGAACAGGATACTGATCGTTGATCGTGCGGGGCGGAAGCCGCACTGCTGTTCCTTCGTGGGATGACGTATGTGTCCTTCAAATTACAACCATTTTTCTACAGGTCGACATCCAGTCTAGTCTACGCTGCGTACTGCGTATCAATGTGGTATCTCTACTGTATCGTAGCTTTTGTGACCACAGACAGAGCTTGCATCTCTCTAGGATTGAAGAATCGGCACGGAAACTGGTTGTGCTGGATGTCGACGGGTAGAAAAAAACGGTTTAGTGCCAAGAACACAGACAGTCAAACACAAACAACAGACAGCAGTAGTAGTATAGGGTCGATACACGACACAGCGCCGTTGAAAAAAGTTAAAAAAGTTAAAAAAAAAAAAGAACGAACTTCAGCATTTCGGTCATGTTCAGGCCTGCTGAAAGCGGGTGAACAAATCGAGCACGACACGACCGCATGTTAGTTCCGGAAGAACCGCATGGAGACACGCCACATTACTGCGTGCCGACGACCAGGTAAAAAAAACGCGTTCCGGGTGCCTCACACCGCAATCGCATACAAACCTCAGCGCCTTATCACCGTCGGAGGGGTATGGAAAATCGTACACGACGCTCTCAATGAACAACCAACGGTAGCAGAACCCCTACTCGCCTATTAATAGGCTTTACAAGTTTGGGGACAATAAGGAAGAGAAGGGTCTACAAGTACGTGTATGTGTGTGATCTCATGCCGCAGCAGAGAGAGGCGTCAGTGATCCCAAACTAGACACGAAATAACGTACGACGCGATGTTACAACAGGAAAAAAACTGGTTGTTGCGCTGCATGTCACCGACGGGTAGACAGAACGCTTTAGTGCGCAGAGCACAGACAGCCAAACACACACGACAGCAGCACAGGGTCGATGCACGACACAGCGCCGTAGGAAAAAGCCAGAAAATATCGAACTCCAGCATTTCGGTCATGTTCAGGCCTCTGCTGAAAGCGGATGCACAGCATAGTACGATGGAGTATCCATCATCTGGAGAATATTTTGTTTCAACACCTTTAGGGCGGAGTTTCAGAGTTCGATTCGTGACGGATTACCCCGAGATCAGCATGTCTTGGCGCTCTAAATTCAACGTACTTAACACTTCGGAACAAACTAGTTTTTCCTCTGAGATATTTCAGTCTGCTGACCGTTACGGTTGGTGAAAAATTCATCATCTTAACATCGCCACTTTTTTCTGGTCGTTGGGAGTTGGGACATATAGGCTATCAATGCATTACGGTGTGTTATCTCTGTGTCGTGCGTAGTCTGTGACCACAGAGCTCGTATCTTTCTAGGGTGAAGAATCAGCACGGACACTGGGCTTGCTGGATGTCGACGAGTAGAAGAACGGTTTAATGTGAAGAACACACACACACACACATAACGGGACATACCCACGCGCTAACCTAAAGTTATTATAAACTGCTGTGCTGTAAACATCTCCCAGAATAATTCCCGAGTTATTTTGTTTAAAAAATGGCTGTAGTTAATCAAAAGGGGTCCTGCACCGCTTTTTACCTCGGCAAGAGTGTTAAGCATTCCCGGCTTGATGTTGTCCGAGTCCGTCCCGTCGCCGCCGGCGAAGTCGCGCCCGAGGTACTGCTTGCTCATGTTCTGCTCACGCCAACAGGAAGAGGGGCGAGAAAGGGAGTATCAACATCAGCGTCGAAAGGAATACAGCAGCAGTAGTAGTAGTAGCAGTGGTCCCTTTGTAGTGCCGGTCGAGTAGTGCCGGTTGCCCGATTTAGTGGCGGTGCAATCGCTTGGCCAATCAACAGATGGGATTAACCAGTGCGGTAGTGTGCGGAGCAATTAGTGCCGGCTGCCGATATAGCGCCGGTATTGTTGGCTGGCGCATATGTATATAGCGGCACTATTACGGGGGACCATAGTAAATAGGACCTACGGTACACACAAAAAACTAGACGTATTTTCCTAATTTTACGAACAATATTTGGTCCTATTTACTATGGCCCCCCGTAATACCAGTTACCAGGTATGAACAGATTGAAATCATGGTATCAATACCGAACTCAGTGTCAGTAAAATTGCCATCAATTATTTCCAAGTCCGTCAAAAACGCAGCAGCCGGGGGGGACGGGGGCTTGAGTATCAACCACCGACACCGCTATCAAAAACGAGCACAATAATCGCCGAAACGCCACAAGAAAAGCTGACACATCCAGGGGCGTTGTCGGTTCAAACCAATCGATACGCATCAGTAAATCGACACCAACGCACTCAACTCGACGGCAGTTGCAAATATCCTGCTGTGCGCGTTATATCAGCGGCAGCTTTACAACATCTCGTATTAATAAAAATGCCACGCCTCGCATCTCGGACATATCATCATCGATTCCCACCCCACGATCTGAATCTTTCGCCGATATTGTTTACCAGGGCACCTGCCATATATTAGGTTTTACCCTATTAATACCTCGTGTTGCCGGGTTGGATCCCTTGAACACAACTATTTAGCATGCCCGATTCAAGCAGCACATGTTTTTCCTAGTTTGGTTGGATCTGTACTATATTTATACCACAGGACTTTCTTGTGGTATCTCTCTCGTACGATTCAAGAATCGGCACGGACACTGGTTCGTGCTGGATGGGTGTCGACGGGGTAGAAAGAACGGTTTCATGTGAAGAAGACTCACACATATACGATGCGGATCCTGCGCGCAACCTCTCACAACGAACGGTACTGCTTGTCTGTATGCGAGGAACCAGATGATCTATCTGTAGATAGATCAATTCAATGATCTGTCTCGAGACGCGCCAAAAAATGGTTCACCTGCAGCAGGGGGCCGAAGCGCTCGTCGGAGGTGATGAAGGCGAAGTGGTTGGAGGCCTCCATCAGCGACCTCGAGACGCCCATCCGGAACCTTGACACGACGATGGTCACCACTCGCTGCACGGGGACGTACGCGAAGCCGCCTTCCAGGTATACCTGCAAAGGAAAACAAACAAAAAAACACGAACACAAAAAACAACAGAAATGAACAACGAACAAGCGAAAAGGAAGAAAAAAAGAAGAAAAAAAAACAGTGCAAAAAAAGGAAGCAAAAAAAAAAACACAACATGGGAGCAAAGAAAGAAGCAAAAAAAAGAAAGGGCAATAACCAAAAACGGGTACAGGTATATCCGGTCGATTTCGAGTCAAAAACGGGTACAATCTGGAACCAGGTAAAAAACACACCGCACGAGCCACGCCACGAGAATGGCCAAAAAAACAAATCGTACCCAGGATAATGACCCGGGTACATCTACTGATGGATCGGTATGAGCATCTACACCCGGTGGTGGTTACGCAACTGGTTGAAGTGCCAAGCACGATAAAAACGTCGCGGCAGACGGTCCGGTGTCCCACCATCACGATGCCCATACCAGAAGGGCCCGGCATCGCCGTCAGCGTCGACTACTTCGGCCCTCTGCCGGTAATGCCTCGAGGTAATACCTACATCTGTTGCTTTTCACTGATCGTTTCAGCCGCCGAGCCGACATGTTCGCAGTCACAGCGGCTGAGTTCGTCGCTGAGGGAACGGCTAACATTCTCATCAACCGGCATATATAGTGATCTCCGGGGATATGCGCGCGGAGCATCCTCTCGGACAACCGCCACATAAACGACCGCTGTTATGCTCGGCTTTGAACAATTTTTGGCATTGGGTTTAGCTTAATTTTAGTACTGCAGTCACGTTTTGGGGACAAAACAACTCAAATTCTAAAAGCGGTTTGTCTCCAAAACGGGACTGCAGTTTCAAAAAGGGATAACCACTTAACCTGTCAAGTGCCGCTCTACTGTTCTTCCGCGCTATCCCGAGGTATTTCAACCATTATTAGGCGTGTTCAACCATTGTTAGGCGTGTTCAACCATTATTAGGCGTGTTCAACCACTATTAGGCGTGTTCAACCATTATTAGGCGTGTACCTGCGTGCGTGCGTGCGTCTACACATTTACACGTATCGAAGAGGGGTACCACGTGCGAAGGAAGGAAAAAAACACGCGCTTGACACCAAGGAAATTCTACTCGTGAATACAGAGCTCCCGCTTGGCACCCCCATCCCACACAGACCTGGTTCAACCAGGACCTGCGCCCTCCAAACTCAACCTGAACACGTTGAAGTATTACGGGGGACCGTAGTAAATAGGACCAAATATTGTTAGTAAAAAACAGATAAATATATAGGTTTTTATGTATACCATACGTCCTGTCAACTATGGCCCCCCGTAATAGCGGGCAGCAAGGGTGTGGGAAGTTTTCCCTCAGAACCGGGTACTCATACGATGTGTTGCTGGTTGTTGGTCAGTCATTGCGTGGTGGCTCGTAGGGTGTTTTTCACTTTCTTCCAGGCTGTACCCGTGTTGAACTCAAAACGGACCGCCTGTGCCCGTTTTGGGTTATTACTACCCACAAAGAAGGCATAAAAGAAGAAAAAAAGACGCGAAACAAGTGCCAACAAAAAAAAGCTGATCGCAACATCGGGCACTGACTGCTTGGCTGGTGGCGGGGCGGGGGGGTACTCGAAATCATGCATGGCCGTAGTCGTATGACCATAGACCCGCGATCGCATCCCTACAATGCCGGGACGGAGCAATGTTGGGGTTTCACCGACCAGGCAGACATTGTTTGCACCAAGCGCGAAGCGCCTTGAGGTGTTCGGCGAGTCGCATGAGGGGTGAGCTGCATCCTACTAAGAACCGCTGGAGAGGCGGACTTGTACATGGACGACAGCTTCGACGAGTTATTGTTTTTTCCGGTGTGGTCACTTCCAGCAGGGGGGGGGGGGGGGGGGGGTGTACTCATGATCATGCACGGCCGTAGTCGTATGACCATAGACCCTCGTATCCCTTCAAAGCCGGGACGGAGCACATCGGGTTTCACCGACCAGGCAGACATTGCTTGAACCAAGCGCGAAGCGCCGTGAGGTGTTGGGCGAGTCGCATGAAGGGTGAGCTGCATCCTACTAAGAACCAACCGCTTTTGAGGCGGATTTTCTTGCATTGGGAGACAGCGCCAATTAATTGATTTAATTTCTGGTGTGGCCAGTTCCAGAGACAGCAATGGGTTTACTATCTATTAATAACTGCCTCGTGGATACCTTACTATAGACACACTACGTGATACGATCATCCCCCTTGCGCAGAGGGAAGGTTCTCCCCGCACAAAAATGATCTATAACTCGACCGCCCGCCAGCCGTGGTCACCGCCCAAAAAAAAAAAAAAACGGTACCCTGGCTGTCTAGCTCACGCAGTGAGAGGCGTGTTCCACAGCGTCGTCGCCAACCGACGCCAACCTAACCTATATTTTTATATGCCAGGTATATAACATAGAGGCGGGGGGGGGGTGTACTCATATCATGCACGGAGGTAGCCGTAAGACCATAGACCCTCGCATCCCTACAATGCTGGGACGGAGCACATCGGGTTTTCATCGACCAGGCAGGCACTTGCTTGCACTAAAAGCGCGAAGCGCCGTAAGGTGTAGTGAGCTGCATCCTACTACGCAAGAACCGCCTGTGAGGCGGACTTTCTTGCATGAGGATGACAGCTCCGAAAGAATCCAACCGTTTTCTGGCCCTGGCCATTTCCAGAGACACCGGACGGTATACTGGGTATACGACGTAACTGCTTGGTTGGGGGCAAACACATTTTTCAGTTTGGCGTCCAAGAACTACGTGTCATACCGTAGTGGTCCCTCTACAGTGCCGGTTGAGTTGTGCTGGTGGAATCGCTTGGCCCAGAAGGGATTAACCAGCGCGCGGCAAGGGTGCCGAGTAATTAGTACCGGTTGGTTGCCGCTGTTGTTGTCTGGCGCATATATACCGGCACTACAGAGGGGCCACTACTGCATGTACAATGCGAGGACTCGTACGTCACAACACTGGCAAAGGCAGCATCCTCCTGCCCATCTTGCTGCGCGCTCATACGATACCACTCGGTAGACGATCCAGAAGACCCAAAACGTACCAGAGCGTTTTATGGTGGGCCTGCGCGATGACCAGTATACTGGTGCACTCCGGTATATATACTGATCGCTGACGCAGTCAGTATAATATCTACCGATTGAGGCTGCCAGTGCCCAGTCCTACCAAACGTATTATTGACTGGTGGCCATCTCTTGGTCCCAAAAGGAGGGGGAACGACTCAAGAGAGGGATGTGTCTTAAATCGGGTATTTCTCGTAAACTGGGTATTCATCCTAAACCGGGATATTCATCTTAAACCGGGCATTTCTCTCAACGCTTTTAGAACTGCAGTCCCGTTTGGGGACAAACCAGTCAAATTTCAAGTAGTTTGTACCCAAAACGGGACTGCGGTTCTTGCAGGGTTAACCGGGCATTTATCGTAAACTGGGTATTTCTCTTAAACCGGATATTTCTCTTAACCGGTCATATGTCGCAAACTGGGTATTTATCGCAATCCGGGTATTTCTCTTCACCGGGCATTTCTCTTAAACTAGGTATTCCTCCTAAACCGAATATTTCTCTTATCCGGGTAGTTCTCTTAAACTGGGCATTTCTCTTAAACCGGGTACGTATTTCTCATAACCGGGAATTTCTCTCAAACCGGGTATTTATCTTAACCGGGCATTTATCTTAAATCTGAGTGGGTGTATACCATAAATAGTGTAGTATGCCAGTGCCAAGCCATTTGATCTCTGTCATACACGTCGGTGATTTTCATAAACCGAGCTCTCAAGAATGGTAGCCCCTCCCCCCTGTACTTGGAATTGCTGCTGGTGTATACGATATATATGTGTTTTGTTTTTCTGCCAAAAAAAGAGACCAATTCCAACCAAATCAAATCAAACCAAAGGCCAAAAAGGGACATTTGCCGAGGAATTGTTCGATCGAACCGGGTACGAGCCGGTGACATCCCGAAGGACAGGGGAAAGGGAGTACACACACGGCAGGAAGGGGGGGTATAGGGGACGGGGGGGTGTACTCATTTTCATGCATGCGTCATAGTCGTATGATCCTAGACCCTCGCATCTCTACAATGCCGGGACGGAGCACGTCGGGATTTCACCGACAAGGCAGACATTGCTTGATCGGCCAGGCAGACAATGCTCGCACCAGGTCCGAAGCGCCGTGAGGTGTTGGGCGAGTCGCATGAAGGGCGAGCTGTGTTCTACTAAGAACCGCTTGTGAGGCGGACCGTCTTGCATGCGAATGACAGCGGGGGGGCGTTTCACCTGACGTTTGCCGATAAGATCCACCGCCTGCCAGAAAGGTATCTTGTAGTACGTCGTCCTTTCGAAGTCCATAGGCGCTCCCTGTATCGCCTGCAGCTTAGGCCTAACGCACAACACAGCACAGCACAGCACAGCACAGCACAGCACAGCACAGCACAGCACAGCAAGAAGCAACATAAATCCCCCACGCCAGACGAAAAGGGGTTTCCATGGGCCTCTATGTTAGCGGTGCCGAGATAGGGCGGGGCAGGGGAGCGGACAGGGGAGCGATGTCGACGATAACGACAGAAGGACGCGGAAGGAGAAGCACTGCCGACAAGACCTTACGGTGGGGTACGAGAAGGTAGAACAGGGTAGGGTTGGGTTGGGTAGCGCAGGACACGCGCAGGCCTTCCACTTTCCCGCAACGGTGGCATTATCTTCTTGCGCTATGATACCGCGAGGACGAACACGAAGAGGAGGAGGAGGAGGAGGAGGAGGACGAGGGGCAGCTGTGGTCTCACCGCTGTGTGTCGGTTGTCTCACCTCAAGGCAGCCCTTCGTTCTGGCTCGACGACCTCGAAGGAGAGCCCGTGCTGGGGAATGAACTTGCCCATCTCGGCGGGAGACAGCTCCTCTAGTCGGTGCTTGAACAGGGCGGTTTCCTGACGGTAAAGTTGTACCGCATGGTATCGTATCGTATCGCACCGCCGCAACCCACCGCATTGTGCCGCATCGCACAGTCGCACCGCATCGCGTTGTACCGCATTGCGCCGCACCGTACAGTCGCACCGCATCGCATTGCACCGCATTGTGCCGCAAGACCACAGAAAAGAAAAGAGCATCAAAACCAGGGGAGGGTACATGAAAAACAAGACGACAGGAAATGAGATCAGAGATGGCATGAGAGCAAAGGAAACTGAAAGGGAGAGACGACCCGGAAACCCCCAATATCCCAACACGGTACGGAAAAATTAGGTGCAATCCTACCGCAGCGCGCGTCGGATAGCTATACCTGGGCCAGGAACCACCGGCGAAGGTCCTCGCTGCGGCAGTAGGCTAGGCGCAGGATAAAGTGGGAGATGCTGTCCTTGCGCATGTCGGTCCGCGCGCTGTCGTCGCTGAGCGTGCTCATCTTCATGTACTTGTGGAGCGACTCCCGCAGCGCTCGCTTGTAGTCGTCCCGCGGACGTTCCGCGCCTGAAACAGTTCAAAGTGTTTACGAGGATATCGATACGTATCGGAATCGAGTTCGATATCGATACGTATCGGAATCGAGTTCGATATCGATACAAAATAAAAACAAAAACAAACTACTGCTACTGCTGTGATCAATGTATCTATATTTACGCTTTCGCTATTTGATGATCACGACAAACGAAGAAAACCAAAAATCGGTACATCGAAGCTTTCGTTCAGTATCTGCAATCAAAAACACGGGGGATGATGGAGGGCAAACACACATTCGATACACCTGGTATACGATACACTAAAAAAAAAGAAGAAAAACAAGGTCGATTTTTCTCAAATATGTCGAAACTCTCGGTGCGATATCCCAACACTACTCTTGTAGCAATAACGACGCGCACGAACGCCTTCTGTTGGAAAATGGGGTGTCGGGGTCCAAATCCCATCATGCTCTTAACAGCACTACGGGGGATTCGTACATGGTTCTTTAGATCGACCGTGGGCTCTGACTACTATGGGCCCCCCGTAAGAGTAGTGCGCGGCAGCTTATATTTAGTGCTGCAGTCTCGATGTGGGGACAAACTACTTGGAATTAGAGTAGCTGGACCCCAAAACGGAACTGCAGTTCTCAAAGGGTCAAGAAGAAATTGGGAGCTAATGAAACTTAGGTTCGATATTTTGGACGAAAAATAAAACGAACGCTCGCTTGTACGAGTGCTCTCCCCTCGAACGTTCCGCGCCCATCGCGCGCGCGAACGAACGAGCGAGCGCTCTCGGTTACAATATGGTGTGCTGGGGTTCTCGATCAAGAGCTACAAGCGACGAGTTTGCCATGTTATTGATGCGTTTTTTTTACTACTTATTTGATGGCCACTGCAGCATTAGACTAGAGGAAGAGTCCTTCAAGCCTTCCATTCTTGCGAGAACAACACACAAAACCGTGACGATTTGAAATACATCTGCATACTGATCTCAGATGTCGACTGCAACAGGAACAGCACTATTACGGAGGACCATAGTAAATAGGACCTACGGCACACACAAAAACCTATATATTTCGTTATTTTTACTTAAAATTTATGGTGCTATTTACTATGGCCCCCCGTAATAGTAGAACAGTACCTTCAAGTCTTTTAACAACAGCAGCAAAATACCTCAACAACGCTATTAACAGAGTAGACTACCTGCTATCGCGCAGTACAATACCTTCAAGTCTTCTATCTTGCGCAAGACCTGGAGCCGGTCCAAGGCCACCAGCTCGAATTCGTCGAGGGTGATCTCCTCGAAAGGCGCCTCGGTGTACATGGAAATCACCTGCGCATGTTTCGCGCGAAAATCATACAAAATGCACGAGCATTGTCATCATTTATGTAAACACATCACAGCAAAGAAGAAAACAGGGTCCCAGAACGGTAGGCTGATACATCTGCAGAACATCAAATAAATTTGGGAGCCGTTGCACTGAAGGCAGTGCAAAACCGGCGCCTAATTGCGATTCTAGAACCGAAGGCACAGCGGGGTCCCACTTTTGTGCGGTACACACTATTACGGGGGACCATAGTAAACAGGACCAAATATTGTTAGTAAAAATAGAGAAATATAGAAATAATGTAGGTTTTTGTGTGCACCGTAGGTTCTACCTGGTATCTACTAAGGCCCTCTGTAATAGTATTAATAGTGATTAATAGGGCGGGGCCCCACTTTATTACGGCAAAATCGGTTTGTCACGAGTGCGACCGGTCCCTCTTGAGTGCGACCGGTCCCTCTTGAGTGCGACCGGTCCCTCTTGAGTGCGGTCGCCGCACTATACATAGCCACCATAGGCGTAATGCCTCTACATTACTACAGCAGTACCTACGGAAGAAGCTCAGTACAGGACACCAACCCACATCGACAAGACAGCGATGTTCAGCTGGCGGTATGCCCACCGCACGAGTAGGACCAACACGCCCGATGACATGTGCGGCAGGGGAACAGCAGTGCCTTGTTCCAGACCGCACGCACAGCCCCTGGACGGCCACAAATGTCGCGGAGGGTGTCGTGGCCGTCTCCACGACATTTGGGGCGAAGTGGAGGATTCCTAACAGTGATAAATCCACTCCACCGCATCTATCTACTGTGCGACATGCCAATTTACCGCCAGGGCAGCTGCCCACCCGTCGAACAGGGCGGGGAAGCGCAAAGCGGACGACACACGCCGCTGTGAGGCGGGGTATATCCTCCTACGTACGACACAATTTCGTACTTTTTCGGGGCAAAAGCTACTGTTTTGCGAACGAACGTGCTGAAAGCGATTTTTTCAACCGAGTGCGAGTCCAACTGCATAAGAATTGGCCCAAATGAGGCTATAACTCACGCAGTCGCATACGTGGATCGCAATAGTCGGTTTCCGATCGGAGGCAAAATTGGGCGTTCTGATACTGCTCAAAAAAGCGTCTTTTCGATCCCAACTTTTTCGATCGAGAAACCCGATCCATGCATCCCGACAAAACGGTAGAAAAAGTGTTTGAAGCCCACCGCATCTCTAACCACCCCACTGAACGCACGGTAACACAACACAGCAGCAACCTTAACACCCACGATGCTGGCTTGACTGCTCTGCAGCTGCTGCTGCTGCTGCTGCTCACGGCGTAGCAGCTGAAACGTGCTCTCCTAGAACCCGCGAGCAGGACACGACGCAGTTTTCAGATTACTTTTCGCCTACAATACTCCAAAGAACAGAAACTACAAACTCGATCCGACTGACGATAGGAAAGGCATCCAGACACACCCCGTCGAATTAGTAGTGGGATCGAAACCCAACCTTTTCGATCCTCCCGATCCGACGGCATAGAAAATAGCCTGGACATGTGGATAATGTCAGGGTATTTGCAGCGAAACTCAATAGGACATTGGGTTTTGTACCGTGTGGTTCGGCGGTTTTCTTGGATATGAAACCGTCAGTACAGGCAACTTCGACGCGCCTGTGCTGTGAGAGGATAATTCGCTCTGTTTTTACTCTACCCGAACCTCTGGTCAGCGCTAGCTACTGCATGCTCTTCTGCAGCAGCCCCGTCACCACTACTGCCGTAGTACCGACAGGCTACGAGCCTCGGAGCGGCGACTCTCCTTGGCGAACTGCGTCCTCTGCAGCTGAGTTGCATCTTCCTCCAGTGCTCCACACGCGGTCTCGACCCCCGACACAACTTTGCCGAGCCCGTCCTCGTACATCAGCGAACGCTGCAATGCAATCCAACCGCGGTGCTGGTTGGGTTCGCCGTTGAATGGCGAGCACCCTGTTCGGAAAGGGGGGGGACATGGTTGACTCTGAATCAACACCACAACGTTGCCTCATAACCTCCCGAACCTCTACTCGGCGCTAGCTACTGCATTGTGCAGCAGCGCCTTCACTGCCGCATGCTCCACTGCTGGCTGTAGTATCCACAGACAATACATGAAACAAACCAATGCGTCTCTAACTATCCTGCTGTACAGAAAGCATCGTACCGGGGGTCTGGTGGCCCTGATCACTTCAATCATTTCGAGTTCAGGGCCCACGCTAATGTGTTCCCTGCAGTATGCAGGGTAGCCTCAATCTAACGTTTCCCCGTAGATCCCACTTTAGTGCGGTACCGCACTACAGTATACTGCGGTACCGCACTATTAGTAAACCGGTTGAGGGCGGGGTCCCACTTTAGTGCGGTTATGGTCGGCTGGCGAGGCGACCCACCGAATTAAGGTGGGACGGACCCCCACCACTGCTGTATGATACTTCAGACTTGTACTATGTAGTGCAGATACTGCCTGTACTGCTCGATGTTGCGGATGCTGCCGGTACTCGCAGTAGTTTGGGCGGATACTGCCAGTATATACCCTCTGGTACGTAAATACTGGCAGTATCTTGGGGTTCTGTACGTACTGCGGATACTGCCACTACTGACGGTATTTGAGCCTTTGGTACTGCTCATACTGCGAGTACTACTCACACAGCAGTGCTCGTACGTACAGAATACTACTGCTGCACACGCTCTCAATTCGGCTCTCAGTACTCTCAGGACTCACGAAGACCAGGGGTCCCCCTCCGGAAGAGTATAAACATGTTCAGTTACCGTCAGGTACTCCAACTCCCACTCCTTGCTTCTGGGAGCAGCACTGCTGCTGTGAACCCTGCGTGTTTGATTTTCCGAGTCGATATTCAAACCACAAACACAAGCCAACGGCACCCTTCCAGCGGGACTGGTGACCCAGACAGCCCACACGATCAACACGTGGGACAAGCTCTGCCGCTGTCTGTATCACACCAACTGCTGCACGTCGAGCTAGCCCGTAGCTTCTGCCCACATCCGTGGGTGGCGCTTGTCCGCCGCAGTGCTGCCACCACGACACAAGCTCTGGTGTGTACCCTGGCAGGGACAGAGCTATGAGCACCAGATGGGTGTCTTGCGGAATTCAGAGGAGCGACACGCCACCAAGGCGGCCGACTACCGTTCGCGTGTCTCACCTTGTGTCTCTCTACTCCGGGGGCAGCCTTCTTCAGCGCCGAGGCAGGGCGACGCATGGACACGGCACCGATCATGGCTGATCTGCTGCTGCTGGTGTTTTGCAGCGAGTTGGCGCTCAAGTGTCTCAAACAACCAAACCCCGCGGTCTTTGCTCGCAGATTTCAAATACGGTGCCCCGCTTTTATCGGCACTCGCCGCTTTCGTAGGAGTTTTGGCGAGGGCAATGGCAGTACGAGCCGATGACGTTTGGCGAAGGGTCGGTGTTGGGCTGCTAGGCTCGGTCGCGAGTGCACTCTCGGTGGCTCGTCGACAAGATAGAGTTGTACGTACATGTTCCCAATCATCCAAAATCAAATTTTGAAAAGAGTTCAGTACCTTGTGAAGGCGTTAGTATTCCATTCAGATTTCAAAAAGTGAGTTTCGTTTCGTTGTTTCGTTTCGAGTTTTTGGTGGTTTCATATTTTTCATCCCCTCTCCCCTCGACTTCTCGACATATACTCGTGGCTCGCGTGCGCTCGCGTGCTCGTGTGTGCGCGTCGTTAGTCAAAGGGATCTTTCGTTGGCCACAAATCTGCGTGCATATGATATCATATGACGCCATCGCAGCAGAACAGCATCCTCGTGTGCACGTATCCTCGTACGTACAGCTGTTATGTACCTGAGATGTGAGCTCGACCGTTCGAAGAGTCGAAACTCATCTTGCGTGAGACGTCAGCCGGGTTTACATTGATTCCTCAAGAACGATACCTTAAAAATGCCACGTGATATCTAGTCTGGCCGACTGGAGGAGCAAGTATCGCTGTAGCCCAGGTGGTGCTGTTCACAGGGTAATCTGTGCGCCCGTGCGGTGTCTTCGGCGAGGACTGAGACCCTTCACATCCTGGCAGGAAAAGGACAGACATCAGAGGAGTCGAAGAAGGAGACAGCAATAGGCGATGTCCGACCATCCTCAGTACTACCGGATAACAGACTCTCTCGAGGCCCTCAGCGTCCGAATAAGGCTGCGCAAGGTATGGTATATGACACGCTGCCTTACGACGACCACACAACCGATCGTGCTGATGATGTTGGTGCAATTTTACAGTACACAACGAGCCCAGACGTCGAGAGCAATCGGACGATCTCACCACTGCTGCTGTAGGATTCGCTATCACTCGCTGACGTAAACTTTTTTTTCGCGAGGATACCTCAGAAGTACGAGTTTGACTTCCTGGAGCCATGATGCTTGCCCGTTATCCCACGCTTCCGTCGAAACAGTACACCGGTTTTACACGAGCGCGCAGATACCCACACGTACGGTTTGTGTCCTCGTTGATGAGTAAGTTGATGGGTAAAACGGAGAGTTTGGACCGCGTGTTCTTCGTGTCCCCCCTGGCCAGAATTTTTCCCTCGAATGTAGTCGGATTCGTTCTCGTAGATTTACAAGGTGATAGAAGAAAGTAACTGAGCGATGGTTCGGCGTGATATGATTCCACTAATAGGGAGGCCCCGGCATCACCGTGCGAGAGAAACTCGTGCCACCCCTGCACCATGATGATACCTGAACTCGGGGTATGCCTGTTTTCGCCATTCTCCTTCAAAACGGTACCCTTCAAAAGGGTGGTTCCATAACGATAATTGCTAACCTACATAAACGAACAGTAGTTGACCACAGCAGCGGTTGATACGTTGATACAGTCCTACAACCAGCTATTTATTGACAGACACTTTCCTTGAAGATACGTCTCCGCGAGCCCAACAAAAGTTGCACTATGTCAGCCGTGTACGTAAAATGATGCAGTTGAGCGTACACGTTACGGACCTAGTTCCACCTTTAGCGTCAAGTGCCCGAGACCAAAACTACAGTAATGGTGCCTGGCCCTTAGCTATTTCCTGTCTCTAGAGAAGACTCCATGCACATTTCGGAGGAAAACGATCTCGTCTGATAGGCAGCACACGTAGAGTAAGTACAATTGTTAGTATCCTCCGAGAAGGATTCTATCAAAGGTACAGCAGTGTAGGCTGATGAGGAAGAACAAGCCTTCATCGAATAATAACGTTTTATGCTCACTTTTTGGAGGACGCTGAGAAATTTGGATTCAGAAATTGTGCTCAGCGGCGAACGCTACACTAGAAACAGATCCTATAGAGTAGCCCTAAGTTCAAGTTTGTTCAACATCGGTTGGCACATGAAGGCTTCAAGTCTTGTTCAGGCTAGACGCTTCTTGTTGGCAGCGCCATACTGCTGTGTTGGTGCGCACAAAAACACGCTACATGCACCCCTGACGAACGACGATCAACGGTGTAGACGGTGTAGAAATCTGGCCGGACGCACCGCTGTGTCACCCCTGCTGCGCATGCCATGGCAAGCTTCATCTGCACAAGCGGTGGACCCCCACTGTCGTCTCGACTGGTCCATGTAGCGTGGTTGCATCTGCAACCGGGACGTGAGAGTGTTCCCCCGGGCGTCGCCTTTTAGCGGACATCTTTTGACCTGGAAGATACAATACTGTACACGATCGTTGGCTGCCTGCAGTACGTAGTCTTCACAAGCATTGATGTCGTTCCCCTCCATGAAGCTTACGATGTTGTCACGTTAGGTCATTTCCCTAAAATTTAGCCAGTGGTCACAAAACAGGATAGTATACAAACCTTTGTCTGTCTGTCTGTCGTACCCTTCAATTTTTTGGCTGGATTTGTATCACTATGTCATGCCATCTCGATTTGTGACAATTCCAGATTTTCGGCCGATCGGTCAATGCCGCGAGGGAGAAAGTCGGAGGGGGTGGGACGGACAAAGTGCCCGGCGCGTTCGTTCCCGGAGATGAAGCGGACCTTCGGGTCAGGTGGCAGGAGAAGGTTTTCGGTCCCCAGGAGATTATCGCGGTTTCTAGCGGCCAGCAGCGGCACCGACATCGCCGGACAAAACAGTCCCATAAACGTCCCCTGTCCAGGCTAGAGGTGATTACTTGCGAGCGTGATACCGCGTACTAACAGCCTAGACTTTGTATCTGGCCATGTGAGAGTGGGTGTTCTCCGTGTTTGCGTAGCTCCCGACATGTGCGACCAAATACTTTGCTGAATTGTCTGCTCCCCACGAAAATTAAAACTATGGTAGGCAGTAGTGGTTGCCGTACGAGTAGAGAAGGCCTGCCTTCGTGCCAAGGAGTAGGGAAGGCGTGCCTTCGTGCCAAGTTGTTGAGCGTATCGTCGATGCATCGCGGCGAGACGTCGATATCAACAAAGGTTGACAGCGCGTGCACCCATCAACACGGTGTTAATACGCGTGCACATCAATACGGTATTAATACGCGTAAACACCAACATCGTGTACTGCAGTATCGTAGTCTTGTGTTGGGGATGTTGTACTTGGTGCCTGAGCTTGTCACCTCAAGGAAAGCGAATCGTAGTCAGTCATTCCTCTACAGTGCGGCATAGGGCGTACTTTAGGGTTATCATTGTCTCCGGCTGACAAGGTTCCTCAACCGAGGTGCTGCCCAATATATTTGCAATCCCGTTTGTTTTTTACATGTATTTGCAACACCGTTAGTTTTGGCAATACATTTGCAATCCCTGTTTGTTTTCAACAAAAAGCTCGCAGTCCAGCTTATTTTTTTACAAATATTTGCAACCTCATTCGCTTTTACGGTACCTTTGCAATCCCATACCAGGTATGATATTTGTTTTTACAGTGCCTTTGGAATCCCGTTTGATGTTACAAAATATTTCAATCCCCGTTCGTTTTCACAAATGCGTTTTTTTTTTTTGTGACACCATGTGCTCATAGCAAATAAACGCTTGATCGTGATGAGTGAGCGATAGAGCTCCTTCTGTGAGTGACTCCTCGCTGCCGTAGCGCGGCTGTGTTGAGATCTACCGCGTTTGTGCCCCTCGTCTCTCGAAAGAGGCGCGCCAGCGCTGCATAGATAGCGACGATGAAGAGGCGCGCTAGCAGTGCATCGCGACGATGCCGCATTCTTGTGATACAAAGACCGTCGCCGTGGAGCTAGCTTTCCGTGCACATGTCATACACCTCTCCCAAGAAGAAAACAGAATCGGCTACGTACTCGTATGTAGGCGATGCCGTTGTGTCTGTCTACACGGCCGACCGTTTTGGAGCGTGGCGGGCCCAATTGATCACGCCAACCGCCAGCACCGCGCGCCAATTGAACGTTCATCCAGAGAGATTATGCGGGCCATGTGGAGGACCTTAGGCGACAATACGCGGATCCCTTGGCGGCAGTGTCGGAGGTGAGCCCTTGCGCTTACTACCAAATGATGACGCTCTCAAACTATTTGTTGGTGCGTTCACAGCAGCTAGCACGGCGAGTCAAACGTCACGAAGGGCGAAGGGCGAAGCCTCTGCGCATTTCTTTCGGACGAAACCAAACCTCTCCTCCCGCTTTATATACCCATCTACTTCAATGTCGGTCGCTGCTGCTTTGTATGGTGCTTTCCACCTGTATGGCAAACTTGTGTACATGTTGTTTAGCCGCGATCGTCGGAAAAAAGAAGAGGTGCACGTATATATTGAGCAAGTCGCCGATCGAAACAACATGCAGTGTTAACTGGAAACCCACGAACGTGTACAAGGCGCAGCGGTGCTGTATATTTGGAGGTTTTGTCGCTCGAGCGACCAAATGTAGGTAAAAATACCGAAATGCCTCTCAGGCTGTGGAATCCTGATTCGGCGAGAGAGGTCGCTTTTAGGTCCATTTTTTCAGCCGCTCAGGACCACTCTCGCCCGAGGGAGTACTCCATTCCTTGGCAATTTTAGACTAAGCTTTCATACTTTTTTATTTCGCGTCATGCGCGCGTCCTCGTGGGGTTGAAAGACGCGGAAAGTGTGGTGTACACTTCATCAACGACTGTATCCGTCAGACAGATCTAAAAGCGTTCGAATGCTTGTAGTTCAGTCGCTCACATAATTTTAGATACTGACAACCGTGTTTGCAGGAACCGTAACCGAGGTGGAAACAGCTTTTGTACAAAGCTTAAGCAGCTGTTTTAGGAAGCTTAACCAGTGGGTTTTGGGTCTTCCACACCCTGCGGAACGTTTGCCAGGTGATGCTGTACACCTACACGGACAAGGACGGCTTCATTCCCCCTTCTCAAGCCAACGGCAGAGGTCTCACCACCGGTGACGGTGGCCCATTCAGCTACCTCGAGGAAGCCGTAGTCAACCTGCCTCGAAAGGTCGCAAACCCTTCTTCGCTTGATGCGGAGAGCAGCAGTGGAGGCGGTGGGGGGGCGGGGGCGCAGCCAAGGGCGGCCCCGGCGACTGGTAGAGGGGTTGATCAAACAGGGGTGTCGGAGACTGCGGGTATGATCCAGGCACATTTGGCCCGTGAAGACAAATTCAAGGCAAGACTTGCACCTCGCCACGCGTATGTCCGACTGATACTGCGGTACAGGGGCTACCTCCATTTTCGATGTCGCGTTTAGGCCACTAGGCCACAAAGGGCGAGTGGGTCTGTGCCCTCACTCAAACGTGGACTCTCACTATATGCGTGGCAAACAATGCCATGGCGGTACAGATATGGTGAAACCGAGAGGCACACACACAAACATAAGACTGCGAAGAAATAGGTCACGTAGTTCTTCGCCAAGTGGTTCTCAGCGGGCGAAAGAAAAGGACTCAGAAGCGACCCCCCCTTGCCTATGTAGCGCCAGTCGTCCGTCCGTAGTAAGTGGTCATCTAGTCTCGTTGTATGCCTTACAGAAGACCTACAGATTCGTCTATCTCGAGGGGTTTGGAAAGAGAGCTTGGCATGTGCGTGGAGAGGGAGGGGGGGGCGTCAATGGAGGGGGCTAGCAAAAAACCACGCGGTGTAGTATTGCCCCTTTTCGTCGAGCATTGTTCAAAGTGAGAGAGATGAGTGAAAAAAAGAAGCTTTTTCCAAGCGGTTCAAGCAACGGTGACTTGAAGATTACGCTCCAAACACAACCGTTCACGCATCGGGGATGATCACGATCCACCTGTAGACCATGATCTAGATCACCACCTAAATCATGTAGATACTAACCTGCTGCCATGAGGTGTTGCGCTGGATCTGCATGTGTACTGTACGTAATATAGAACCAACCCCATGAAATACGAGCTATGTCATGCACACTAAACGGCTGCACCCCCCGGCAACATGCGTAGATCACACAGATCAGGAAACCAACCACGCCCTAAACGATGCAGATCATGAAGTTGGGAATCGGTAATCTATTTTTGGGAATCGATGATCTGTCTGCATGTGTACAACCACCGCCTGGCAGATGATGTACATCGTCGCGGCTGTGGATGTCGACGTGCGCGAGGCGAAGAGGGTAGCAAAGGACAACGCTACTACAGGCCCGCAAGGGATGGGGAACGAGGCGGCGACTCAGCGTGGAGCGGATGGGGTCGGGTCTCGTTGGGGGAGGGAAAACGAGGGGAGGGTCCACGTGCACGAGCAGGTGGTGTGCTCCATCAAGGCGCATCAGAACGGAACGCTGGAGATCGCTCCAGGTGTGCGCTGCTCACTCATGTCCCGCGCGATAAATATTGGTGACGGGTCGTTCCACTGACTTTTTTTTTTGGTCGTGCTCGGCGTCTAAAAGCACGAAAGAGCACTGTTTAGGTTTGTTCCCCGATTTGTTGTGTAGGAATATCACTCGTGCTGGGATGGTACTACACAGGTGGCCAGGACCCCCCCTTCATAGTGCGGGCGTAAAAAAATCCTAGCGGAGACATTGAACAACGTAGAACAACATTGGGCGTACCGACATGAGAGGCTGCCGACACCTCTTGGGGCTTGCTACATTGCTCAACGTCTCCACGAGGATTTTTTTACGCCTACATTGTGCACGGGGGGGGGGGGGGGGGTACCGGCCACCTGTGTAGCCTTACCGCCGGTTGTTTGTCGTGTAGACACCGCTCGTGCTGGAGCAGTACCGCCGCAGTTCGTACCAGACCCTTAGGTCGGCTCACGTTTTCGGTAACAGCGTCACTTCGCTGGAAGTAGAACCACGCTTCGTTCCAGACCTCCACACGCTAGCGTGTTGAAAATAAGCCACCATCTGTTGCCACTGCTGCCGTGATCGTATTGGCGACGAATAGTGTTTACTGCTGTAGTTGTCGTCGCAGTAATGAATCTGATCCGCGGTCAGAAAACAAGCTCCCATAGCTCTGGAGTGGAAGACTGCCTCAGTAAAACACACAAGAATACCTGGTACTTAACAGTACACATCCATGACTGAAGCGCATCGTACACCTCAAACAAGAAGAAAAAACGAAATCAGCGCAAATATGGACGTGTGTACTACTGACTGTAGTCGAGGTGGCAAGGCGCATCGGGTACTACGAGCCGGGCCATAAGCCCCGGGGAGTGTATCACTTTCTTGTATGCAGGCAATATGCAAACAGTTGTTGTGTTGCAACGAGAGATCTACTCCTCCGGAACATGCGCGAAAATACCGCAAGCAGCGATAGAGATGTAATCATTCACAATTGTCTGAAATGTAGAAGCTCTGAATCGAGTGCTTGGGCGCCCGATCGAAGTACTAGACAGTCTGCGCACAACACGAGGCACCAAATCAAAGGCGTGTACAACATGCCTTCGGCTACCACCGTTCGTATCTATTACGGGGGTACATAGTTAATAGGACCTATGGTGTACATAAAAACCTATATATTTCCCTATTTTTACTAACAAAAATTGGTCCCGTTAACTATGGACCCCCGTAATAGTATATCAAGAATGTCTGTGGAAATCCTCTTTTTTCCGCGGCACGGACATCCCGACTCTATTTCTCAAGCACCAAAATACCCCCGATGGAAATTCCAAGAAGTCGTTCTACACCAGACAGACCGCAATCTACGAACATTGTTCATCTAGATTCTAACCTGCCGTTCGAAGGTGCCGTGCAGGATTTGTACAGGACAGATCCCAACCCAGGAGGGAGCATGTCCTACGTAAATCATGCAGATTATATGGCTTCCAATCGGCAACATGAGCTGCAGCGATATTAAAGTACTGGTGAATATATTGGCCAGGTCAATCAGTAGATCACTACTTCCAGTACATACCGTGCCAGTGCCCAGCCCTACAGATTTAGGTACATGTACAGTGCGGTACTAAAAGAACTACTGTAGCTTGATTAGGACCGTACCGCCGTTGTGAGGACAAAACGCTTGGAATTAGAGTAAGATCTACTGAAGGCACAGGAACTATTACGGGGGACGATAGCAAATAGGACCTACGGTACACTCAAAAACCTACATATTTTCCTATTTTTACTCACAATGTTTGGTCCTATTTACTATGGTCCCCCGTAGTAGTGCACTACACTATTGATAGTAGATCACACAGATCAGGCGTCTATATGTCTGCCCTGCCGTTGAAAGATGCAGATAACAATGTGTGTGTGCTCTTCACATCAAAAACGCTCTTTCCGCCCGTTGACCTCCAGTATACCCAGTGTCCATGCTGACTACGCAATCCTAGAGAGATACAAGCTCTGTGGTCGCAAACCTACGACGCAGAGAGTACTACACTGTCATTCCGTAAGCAGAGCGGAAAATGCGATGCCATGTCATCGTGCCGGATACGAGAGGCATGACACACGCTTTCTAGCATGCGTGAAAAAAAAAGAACGAGAAAAGTTGAAAGAAACACAACAAAAAACGTGATCGAATCCACAAAAACAAATGTGGAAGTCGATGATCTATCTGCCCGAGGTGTTCAGCGGTTCGTTCCCAAAACGTGATTGGTGCAGTGGTATAAACAGCGGGCCAACCATGGGAGATTCATGCTACTACGACAAAGGTATACCTGATCCATTTCTGAGCCTCTTTCCGTAATCGAGCAGGTCTACATCCCCCGCCCCCCCCCCCCAAAAAACCTGACCCCGAGAAAAATAAAAGCTGCAAACCCGACGAAAAAATAAATGCCCTCTGGCTCAACTATTTGTCGGAGTTTTTGGGAAAGTATTTATGTTTACCGGAGCAACTACTCTCTGCGACGAGGCGCCGCGCGTTGATTGCGATCGAATCGACGCGGGGGTAGTAGCCCTGGGTGGGGAACCTCCGGCTGATCGTCGCAGCGGAGAGGCCTCACTAATCCCAAACTACAAACTATGTATCTGGTGCCTGGTACCTGGTACGAGTTGAAGCGACGACGCAATGTTGGTATTAATGCTACAGAGAAATAGCGAAAACACACGCACAAATGAACGATACTTCCAGCAATGATACAGGGAGAATTCCTCAATATGGAGAGGGAGCCCCATCTGTCAGAATTGCCGTAAAGAGCGTTGAGCTCGCGCAGGGGTGCGATAGTTTTTCACCAGTGCTCGTTTTTTTTTTCCATGAGCGGCGGGAAGATTGCCAATACCTGATATGGCGTCCCCGGTCGCTTGGTAGGTGGTCCGCGTGCTTATCAAGATCAATTTCGGGGGTTCGAGTCTCACCGAGTGCATGCTCGTAGGGACTTTTTCTTGCATAAAAAGTTGATTGGCGGAAGGCACGAGAGCGTGAGCTAGCTACGTTCGTTGAAAATGGACGAGCAGTGGGAAGGCTGAACCCTATGCGCGACAAAAAAAAATGAAGGCACGTACGTACCGGGGGGAGAAGGGACGACACCCGTGACCACGGCTTGTCCAGAAGATCGCTGAGGGTAAAACCTCCTACGAGTTAGGCTGGAAAGTAAAAGTGATGATTAAAAAATAAATAAATAGATAATGGTATCCCCTCTCCCCTGTTGCGACATGATGATTTGTAGCAAGCGTCCCCTCGTCACACCTGGCAGGCGTTTCGCCTGACTTTCTGACGAATGCCTCGCCCCTTCGCTCAGAAGACATCTGGCGAGGCAGGCAGCAACTATTACAAGAGCCTATAACTTCTAACATCGTCGAACACCTTGTGTGAGTGACCAGAGCAGAGCCAAAGGCATCAACCTGCTAGCAGTAGTCGGTCCCTCGGTCTATGCTGCCTTACACATAACACTACCTTACACTTAGTATACCCCCGAACAAACGTATTTTTGGGGAAAGTTCTGGTCGAGAGAGAGAGAACCTTCCGAAAATAGAATGACTCGACTTTACTATATCCACCCCTTGCTATTGTTGTCGATGATGTTGATAGGTCCCGGGCGAAGAACGAAGGTGTTTCAGGTTTTTAGTACTATTCTCCCGGCAGATTAGATAACGAGAATGAGTGACCGCGTGGGTATCACGTACACTCACAGAAGCAAACAACCAAACAACCCATAACAAAGCCGATATCCCGAAATAGCCATGAAACCGCCAAAAAGCTGAGCAAACCGCGTTCGAACACGCTCCCCGATGCTGAGCAAACCGCGTTCGCACAGACAAAAACGAGCGCCGCGAAAAAAAACGATCGCACCACCTCTGTGTTGCGAACTCAAAAAAAAACTCTTCACGATACCATGACAAAAAAGTGTTTCGTACGAGTGCCCCTGTAGCGTATATTGCGCGCGTCTTCACCAGCTCCGTCGCCTCTGGACGAACTAACCGCAGGGTTTTCGGCGGAGGAGCCGGAGTCCGGAGACGAGGGGGCATTTCTGACGGACCACACCGTCAAGGTGAGTTAGGAGCAAGATGGGCCTTACTGCTTATTCTACGGCAGTTCTTGGGGTGCTACTGCTTATCGTACTCAGGAACACGGCACACAAGATCCATCGTAGATTGAGGAGTTCCGTGCGGGATAGGGATTCTGCTGTTGTAGTGGAACATTGGGATATCAGGATGTCGTGGGAGCTTACCGACGTCACTCGTTGAATAGCTCCTTGTGATACCGAGTCAACTCGACAGCTTTGGGGAATGATGCAAGAGAAACAGAGAGTTCCGTGTTTCCGTCCCGAGGTGAGTCGCCAACCACGCGTGTTCTCGTGCCGGCTGCGTCCATACCTCTAGAGATCGATCAATAGTTACAACACAGTAACGCTTTTTGGCCGAAATGTTTCTGGCTGACGGGGCTTCTCAACTGAGGTACTATGATACCATCCAACATCGTTTTGTCTTCACGTTTTGTTTTATTTTGTATAACCCTTCGTATATACCTGGTACATGCTAGGTCATGGGATTTACTTTGGTTGCTCATCGGATTGTAAGCTTACACCTTTTTCTTGAAGCCGTGTTGTGTTTTGACGTTTCAGAGCTCCCCTCAAGTGAAGAAAATGCCTCGGAAAAGCTGCAGGGGCACCCCTACTGCTGCTGTCTGTAGCATGCGTCGTGGGCGGTGATCACAATGTTGGAAATAATCTGTGTCCAGGTCTTCATCGCCGTGACAGAGAGACGCAGAGCCCTCGACACACACAAACATGATATTCAACACAGAAAATAGTTGGTTTTACCGAAGCCATCAATAATAACAGGCGGGATAGCGACCCGAATTTCGTGCACGCGGCCGAACTGGCCTCAACCTTTTCTACGTACCACATGCGAAAACGATCCCAAACAAGTTCCAAATACTGTACCTAGCTCGCAAACAAGTGGATGCGTTTTTTTTTTGGGGGGGGGAAATAAATTGAACACTATACAACACACGTCATAACGTACATCGTACACCTCAGCCACGAAAAACAAAATTGAAGTAGGCGTATATATGCACCATATAAAATACATGATGTTAATATTACGGGGGTCCATAGTTAATAGGACCTATGATATACATAAAAACCTATATATTTGACTAATTTTACTAACGATATTTAGTCCTATTTACTATGGTCCCCAGTGATAGTATCATACATCGTACGTACGAGGTGCAACCGAAAAAAAAAAAAAAAAAAGTTATTGGTGTGCCCCTTCCGTACAAACCGCACCTCCCCACCCACCTACCGACCCGATGGCGTTGGCATCGCGGGCATGGCTTTCCAGGTGATGGACAAGGAAGGCGCGCGTCTCACCACGTATCAGTTCACCTCTCCCTCGGGCGGGGTGTTTTCATACACCGTGGAGAACAACGCGGAGCCGGGGGGGGGGCGGAGGAGATGGAGGCGTGGGAGGCGGAAGAGGCGTCTCGAGATCAGTGGAAGAAGGCCGCCCGTCAACAGGTAGGTGGCCTGAGCTTGACGTGATAGTGTTATTGATATGGCGTTTGCCATCCGACAATGTCCAGCTTGAGCTCCAACGTCGATCACCCGAAAACATTCCCCGAAACAAGAAAACCAAGGTCAACCGAAACAAAAAAAAGGAAACATGTGCTCGAGGTATTACTTCCTATCTGTACTTCCTTCCTTTCTTAACCTCGATCTACTTCAATTGTTGGTGATTATTCCGAGCGGGTGCGAGTTTCTAAGAAAAAAGCCGCTAAAAAAAATGCAGCGTTATTCATGGGTCGGATCAAACCTCGCGAGTCAGGTCGGGTCAGGTTGGAAAGTGGTGGTCCGCTCCGATCCGTGAGAGTTTGACAACTTCCTGACCCGACCCGACCCGACCCGACCCGACCCGACCCGACCCAACCCGACCCGTGGGATTTCGAAAACTTCCTGATCTGAGCCGCGGGTTGGGGTCATGACCCTTGAAGAGCCCTGAAAGTAGGGGCTCGTTCGAGATCGCCGTCCCAAAATACTACGACCGGCCGCGGCTGTGTAATCTCCGAAAATATAGAAAGCGCCGTCCACCGTCCACCAACGCCCGCAAGTTGATGACAGCTACAAATATCCCGCTGCACAAGTTCGTGGCGACAGCTAGTACAACATGTGTAGGCATTCACCAGTTCGTCCCTCAACTGGTCATTCTCCTGTTCACTCTAGATGTATTTACCTGGGAGTTGCTTAGTATGTACCCTTACCCTCGTTCGTGAATTGCGCACCCCAATACCCCCCCTTTCTTTCGACGAAGGCTGCAGGAGCTCAGCTCCTTGGAGCTCGGGAGCAGGGGGCTCGGTGGTTTTGTATGCCTTCTTGGAGGTGAGAAAACACAAGTAGGGGGGCTGTGAGTAAAGAATGCCTAGGACTGTGGGTAAGGCATGCCTTGGCTGGACTGGACTTCACGGCTAGTTACTACAGTAACAGGATTCCTCGCGGGTGATGACCCCAACCCGCGGCTCGGATCAGTTCAGGAATTTTTTGAAATCTCACGGGTCGGGTCGGGTCGGGTCGGGTCGGGTCGGATCAGGTGGCGAGATTTCACCCGACCCGTGAGAAGCTCGGGTTAGTAGCGTGATGGCGAAGGAAGCCAACTAACTGACTTTGAATTTTCACTGCTCGTAAGATGAAAACCCTGTTCGAGCCACATGAATGGTAATGCGCCACACAGTCAGGCACAAAGATGCACAACGCCGCTGTAGTACAGCAGTAATCAGAACCAAATGTGCTGTGTAAGCATACGGGGATATATGACCTTTCGGCCCGTCGTAAGTTCTGAGTGCTACAGCAGTCCCTCGTAATAGCTGTACCATTCTGACCATAAATATAAAGGTACATTTCGACACTTTGTTTCCATCAAAACATCCCTTATATGTACGAGCAGACTGACATGTAGTAACAAGCCAAGTAAAATCTTAAGCTGGCCACCGAGCTATTTGCCAGCGAACGCACAGCCCTACATACAAGGAAGAGGGAGCCTGCTTTCGCATCGTAGCACCAAGACGTCGGAGCCATCCGACAGTAGTAGGGGGGGGGGGGGGGCACCTGCTTTCCATCGGGTGCTGCGATAGGCACAAGCGCTTTATCGCCAAAAACGCACTTCTGACTGACGCGGCTCTTTAAGGGCACTGAACAACTGACTGCCTAGTGTCCTTGGAAGGCCATTTTTGCTATACGGGTAATTTTGGATCCATCCTAAAAGCAGGGGACGAACTAAGTGTGTCCCGGGTATGGATGAAGCCTCCGAACTGCTCAGAGTGAGCGAGATGATTCCACGACAAGGACTCGTCTCTCGACCGACCCGACAACAGTCCGGAAAAGTAGAAGGAGGTTTAAGGAAAAAACAGGGTCTACCAACCTTATCCGACGCAGCTGCGGAGGCGGGCACCTTGCGTTTGCCGTTCGACAACATGCGTTATGAGCTTCAGCGTTAATCACTCGTAAACGTACCCTGAAAGAAGAAAACCACTGGACGTGAAAACAAAAAGAAAACCTGTTACTGTTCCATTGACCATCTGACAATGTGCCCGTAGCGCAAGTTTGTTCCGATAATACCATCTACATACAAAGAGGGAATCCAGAATCCAAACGACTTCAGGTATGGAAGAGAGGACATCAAACGACCAAGAATACTTAACGAAAATCGACCAACAACGTAGTCCCCCTTATGAACGACTCTACGACTCCTTAAAAAAAATGTTTTCCTTTGTGATCTATCTGGAACATGGGACTGTTCGTCGGACTGCCCTTCAAAATATTCTCAGTATCGGTTTTTGTGCGAATTAGAGATTTCCTCCAGAAATGAAGAGAGCCTCAGAAATGTGCAGTACTTTGGTGCACAACCCTTGCGTAGAATGCGTTAAGTAAAGTGTGACTGATGCGTGCATCTCTGCCTACCCACACGGGCGCAGGATGTCCAAGAGTAGAACAAAAAGAATCAAGGTCCATCTATCGTCTCGCTCACTCTTTAAACGTAAGCCGCCAAGCAGCGTAGTGCGCTCGCGAACGCCCCGCCCCGCCCCGCCCCGCCCCCCCCCCCCCCCCCCCCCCCCCCCCCCCCCCCGCCCACCCACGCACGTTGTTCTCTAAATATCTTGGTGCGCCCCGCCCCCTCTCTCTTTCGCATTGAGCGTTGACACCTGCTAACAACAACTTCCACTAAACTCGTACCGACGGTGAACCCAACCCGCGCCGCCGGAAAACCGTACCGACGGTTGACAAACGGGGAAAGAAGATCGTATCCGCAAGTGGGTTCGAAGGAATCACACGCTTGTACACGGAGTACGCACTGTCCCTTCCTCGACACTGGAAAATGGCGGCAGAAGCTAGGGACGGCGTAGGCGGCGGCCGCGTGGGCAGAAGGGGAGACGAAGCAGGAGGGGCCTCCTCCGGATATTCCAATGCTGCCGGAGAAGCGCATGGTGGGGACTTTGCGGCCGGCGGTACCACTCAGGCGAGCATTTTTGATTGGTTGACCCCACGGTATTGCCATTGTCAAAGCCCATTGGCCCTCCTGTTTTCGCGCGTATTTACCGTATCACACTAGGTGAAAAGATAACCCCCCCCCCCCCCGCGGACGAACTCCGGGGCTGGTTTTCTCGACGGTGGCGACAGTGCAACACGTCGAGCGATGTTGCCTGAGACTTTGGAGAGATCTCGTCGGAATCGTTCTGTTGATCGATCTCTAAAGGTATAGGCGCAGCTGGCACGGTACAATCAACACGTTCCAAAGCCCTTATTTTCGCTGTGTGTGCCTCTCTAGGGGGAAAATAGAACACTCGGCTCGGAAGTTCGTCCCAGGGGTGTGAGTTAACTTATCACACGTGCGATACGGTGTACGTGTGCACGAAGTTGGCCTTGAACCAGGTCGCGCTCGCGGCGTGGCTACAGCAGCAGTAGTAGTAGTAGTAGTAGTAGTAGTAGTAGCAGTAGTAGTAGTAGTAGTAGTAGTAGTAGTAGTAGCAGCAGTAGTAGTAGTAGTAGCAGCAGTAGTAGTAGTAGTAGTAGTAGTAGTAGTAGTAGTAGCAGCAGTAGCAGCAGCAGTAGTAGTAGCAGCAGTAGCAGTAGTAGTAGTAGTAGCAGCAGTAGTAGTAGTAGCAGCAGTAGTAGTAGTAGTAGTAGTTCGAACGAAGCCACTCGTGTTAAAAAGTTGTTGTCGTGTTCAGGGCTAACATACTATTACGGAGGACCATAGTAAATGGGACCAAATTTTGTTAGTAAACATAGGGAAATATGTAGGTTTTTGTGTGCACCGCAGGTGTTATGTACTATGGTCCTCGGTAATACACAGGGAAAATGTCCATGGAAAAGAGTGCGTGGAAACCCTGCTGCCTCGGCCCTATTCTCCAGTGCCTACGTTAGAGTCTACTAAAGAAGCAGCCCCCTTGGACTCACGAGAGTGTTTTTTTTTTTTGTTGAAACACGTCGGAAGTATGGAGGCTGCAGGATCTTTGCATGCCGAGCCGGAAGATGGCACTCCCACAAGATGGTGCGCTCAATTTAACGCAAGGGGGCAGGGGGGAGGAGGTTGAGCACCATCGAAGATCTCAGGCGGGTCAACTGAAGTTCTGTCCCCCCCCACACAGCTCTGAAGCTACCGTACAACACGCCAGATAACACATTCCCCATCCGAGTAGAATGGAATTACCGCAGCGCTTTTCGTCAGAACAGGGGGGGGGGGGGGGGGGGGGGGTGGTTTGGAAACATCTCGTGGAGATATTTTTCGTGGACACTTCTCTCGGTGGTTACACTCCTTCCTGTTTGTCTAGAAAATCAGCTCGAAATTTCGTTGGAGGGGGTGTGTTATATATATTACGGGGGGCCATAGTAAATAGGACCAAATATTGTTGGAAAAAATAGGTAAATATATAGGTTTTAGTGCGTACCGTAGGTCCTATTAACGATGGACCCCCGTACTAATGCGTATTCTAATGTATACTGCCAACTCGATGACGGACTCCGTGGAGAAATGCGAAAGAGCGCTGCGCTCCAGCTATAGCTCACTTAAGTTCCGTGAGTGCCGCTCTTTTCGCAAGCTCATTTTGAAACGCCCATCTACTCCACGGGTCTGGACGACGGTGAGAACACAGAACAAGAACGCGCGTGCAACTCGCCCGTGGCTCATCACAGATGGTCGGAACCTCCCCCTGCACAACGCGGGCGTAAAAATACCGTTGATGAGACACTGAACAACATAACACACCATTAGGCGTGCCGAGTTGAAGGTTCTGGACACTCTGTGTAGTTTGCTACGTTGTCCAATGTCTCCACAAGGATTTACTTACACCCACATTGTGAAGGAGGAGAGGGAGGTTCCCGGCCACCTGTGATGCGTCTTTGCTCCCACCTTTCGCTGATGAAATAAACAGGGCAACTATAATAGCAATTAAAAATTATCAACGCTTACGGGGTTTTTTCGCACACAATTCGAACGCGCAGGTGGCCTGCCAAACCTACCCTCTCGGGGTCCCCAACTGCTCCCCCGCCTACATCAACAACAATAACAACGGCAAGCCTAGTTTGGGGCGCCGCGGGTACCTCGCACCATCGATATCATCATCACCAGGACCACCATCCACTACCGCCGGCCGCGGAAGCTCCGCGATGCCCTCTGTGTTCCTACCGTCCTCTGGCCTGGTGTTGCCTGGTTACGCGCGACGAGCGGCTGCCGCCGTCTTGATGTGTTTCCTTGGGCTTCTCCTGTCCCTTGGGGAATCCCCGATGCTTTGGGTGGTGTTCGCTGCGGCGATTGCTGTGGTCGCGGTGCTGTGCGACGGCGGCGATGGAGAGGGGGCAGGGATGGGCCCTGTGGCGCATTTTGGGTTTCCAGCTGAGTTTCAATTGGTGAACGAAGAAGAAGGGGAAATGGCCGGGATCGGGGAACGCCCCCAGGTGCGTGTTTGTGCGCGGCGCCTTCTGTGTATGTTACGTCGTAAGCACGTTAGTTCGTACCTGACCGAGCGCAGCATTGTGCTTTTGTGGACGTGGACAGTATATATATACCACGGTGTAGCCATAGAGCACGGCAGACGCGTAACGTGCTGCATCTGCGCAGTAATGGTCCACAGTGTGCGGTACCAGAGAGCTCTGCGGTTAACCCACGAGCGAGCGGGTGCCTTTTATCTGCTGGCATGGCTCTGCAAGGGAAGGAGCGGGTAGCCAAAACAGGCGGGCAGACCTTGGGGATCGCATGCAATTTCGACGCACCCCGCGTATATATGTGCGGTTGCCGCACTGTGAATAAATAGCGCTAGCACTGATGCACTTCACCACCGCCAGAAACTCTTACAGCGGGCGGGCAAGTACCTCGACAACCGTTGTTCCGGTAGGAGTTTGTGCAGAGACAGTGCGCACTACGGTAGGGGAATGTAGCGTTTTTTTCCGCCTACACTTTTTGCTTACTGACGGAGACTCCTCGGCTGAGGAACTACCTCCCAGAGTATATACCCAATATCGTTTTTTTTGCATACTAAATGAGGCGTGCTACAATTGGAGTAGCATTTTTTAGCCTATTTTTTTTTCGGACCGACGGAGGGCTCTCTGACCCAACATGGTTGGAATGTCATTGGTGTTGTACGATACTATTCGTGATTTACCTAGGCTTTGGGGTTGTTCGTCCATCGGGTTGCACATACTTTTAGTTTTTTTTTCACACATAGGTTTTGGCCGAGGTATGGAGCTCCTAACCTGTAATCAAGTGAGGAGCCGCAGAAAATTAGATGCCACCCCTATAAGGCAAACACGCGTATGATATGATGCACTAGCATACAGTTGGGCCGTCGGATTGTTGGTCGGGCTAGCCTTTTAATTTTTTTCTCTAGACAGTGTTCCCGGGTTGAGGTACGGTGGAGATCTACTCAAGTGAAAGAAAACTGCTCAGAAAAATCAGGCGCACCCTTGAGCCTTTGCGCAGGACTGCAGTCCCGTTTTGGCGACAAGCTACGTAGGATCTTAGTGATTTGTCCCCCAAGTCGGGATTGCGGTCCTGAAAGGGTTAACGCAGCACGGGTCAGATCCCAACTCGATTTGATACGGTAGCTCTGAGCTCTGACAAAAAGGGCGATATTTTTGGCGGATAAGACATATACACCGTCGTTCGGGGGGCACGACCAGACCCCGACTCATTTCGTTACTGTATCGCTGAGCTCTGACAAAAAAGGGCGATCATTTTTGGCGTTGTTTGTTTGTCGACATTCCATTTGGTGTTGATTGACCAGGTCCTCCTCGCAGTGTCGAGCTTGGACAACCTTGCGAGGCACCGCGTGGAAGGGTATGGCTACATCACCTTTCCCCGGCAACCCGGCGCTCACGAGCTACTCGTGAGAACGTGGCGTCCCATCTGCAGCTTAAGGAGTCATCTACAGGCGAGATATGTTATAAGCGGAGGAGTAAAATCCACCTTAAGGCCATCTCTTACGGCAAACCGGTTTTAGTTTCTGGAAATCGAGATTTCAGCACCTTCGCAGGCGTGTTTGAAGAGGGAAACGGGCGAATCGGGCACGCTTTCCTTGGAGTCCCACCAGCCATTTTGTGAGAGGCATGCAACGTCGTTTGCCGTTTCTTCACGATAGCAGTTTGAAAATATGTCGATACGCTCCAGTTTCCTCTATTCAGTTTCGGACGCGATTTATCTGAAAAAGGGGCCATTTTTTCGGCTGAAACGTCGATATATATCTGAAAATGTCTTGTTGATTTTTTTGTCTGAAAAATGACAACATCGTAAACACGTCGAACGACACCCCTGGAGAAAATAAAAACGGGTCTAGATACCTCTCCCCAAAAGACTGCAAGTATTCCGAGAAGAGCGAGCCTGATTCGGTCGGACTCCGGGGCTAAAATACGTGAAAGCACGTATAAACACAGTTTCGGGTAAGTTTTTCGGTTTTCAAAACCCTCCCATAAGAGATTACCTAAGCGCTCGTCTGGAAAGAGGAGACGGGGAGAGGGCCCCGAGTGATATGTAGGCCTCCGTGGCACCGATAGAGCTCCAGCCTAAGGATTGCGTATCGCACTCTCCTCGAGATATCACTGGTGTAGGGCGCAGTAACAAAATAACAACAGATCTCTTGCTGTTCGTTGCTGCAGTCAACTTGCTTTTTCGATCATTCGCACGCTCGATGTTTAGTTTTTCAAAAAAATATCATCATGAGACAAGCAGAGATTAGCCCTCCTTCCCGGCCGGCATTACTATGTCGATAAGTACATACACCCGGCTAATAGATAGGTGGACTCAGATCAATGGCAGGCCTCGGCCTCCTGCCAAGTCCAGGGGTATACAACGTAGGTGTGGAGGTGTGGGTGACCGCTTCTCTTGCGTGCCCCTGGACGACACCACCGGAACGACCAGTTTTGCTTTTTGCTCTTGGGTTACCGGCAGGATTTCTTCGTGGGAGGTGCACACCGCTTGCACGACCCGCGGTACGCGTCTAAGCCCGGCGGTTTCAAGGGCTCGTTTCTGAGCCGTTTCGGTTTTCGGACTGAAACATCGGGAACCCTGCGATTGCGTCTTCACCTCGTAGAGCAGGTATGAAATACCGTTAGGGTGTGCGTGTGTACTCGTTGTCATGCATGGCCCTAGTCGTATGGCCATTGACCTTCGCATCTCTATAATGCCGGGATGGAGCACGTCGGGTTTCCACCGACCAGGCAGACATTGCTTGCACCAAGCGCGAAGCGCCTTAAGGTGCTCGACAAGTCGCATGAAGGGTAAAAAGCATCCTACTATTAATGCGAGCCGCTTGTGATGCGGGCTTCGACATCTTGGGCGTAGGGGGGGGGATGTACTCGACATTATGCATGGCCGTAGTCGTATGACCATAGACCCTCGTATCTCTACAATGGGGGGGAGGCGTACTCATGCATTGCTTGCCTTAGTCATTTGACCATTGACCACGCATCCCTTTCTAGACGGGCACCGTTCCTACTCTTAGTAGAAATACCTCCAACATTTGGGCGCTCGAAACATTTTTCCATATATTTCATACAAACCTTTTGTTAATCTTATCCCCTTCTTGTTTCGCCGCCTGTGGCCACCATCCATCTCGTAGGATAGCGATCGCCTTCTCGCTACTATCTAGTGTATCAAACTTCTCTATGCCACATTCGTCTATGTTCTCCCTGCGTAAAGGAACGCGATAAATGTTTCAGTTTCTTCCTCGCTCGGAATTTTGTCCTCCGAGTGTTTCCCCCGCGAACTGGTTGGCCTCCCTCATGGGTTCCTGTTTTCGTACTTCTGGAAATGCACATTGTCGGATGGCAAGCATAACAATAGTAGGAGTGGGCACCTACAAATCGTCGTTGACCTGGGCTTATGGAGTATCTTTGACGCGGGGGGGTGCATGGCTGACCAGGCTGCTCAGAATTTAGGGAGGTTTGCACCGCTACAAATTGTCTTTCCTTGGCCAAGAGGTACCCCGTTTCCTCGCGAAGAGGACCGTGTGATGCTCGCGAATGCTCCCGTCGCTTCCCGTAGAGTACCGTATCACACGGCTGATAGGATAACACCCCCCTCGGATTTATTTCGAAGCGGGTTATATCTCGTCGACATCTTCCCAAAGCCACCTTTTTCGTTACAGGTGCACCCCCTAGGTTTGGGAAACTCGGCTGGAAAAATCGTCCCCGGGGTGTGTGTTATAGTACCACCCGGGTGATACGGTATGCGTGTCCGTCGACGAGCGTGATCACTGCTGTCTCAGTGTCTGTGTGCAGCAGCCAGCAAGGAATCGGATTCGAGTGCCGGGGTAGAACACCAAGATGTTTTCGTACGTATGTGTGGGTGATACTATACCACGATAGCAGTTCAATAAAAGAAGTAGGGCCAGATGCTCACTAATGGCACGACGTCTTGCTTTTCTGTAAAACGCGTACGTAAACGAGATAATTTTCGGAAAGGTGAAAGCTACAGTCTTCACCTTTCAGTCAAGGCTTCTACTGGCGTGATTGGATTAGTGTTTTGCGTCTGTAGATTGTTGCAACTATTACGGGGGACCATAGTAAATAGGACCTAAGGTACATAAAAAACTATCTATTTACCTATTTTTCCTAACAATATTCGGTCCCCCGTAATAGTGACGAAGTATCCGCAAGTGGGCTAGGTGTGGAAATACTCCCAGGAGCCATCCCACAGTAGGGGTGTACCAGACGTTTCTGAGCCCCTCACATTAGGAGCTCAATATCTCAACCGATACAATAGTCGGAAGAAATTCGTTCGTGCCACCCGACCGGCACTTGTATGCGCTGGTCCTAAAACGAATATGGGAGTAAAAATTTTATCCTACAGTAACTGGTAGTTCCTCACCTAAGGAACTCAATTGGTCAGAAACCTTTCGCCCAAATAGTGCAATCCCTACCGTGGGGTGACTCCCAGGTGGGCCAGGAAGGAATGAAAACGGGATTTTCAAAAGCAAACACGTTGTTTTATGCGGTTTCAGTCGAATTGAGAGCGTTCCTCCGAAACAGTATCTGACAACAGCGTAGGCATGCAACGTGACAATGCCTTATTCCCAACCAACTCCCTGCCAAACGCCCCTCTCTCATTCTTTCTTGACAACACAGGGGCGTGTTCGCGAGTCTCACGCCGGGCAGTCCTTCGGGCCGGGAGGGGTTAGAGGCGGCCCGAGCGTCGACCTCGCCGGAACCCGCACCGTCAAAGAAATCTTGCGCGTGGTCAACGCGAAGCGCATGAGCGTCGAGATAGCTCGCCGATTCAGCGCTACAGTAGACTCCTCCTCCAGCACCAACACCGATGCTACCGCTTCCGTCGGCACTGACGGGTCTACAGCTCCCGCCGCCGCTGACTTTGTTGCTGCTGCCGCTCCCGCGGTAGGTGCAGTTGGAAGGAGGAAAAGCGGGAGCATGGGGAGTGCGGAATCGTTCAAAGACGGGGCACACGCCGGTGGTACTGCCTTAGGCGGGCACTATTCAACGCAGCCCGAGATTCACCACCTGCGAAATCAGCTGTCCGAAAAAAGGGAACAGGGGGTAAAAGGGGGGAAGATGGCGGCCGCGACGGAGCTGCTGGCGAGAGTGAGAGGCCAGCTGGAGCGGTCGGAGCAACGGACTAAAGGGGCGCCGGGGAGAACGAGGAACGGGACACGATGTCGCGCCACAACGGTGACGATACAATGGGGTGGTGTACCTTGCACGCCTGGCCGAGATCCCCCCCGCCCCCTTGCACAATGTGGACGTAAAAATATCCTTGAAGAAATATTGAAATCTTAAAAAGTAAACCCCACAATGTGTAGACAACCTCTCTGTTCGGTACGCCTAGTGGTGTGTTACAATGTTCAATGTCTCCACAAGGACTTTTTCGCGTCCACATTGTGCAAGGGGGGGGTCCCGGCCACCCTGTGTGCGTGTGGCGCGTGTCGGCGGCAACAAGGCTCTCAGTTGACGACGATCCTCGGCGGGGGAGGCTGCAGGAGCAGCGGTAGTATTAATAGTAGACATTTGAGCTTCTTCAGCTACCTTTCGTTGTGTCTACTAAGCGAGTGCTTTTCGCGGTCGGCAGAGTGGCGAAATAATATTGTCTGAGCCACGTTCGAGAATCGTGTCATTGCAACTATGGCAACGGCCTCGTTTTGGTACATCGAGCAAATAGTATGCCTTTGGTCTACGCGCATGCTGGTGGCCTATGTATATAGCGCCGATGCATAGAAACAGTAAACAAAGTATTTCGCAGGCTAAACCCTCTGTGCTGAGGGTCACCCGGCACTTGTTTGCATTAAGGAGGAAACAGATATGTAGACTGAATATAGCCATCGTGGGGTTGCGACGTCCTCTACTGTAGAACTGCGGAGACGGTCGTCGCTGAAATACACGTACCCACCCTTCCGTAATGCTATAATCGAGATATAGATACAGCAACACACCTCTTCGAGGGTGACCTCTTCAGGCCCAAGTCTGAAAAGGTGTGAAAAAATGGCAACTATGCTCGTCACATCTGTCTCTCACCGAAGCGTCCACTGATCACAGATATTTCGCCTCCGGGCCTCAAACCAAAGTTAGTCACTCGTACCACTACACACACTGAAGGGGACATACAAACGCTCAAGGCTCTTTCTGCAATCCATTAATAGCTGTACCGACATGTGCGACGAAAAATAACAATCCACCACAATCCCAATGTAGTCTTCCGATACGAGGGAGGTTCAAAACCCCCACCATTCTCAACGATACTACCCCAACTATTCTCAGCGATGCCATCCCGCTATTCTCTAGGATACTATCCCAATTATTCTCAACGGTACTATCCCAACTACTGTCAGCGATACTATCCCCGACTATTCTCAGCGATGCTATATCCCATTATCCCCAACGCTACTTTCCCAACTATTCGCAACGATGCTATTTGTCGTCAATGGAGGTCTTAACCCCGACTATTCTCAGCGACGGGTTTCCTATCTGCCACCTTCGCGCGCGGCCACTTGCAGTGTCGGCGTCGCGAACGCCGCACTTCGCCCCGCCGCCACCACCACGACAGCCCCGCTCCCCCGTTCCAAACGCCTCCCTCCTTTTTCGCTCCCCCCTTGGCGTGACTCCCCCGGTGTTTGATATCCTGGGGTGTCGGGCGGCAACCCTTCCCGACACAGCAAATGAGTTGCCTCTCAACCCCTCTCCCGCTGGTGCTCCGTTCGCAAAGTGGGTCCTTGTGGCGGTCGTGTCGCCCTCATCGCGAGCGCTGGGAGAGGAGGGTAAATCAACACTTGCAGAAATAGAGGCGTCCGACGGAGGCAATATATAACCGGCGTTTGCTGTGCGACTAACGCCGCTTGTTGAGGGTGTGGTGCGGTGGCCAACGCTAAACCCAGCGGTGGGGGCCGGAGCAATGGGAGGATGGTTGACAGTGGCGGCAGCGGCGGCGGCGGCCACCGCGGGTCCCGAGACGGGGGGTACCGTAGACAAAGAGACGCCGCTGTCCCATCGCGCCTGCTCTGTGAGCCGAAATCGAGAGCTCATCAAGCGCTGCCGTCGGTCGAGCTTCTCCTGCTCACGCCGTGGCAACCGCTCCCACTGGATTGTGAGAGCCTGTTGTCGAAGCAAACGTCAGGCGGTACGAAGAGGCGAGAATGACGATGTGTGTATGTGGGCATTTGATGGTGACTTTGTTTCACCGCAACTATTCAAATGAGAAATAAGATCGTGTGTGCACTTCTCGTTGCTTGAAGGCCGCGCCTACGTAGTCACTTTGACCGAGTTCATCGATACAAGCTTTTTCTCGCGTTTGCAAACGATCGGGTGATGAGGTAAAAAAATGGCGTCGTTCCAGTACCCAATCACCCTCTTGTTTGCAGTAAGAAACAGGAAAGATGGTCCCAGCTGGATTTCGCATTGTATTCGAAATGGGTGCATTGTACGCTAAACTCACTAGAACGAAAGCTCCATATTTTCCTGTCTACATGTAAATCTCAGTCTGCCTTTCTTGGTGCTCGTTCCTTCAGCCTTCGGCTTACATTATAATTGGAAAGTTTTACTCGCATATGTGGAAAGTAATGTGCTTAGTATAGGTGCTCTGTACCGTACCGTACCCAAATGACATTTTTCTCCGCTGGGCGTTAAATTCAATCCAAAAATCCATACCATTCCGTCCGAAACAATGCGTCGAGGGGTGCGCACGGACCTCAAGCTGCGCCAGTTGCTTCAAACGTTTAGTCAGCAATGTCGTGAGCTTCTCTTGCCTGTGAAAACAAGCCGATCGACAACGAGTTTTCGCACGAGAGAAAGAAGCGTACAGCACGGAACAAAATTTGGCGCTTCGATGTACCAGGCACAGGGGTTGAGGGCGAGCAACAACAATAGTATTAACGAACAATGGCAGATCACCAACGGAGATGACCCACACGCACGTAACGGGCATCACTCGACGATCGTACCGATCTCAGGAACGACGTGAACGCGAATACTGTGGTTCTAAGTCACTTAGCGCGAAGCCGAACGTGCCAGTTTGTCCTATTGTTGCTGGCGTGCTCTCACGATGACGTCAACTCACATAAGGTTGCCCCCCGATCGGTCAACTTGGTCGCCGGCAGAAACTCGTCGCTTTGGCTGTTGCCAGAGGGTTTGTGGTTGCTGATATTGCCTCCGGCGTTGTCTTTGGTGTTGGTGTTGGTGCTGGTGATGGGGCTGGCCCAGGGAATGTTTCAGAGATTCCACCGGTAAACGGTGTTGTTGCTGGTGCTGGTGTTGCTGGTACTGGTGCCTGTTGTATTGTATGTTCTGCGGCTGTTGCTGTCGCCCATCACTCCTCTTGTCCTGCTTCACAAAAGCAGATTTCTCGGTATTGGGAGTGCCACGCCCAAACTGTTTCGTTGTCGTCATCGACGCTGCCGACGCCTCTAACCCCGCCACCGACTCAATAGCGCCACCATTGATCTCCGTTCGCCGTAGCTCTTCCAACTCTGCATAGTTTCCGAGATGATGGTCGCCGATGTTGTCAGGGCTTGGCCCAAGGACTCGGGGCGTTCCTTGCGCCGCTGACGATCGAGATGTGGTGGAAGTATATTCTGTTGCCTCGGTTCTACTACCACCACGATCCCCACCGACAACGCCATCCCTTGATTGTGGCTGTGGCGACGTCGACTTCAAAAAGACGAGGGGATCTGACCTAGTCCCGTCATCTTCTTCGTCTTCGTCGCTCGTGGTCGTTTCGGTTTGCTCATCGTCGTCGATCCCGGCGGTATGGTTGTCCTCTCCGGGATCGTCGGTTTGATAGTACGCTCTTGGGTTCCATTCTGCGTGAAACTCCGCCTCATTTTCGTGAGAGATTTCGCGACGTAAGGAAGCGTTGCCCGTACACCGATCAGCCTCAGTTGCCTCGGGAGGCAGGTGATCCTGCTTAAAACAATTTATCTCGCGCGTCGGTGCAACGCGGATATCTGGTCGAGATTTCGCGCCCCCTGCCCCTGCTTGGTGCAGAGGCGCCTTCGGTGATGTTTCCGAGATGATTTCCTGCATCAGTCCGTCTCCCTGCCGCACACCAGGGTGCGCTGTATCTCCATGTGCCAATGGTGGACAAGAGGAGGAACACACCCTATCGGGACACGCCTCTTCTTCTTGCCGCGACGACACCGACGACAAGCCGTTCGTCGTACCCGAGCAGTCCCACGTCGTGCCTCCGGGTCCGTCGCTTTCGTCGTGCCCTGCTGGAGAGTTGTCGCCTGTGTAGTTTCGCTTTCGGCTGACGTTGAAGGACATACTGCTGCTGAATCTAGACTCTCCTCCCTCTCGCCGCTTAAGCCCATTCTGGAAAGCCTGTTGCTGGGCAGTCCCGGGGCGCACGGAATGAGAGTTTGAGTGTTACCAGTCCCGCTAAGAGCATCTAAAAAGTGCATCAACAATAAGATTCAGGGCTAAAATTGCGTCAATCAATCATTCAAGTTCGGTAAGTCTGCAGTAGCACGAAAAACAGCAACGGTTGCACGACGAGCCTCGGGGTGTCTGGTGAGCTAATGGACTCAACTGCACGTGTATTCGAACGAGTAATAAAGACATCACCTGATATTGCCTTGCAGTCACGTATGTAGTGGCAAGGAAACACTCGATCGATCAAAACATATTATTTCGTCGTTTTGTTTAGAAACCAACGCCACCCCAGGAAGCTACCAGTACTGTATGTCGTCTGTGCTCAGCCATCTACGTTTTGCACAGCACTTAAAACCCTGGTACCGGGCACCACCCGTCACCTGTATAGCCACGGCCTGCTGCCCTGATGAAGTGTCCCCCGTCTCGTCTATTATGCTGGCAATGCGCTGTTGGTCACCGCGTCTCCCTCGTTGCCACCTCATGCCGCGCTCGAGCTCCATTTCGCCCGCCTGCCCTGTACCGTTGCCGTGCTTCCCCTCGCCCCTGCAGCCGATAGCTTTGCGACCTCTCCGCAGTTTCATGGTCCTCCTGGGCTCCGACCACGGCGATGCCTCGAAGTTAACAGCGCAAGTCAACCTTGGGTCTAGGTCGTGCGGCGTGGGAGATACCTCGGGACCCAGCCACGTGCTGCCACAGAGCGGTTTTTTGCCTACCGTTGGCGACACTTTTCTTCGGCCGCCGTCGAGGGTGTCTCGATGGCTTGCCGGGGCTGGGCTGTATCGGGGAGTGTCTAACAAAGCGAACGCTGCGGCTGGCGACTTGGAGGAGTTGGCCACCTCAGCAGAAGAATCAGGAAGTGCATTTGCGCCTTCGGCTCGCTTAAAAGGGCTGAAAGAAGTCTTGAACTTGGCGTTTTCTCCGCCCCATCTGCCCCTGCTGCTTTGACCACTACCACCACCGCTGCTGTTGTTAATAATACTTGAAGCATTTTCATTTTGTGTGCCCCATACGTCACTAACAATCGTTGACGGATGTGACAGCAGCTCCTCCCTCCGTCCTGTTGAATTTTCCGACCCGTTACTCCGCGTTCGCGCGGGAAGCCCGCTTTTGCGATGGTCAAGGGCACTGTCGAACAAGAACTTAGCGCTTCCAAGGGAGTGCACCCGGACCAATTTCTGCTCCCCTGACCCATGACGTAGATAGGAAATTCGATGGTGGTGGTGGTAGGAGTGGTGATAGTGGTGGTTTTCTTCGCTTCTGGGTTCGGTAGTAATGAAGCAACGTTCGCCAGAGTAAGCAGGCGTTCCCGTGCCGTTACCAATGCCCTTAGCGCTGCCACTGCCGTCGACACGATCGCCACCACTGCCACTGTGTTTGGCAGCAGTTCGAGTAGTAGGAGTGCTTTTGTTTTTTGGTCTAGCGCGACGCCTGGAGACGCCCGCTCGCGGAAGGAGCACTTCTGCAGGATCGCTGGAAGAAGAGAACTCTATCTCCCATACAGCTCGCTGCAGCCTCTATACGAATGCGTGGACACAAAACGAGAATTACGGCGGTTGAATAAAGCTAGTATTAACAGGGAGATATAGGGTTGGATATAACGTATTCCTCCTGTTTCGTCGTACGTACCGTATACCGGTACCTGGTAAGAAGTGAGCACACGCGTTTAGCTACTATTTACTTCGGGTATTACGATTGTAGCTACAGCACAAGAAGACTGTACTAAGAAACAGGAAAGCTATTAATAGTTCCAGATGGATTTCTTATTTATATATGGGAGCATTCTACAATTACACTAACTTCAGTAAGCGACAGCCGAATTTCTTTTTTTTTTCCGGTAAATCTCAGCATGCCTTTTCTCAATGCTCGTTATATGATTATACAGTAGTAGTAGGTGCCCACTCTACTGCAACGTACTGTGTGTAGACTGCTGTGACTCTGCGTGACTTTGGATGTTTTTAATAATTATCGATCCAAGAAAAATACACGTAGTTTACTGTACGTACGAGCGCTTTGATTCAGCGCGAAAGAGAGAGCACACACATTAATAATAAACAGCCCAAAACGTGCAACATTTTGAGTACCCCTTGTAGCACCACATAAATAACATGCTGCTGCCTGCTGCCTGCTGCCGTGTCGTCCTGGACCAGTTGTGTTGCCCGACAAACAGGGGAATCAGTCGTAACACCGAAAATCACAGGAGGAGAGGCGGTCTGCTACTGCTTCCACCAATATTTTATATTATGTATACATCAAACTGCTGTGTGCTGCACGGCGTACTACTGTGGTACTCTTCTCCTCCCTGCTCGCGCAGCAGGAGGAACGTTTGGCCCGATTGACCCACCTCCATGTTTGCTATGTCCTCCAGATTTTTCTCAGCAGCACAGCGCATAGCAACGCATCCAGCAAGCGCGCTCAAGACGTGGCACACCTCTCGCTCCATCGTTGATGATGGATGTATGTACGTATATGCTATGGTTTATATCTGCCGCCTCTAGCTAGCCGAAGCGGACAGGCCTCTCTCCCGCTGTTTTGGCGTAGAAGATCGTTCGAGGCAGTCAGTTGGCGACGAAGAAAATAAGAAAATGTGCGGGTTTCGCTGTGCGGTAGGTAGGCAGGACGTTTCACGTGTGACGGTACCGGTCTCGCCGCATCTTCTTCTTCTGCTTGTCGTTCTTCTTTTTTTGTTCTTCTGCCTCGAACCTCGACCTCTCTCATACACTTGTGGCATGCATGTATGTATTACCTGGTACCAGGTATATGATAGCGCATGGATGGTACGCAAAATACGGCGTCGCCCGTTCAGCCGCCGGCCGCACATCTACGGCTGATGATGCTCAGGTTTATTGCGCGGCTAGGAGGAGAGAGATAACTGACACAAAACACAGCCGATGGGCGAGTACATGACACAAAAAAAAACGCAACAAACTCGCATGCTGGCTGGATAAAACAAACAATAATAAAACAAACATCATCAAGCAAGCAAACACAACAACAAACAACACAACGAACGACAAAGCAGTAGTATTATTATAAGCAAGCAGCAGCAAGCGTCCCTCCTCTCTCCATTATTATTAGCTAATCGTGCCTCTCCTCTCGGTGGGTAGGTAGCCTCTCGGTAGGTAGGTAGGCGAGAAGGGAAAAAGAAGAAGGAAGGAGAAGACTACTACTGTATATATATAGATAGGGAGAGAAAAAAGCAACAAATTAAGGCAAAAGAAGAGTGAGACGGACACACATCCCACAGGTCTCAGTTCGCAATCCACGGACCCTGTCGAGCGGGCGGGCGCCCTGTTAGGTTGCCCTCCTGAGGCGATAACCGCCGCTCTACCGCGCAGGCAGATCTTTCTTTCCAGTAAGAACTTTCTGGCGACTCCACAGCTCCGACGGACGAACATCTAGCGACCACATTGCAGTCAAGTGAATCCTACCCCGCACATTGCGGTAACAGGTGAGCGTGACCCCTCCCGGCGAAATCATGGGCGATTTTTGCGCTTCTAAATGTGACTTGCACGGTCGATTCGAGTCCGGCTGAGGGTGTGTTCTTGCTTTTTTTTTGTTAGTGTGTGTGTTCTTGCTTTTTTTTGGTAGTTTTTTTTTTTTGTTAGCTTTTTTTGTTGTGTTGGTGTTTGTGTACATTCGTGCAGTTTGACATGGCAATATAACTACTGCTGTATACATTATATTATACTGACTACTGTACTAGTAGTAGTAGTAGTAGTAGTAGTAGTAGTACGTACATCGATGGTATATGTTTTGTCGTTATAATATTATTAGTATAGTGCTTTGTTCACGCTAAAATTATTAACTCCCACGGGTGAGGTACATACGTACGTACCCATCGACATCAGAATCTACTACTTGTAGCTTGCCCAGAGTGTGTCCGTGCTGACCCTCCACCCTAGAGAGATGCAGGCAAGCAAGCGCTATTATACTGCTGTGGCCACGAACTACGACACAGAGTATTATTACTATATTATTACGGCGGTGTCCAAGCGACATTGTGTGGCATTGATCATGAGACCAATTAACATGTTCCTAATACAGCACAGTCAGTTAGTTATTATAATCCACAACAGCAGTCGTGTACATATATATATGTATATCCACCAAATAACTGCGTGAGGATGGATTTTCATTTTGCGTTATGAATTTTGATGATGATGCTTCACATAGAAGAGTGGTTCGTAGCACTTACTATACTTTTGGTCTATGTCCTGCTATTGCGGTGGTCCATAGTTAATAGGACCTACGATACATACAAAAACCTATATATTTACCTATTTTTCCTCACAATATTTGGTCTTGTTAACTATGGTCCCCCGTAATATAGTCCTGTTCTGATGAATCAGTGTTCGCATGTTGGGAATAAAAAAGCAAAGGACGGCGCTTGGTGGGAATCGAACCTGCGACTGAAAAATAATGGAGCCAAAATAATCGTGGGGGAAAGTGGCGCAAACGCCACTTGGAAATCCTGACATCCTAAAAAAGCTGATCAGCTGTGATCACAGCTGATCACACTACGCATCATCTTAGCTAGGTGGGCTTACGTCGCTCGTGGACCTACTCGCTCAACCCGAAGTCAGAGACGCACGGAAATATCGAACGGCCTCCGCCTAACGCAGGAGAGGTGGCGATAGGCACTGACCTGGCATAGGTTCAAGGTCAGTCTGGTGTCTGGTTTCAAAGGTTTTGTTCGTAAATTTAAAATAGGAAATGCTTCGTCCATGTCAGCCGTGAACGTGAACGGTGTGGGTGGCTGAATAGAAGAGAGGCGTCACGAGCATGCCAGCCAGGTCCTCCATGAACGTCACCTCGCCTGCGCCGATGGTGTTATGAGAGCTGTGGCCTCTGTTGTCATCTTGGCTGCGCCCTTTCTAGGTCGCGATAGACACGATTGATTGTTGTTGTACGTACAGCACTTACTTCTCAGTGTGCTGTAGGTTACACCCGGTCAGCTTCGCAGCAGCGCGACTTTTAAAAGTTCCATTTCGGTTTGGCTTTTCCTGGTGCCGACCGATTGACCTGTGGCCGCCCCCAGCCAGCCAATACCGTGCCTTCAGACGAGGGGCCGATGCAGTAGCGATATACGTGGTGGTGTCGGTGTCGTAGCTTCCTACGACAAGCATCCGTGGCAATATTCAGAGCGTTTCTTATCCACGATTTTTGCTCTTGTATACCTGGTATAGTTTTCTAGCTGGTTCGGTGTCTTCATCTGAGCATACCTTTGTTTGTTGGGACTTTTTGGTGAGGGGCGGAGCGATACGAGTACATACCTCTGGTGTGCTGGCGCTGCTGCTGTCGGCCAATCTTGGACCCAAGAGTCTAGAGAGGACCGTGGATTGGCTGCTATCGTTTCTCAGGTTTTATGAGCCTCGGGGGTACTCCCGCGTTCACCGCCACGACCACCGGGAATAAGTTCGACGCCTATGGCTATACTGCTGCTATTTTGTGCTTGCGTCATTTTACTGGTACACAGCAGCAGTACATACTTGTAGTCGTACAGCAGCAGTACCTGTACCACACAACGTTTTTGCTCGTCAAACACGAAATAATCGTCAAGTCCCGTCGTCTGCGGTCTGTGACTGCTGTGCTGTCCACAGCAGTAGATAAGACTGTTGCTTGTGCTGTTGTGAACGCCTATTCCAATAGAGTACCCGACACTGCCCACCGGGCAACACCCAACACCAGACCATCATGCCATTACGTGCATACCCTGGTGCCTACAGTAGTAGTTGGGGCTGTGAGTTGGGGTGGACTTGCCGGCTACTGGTACTGGTTGTACCTGTAGGTATTATTATTATTTACGGGGGACCATAGTTAACAGGACCAAATATTGTTAGTAAAAATATGTAAAATATATAGTTTTTTATGTATACCATAGGTCCTATTAACTATGGACCCCCCCCCCCCCCGTAATAATAATATTCATAGTTGGCCAGCTAACTTAAGGGTTAGGTTTTCAGTTGACTATTAATAATATTACGGGGGTACATAGTTAAGAGGACCTACGGTGTACATAAAAACCTATATATTTGCCTATTTTTACTAACAAAATTTGGTCCCGTTAACTATGGACCCCCGTAATAGTATTAATTGTTGGCTGGTGCTACGTACGTACGTATTTCCCTTCACTGTATGTAAAAACCGTTTGTACTACTACTGCTGCTGTACTGCTGTATGAAAAAGTAAAACCCAACGGCCTTCGGCACTGCCATCGCCGCTGGCGCCGCTGGCGCCGTCATGGCGCCGGGTTTTGATGCGCCAAAGTTGTGATAGGTGATAGACCTCTCGGCTCTCTGCTCCCTCCCTCTGGACGAGTGGTCTCACGGGGAAACCTGATAGTCGGATAGTCAGCACCGCTGCAACAAACTTGAATACCTATCAATAGCCAACTATTACGGGAGACCATAGTAAATAGGACCTAATATTGTTACTAAAAATAGGTAAATACAAGGCGCTTCGCTCCGCGGGCGGCCTACGCCGCCCGCTACGCTCGCTCAGGAAGGAAAAGTACATCGAATTATGCGAAGCGGACAGAGGTCTATGATTGAATATTGATTTTTTTATGGCCCCTGTAGTTAGCTGCAAACTGGCGACTTGATAATGCCAAGAGTCCCGCCGCCATGCTTCAGGAGAAAACAGCTCGGACGCCACATATGCTTTGCGTCGCGGGCGGTTTTCCGCTACGCTCGCTCACACGTCGTACATACGTACATACCCCAGGTAGGGTACTTATTTTCTTCTTTCGATATGCTCTGTGTCTGTGACTCGTCGTATGTACGAAAGATAAAGCACAGAACGGCACAGCAACACAGCAAAAACAATGAAAATGAAACCGAAAAATTCTAAGAGAAAAAAAATCCCTGTCCCCTTTCGTGTAATAATTTACTACTTGAGTGGAACACCTTACACCAGTCAAACAAAGAAAAACATGAAAAAAAAGAAAGAATCTTACAGCAGAGCTTCTCTCTCAGCCTCGTACGCCGCCCGCCCCTCTCGCGACCATCTCGCCACCGATTCAGTCCGGGTAAAGCTTCCCTCCCTCTCTTCCACAGTGAGCCCCGTCGCCCGCCTCGCGTGAAGCCCGGTGCTCACCGTGGACCTCGACGCAAGCTCGACAATGTTGGTGCTCTTTCGGGGTACCTCCCTCTTGTGACTCTCAGCCCGGTCGCAAAAATAAGCACCGCTTGAATATTATCTTACAATCCCGAACGAACCTTAAATACTCGTACGTACTCTATCCAAAATCACAAATTGAGGCCAGACAGAGCCTATTGATGCATCCCTCGTGTCTCGAGGCACACGCGACGCCTAGGCACGAAAGCGGCGACCGCGCTCCTTGCAACTCCCCCTCTACTCGCCAGCATCCGCTGACACCCGCGACGGTGCCGGGTTCGCCCGCGCAACCGTGCTCGGAGTACACGCACGCACACGAAACGAAAGAAGAAAAAAGGGAAGAAGGACTGAAAGTACGACGAGAAATGGAGAAAACAAAGACTCGCTGGAACGGTCCGGCAAGTAATAAACGGAGGCGATTCCCAAGTGGGAGCTCTGAGAGGCCAGGGATGTACCAACCGAGCACGCTCCGAGGTTGAGATATCTATAAGTAGTTATATATAGTTTTTCCGTGTGTACCGCAGGTCCTATTAACTATGGTCCCCCGTAATAATACCTACACAGGCAGTATGATACCAGGTATGTACGTATAATAACATCGTAACATGATCCAACACCCAACACAAATAGGCAAGAAACTATGAAATACAACCGACATCCGCAACATCCAACACTTCGCCCATCATATGGTATACCAGGTAGACATTTATCCAACCCGGGCCAACACCCAACATCAAAACGCACCCCCACCTCCAACTCCCAACACCCAACACTCCCAACACCGGTACGTTTTCACTACGTACAGTAGTACCAGGTAGTCGTACCGTACATGTGTGAAATACCAACAATACCCAACACCCAACTTGCGTCTCGTGTTTGAAGTTTGAAACGGCTGGAACGAACTCAAGCAGACCAAGGAACAGAGGAACAGGCGCGGCGGCGGGGGAGGCGGGGATAAAGAGACGCAGGCGGGGGGAAGCCATGGGCGTGCTCGACCTGGAGTCGGCGGGGCAGTATGTATGGAACTCCCCCCGCATGTACCTGCAGTGGTGGCTGAACCTCGTCAACGAGGACCCGGGGCACGTTATCGTGGAGACGGCGCTGATCGCCTTCATTGTCTACATTATGATCTTCAAGAAAACCCTCAACCCCAAGGTTGGTTCGTTGGTTGGTTCGTTGGTCGTTCGGACTGATTGGTTGGTTCGTTGGTCGTCCTCGGACCTATATTATTGTCCTGTACGAGTAGACCTGATCAGCTGTACGTGGCAGTCGTCAGCATATACTAGTACTGCCACTGCTACCAGTATTGGCAAAATCAGGCTTTCAATAGTCGTAGCAGTGGCAGTAGTGGTAGCAGTAGCAGTAGGAGTAGCAGCAACAAAGTAGCAGCAGTAGCAGCAACAAAGTAGCAGTAGTAGCAGCAGCAGTGGTAGCAGAGGGTAGCAGCAGTCGTGGTAGTGACATCAAGTTGTGTAGTCTAGTCGCTTAGGAGCAGCAGCAGTGGTATCAAGGTGTGAACAAGAGAAGTTCTACTGTAGATCACCGCTCTTGTTGATACACGCTGAAGGTCCGTGCCATCCAGAGTTGACGTGTGGCTTGCGGTGTGGTGTCCTTCGAGGCGCACTCCTCCCCGCTGTTCGCATCGGAACGCACGGGGACCCACCGCTTCACGCCCCCCCCCCCCCCCCCCTCCGCCTCCACCCGCAACCTCCCCGCTTTACCTGTGATGCTCTCCAAACCGTCTTGATCTTCTCTCGTGATGTGGATCTAACGGTTTTCTATTGTAGGCACCGAACAAGCCAAGCCGACAGCTGATTGGCTAATTCAAATCCGTCCCGTCTTTCTATTGGTTGGCAGGACCTGTCGAAGCCGAACTTGTCGAGCCGAGAGATCGAAGAGATCATCGACGACTGGACTCCGGAGCCTCTGGTGCCGCCTCTGACGGAAGAGGAGACGGCCGACGCCGAGAGAATGCCGGTCAGTTATACCCCAGCTTTCGGTTCCGGGTTCGGTTCCGGGTTCGGTTCCGGGTTCAGTTCCGAGTTCGGTTCCGGGTTCCGTTCCGGGTTCAATTCGTTCCGGGGGTCGTTTCCGGTTTCGTTTCCGGGTTTGTTTCAAGGTTGGGTTTCGTGTTCGAAATAGGGTTTGGTTCTGGGTTCGGTTCCGGGTAGAGCTCCGATCGTTTCGGTTTGTCGGTACAATTGAGTGCAGGGAAAGCACGCGACCTCGAAACGCCCACACGGGAAAGCGTCCAAAACGCATGTATGTGTGTACGTATGCAAGTATGTATGTATGCAATATGCTCCGTTCTACTCGCGCTCAGGCAATCACGTGACAAGGGGTGGATTCAAGCTGAGCGGTATTTTCCCCGGAGGGCACCTCTCCCCCCTCCCCTCCTTCCTTCCTTCCTTCCTTATCTCCACTCCCTCTGGCTACACTGCGCGCATACTGCTGTGATAACCCAGTAACACCTCCAGCAACAAACACCCTAGCTTATTTTTTCTTCCTCGTCGAGCGCGTCGCCTATTACCACTGCTGGAAGTGTTGCTCTTTTTCTCTTTTCTTGTCTGTCAGCGAAAGCGAGTCACCGTCTACCGCGCGAGGTGTCGGCACGTGCCCCGAGGGTCATGACAGCTTTTTCTTTTCTTTTCTTTTAATGCCCCGGCGGACTGGTAAAAAAAAAGAAGAAAAACAAATTGAGCTCACCGCTCTCCCACATATAAGTGAAATACTTGTCGTGTGTCGTTTTGACCTACCTGTCTGACGGTCACCCTACGGTTGCCTCTTTCTCTGTCGGTTGGTCGGTCGGTCGGTATGTGACAGGTTGTGGAGGCGTTTGAAGGGCCGTTCTTGCGCGTGGAGGGCATCGAGAAGCCCCTCCTCAACATGGCCAACTTTGACTTCTTGGGGATGGGGCAGAGGAAGGAGCTCAAGCAGGCCGCGGTCCAAGCGTTGGACAAGGTAGGGGCGAGAAGCGAGACCACGGGACGGTTAGAATGGGCAGCTGGGGTCGGGTTTTGGCTGGCAGCCGAATGGGAGGGAAGGAAGGAGTAGGATGGGGGAGCACGAAGAGGGGGGGGAAGGGGGAGGTCTTGAGCAAGTCCACGATGATGATATATAACATCTTCGTGATATCGACTCTATGGAAGGGCCGGGATCGGGGGGAACCGGTGCTGATTGGTGACTATGGCAGTCTTTTGTTTTGCCTCCCGGCCAGCCTCTGGGGGTGAGAGACGCTGGAGAACGCGGGGGGGGGGGAGGGGGGAAGTGGACGGGGGGTTACCTTGTGTTTTTTCTTTGTGTCGAGCTTGTGTTGGCTTCGTTCACGTGTCCACTGCTGTATACAAGACCCCGGCGTGGCTCCGGGCGCTCTCGGCTATGAATAGACGAGCGCCGACTTACCCCGATGGCGCAGGCCGAACCCCGAGGGGGGTCTCTCTCGATAGCTGGACGGCTGTTGATCCTTCTAGTGTGACAGTCCCGTTTCGGCGACAAACTACTTAGAATTTGAGTGTTTTGTCGACTAAACGGGACTGCAGTCCTACAAGGGGTATATTTTTCCTCTCTCTCGCAGTTGCCGGCCGGTGCTTCGCAGCTAGAAGATGCGGCTCGATGCTTCTTGCCAGTGGCTCCCCGTGTTTTGGTGAACGGCATCAGCCGGCACTGCGCTGTCCCGCCGTCGCAGCCCTTACGAGATGCGGCGGTTCTCGCGAAGCCACTGGGCCCCCCCCCCCCCCCCCCCCCCCCCCCCCCCCCCCACCCCCCCCCCCCCCCCCCCCCCCCCCCCCCCCCCCCCCCCCCCCCCCCCCCCCCCCCCCCCCCCCCCCCACCCCCCCCCCCCCCCCCCCCCCCCCCCCCCCCCCCCCCCCCCCCCCCCCCCCCCCCCCCCCCCCCCCCCCCCCCCCCCTCCCGCTGGACCACATCGCGTCATTGGGTGGTGCGCATGGGGGCGGCAACGTGCCCCGGACTGAACTGTGCGCGCATCGGCTACGCGACTTTCGTGCCCGCGGTCTGACTGTTATTTGGAGCGGCGGTTGTTTTTTTCAGAAAGGTAGGCGGTTGGAACGGGAGCAAGGAGCGTTCATCCATCCGCGCATGCACCGAGGAGAGCAGATTGGTCGTTGCGATTGCGCCCCACCGGACACTGCTGCAGCTGCCGCTGCTGCTGCTGCTGCTGCTGCGATTGCGAGCATTTTTGCGGGGCGGGTGGTGGGACCTAGTTGTAGCGCTGCAAGCAGTAGGCCGTGTCGAGGAAAAACGTGGCCACAGTTGCGCGTGCACGGTGAGCACCGAGTGCGTTAAAGTGATTTTCGTTCCCTGCTCGGGCGTTGGAGATTTCCACCGCGACGGAGGCAAACGGAGTTCGAACCGGACGCGCGCCGTCAAGAACACGGCTCCCTGCTTTCAAGCGTCTCTACCCGCATTCAAGCGTCTCTACCTGCTGTCAAGCGTCTCTACCTGCTTTCAAGCGTCTCTACCTGCTTTCAAGCGCCTCTACCTGCTTTCAAGCGTCTCTACCTGCTTTCAAGCGCCTCTACCTGCTTTCAAATTTCTGCACCTTGTCGTATATGCCTGCAGTAGCTTTGGGAAGGCAGCAATTGCTTTTAGTGGACAACTGTTCGATGTTTTGAGGTATGTGTTTTGGGGGGGGGGGGGCGGTAGGTGGCCGAGGCGGGCGGGAGGGGTGTGCGACAGCTTGTTGATGCGTGTTGGTCCACGCGTCGGCGAGTGACGCCGTGGCACTCTTGCGGTGATCAAACGCAACCCGTGGAATGAACCGTTGACCGTGAAGTGCGCCGTATCGTACGCGAAAGAGATTGCCTCTGCGTGACGTAACATCTGATCTCGTCCGAATGCGACTCTCCGTTTAGTTTGTGCCTCATTTGTGTTTTGTACCTCTCTCTTTCTGTCTCTCTTTGTCTCTGTTCCCCCCCACATATCCGTGGCACGCCGGCGTTCCAACCTACCCCCGTCCCCCTCCCCCCTGGGGAAACCCGGGTTGCAGTACGGGTGCGGTTCGTGCGGACCTAGGGGTTTCTATGGTACGATCGACGTCCACATGAAGGTGAGGCCACGCGGGTAGCGCGGGGTTGCTGTCACCCGTCGTTTTGATCTCATCTTTGCTTCTGCGCGTTCATTGGCGTTCTGTTGGGGGCAACAGAGAGGCAGAAGACAGGTCGTGTTGTGCTCGCCAGACACCGGTAGTAACGGTTCCTCATGAGCAAACCAAGCAAGCGCCGCGAGGGAAGCCTTAGTCGCCGCTGTCCTGTTTGTTGCACACGTTTTTTCAGTTTGCTCCTTTTTTTTTTCTCTCATGTTGTTTTTCTTGTGTTTGGGTATCTGTTTCGCTGTGCTTGGTTGGGCTTCGCTTCGTTCACAGGCTACCGGGTATGTTGTGCTTCTCAGAGACTCGGCAATAGTTTCTGTTCGTTTGTGCTCCGTTGCGTTTCGTGTCGTTCGCGTTTGGTTGTGGTGTTGTGTTGTAATTGCTGCTTCGTTGCGCTTTGTTTCGTTTTGCGCAGCGGCGTTCTTGTGTTTTGATTGCTAGTTGTCCCGGCTTCGTTGCGTTACGTTGCTACGTTCTCGTGTTTTTTTTTGGCTGCTGCCTCGTTTTACGCTTCGTTGTTGGTGCGTTGTCGTTTCGTTGCGTTTGCGGTGTCGCGCGGCAGATCGAGGAGGAGGTTGCCGAGTTCATGGGTACCGAAGAGGCCATCTCGTACTCGGACAGCGCCACGACAATCTCCAGCGCGATACCGGCTTTCGCCAAGAAGGGAGACCTTACCATCGTCGACCAGGTGGGTGCCCTGGACCGGTCTACCACCACCACCACCACCACCACCACCACCATCGTTATCGACTACCACCACCACCACCACCACCACCCGTGAATGGTTGTCAGTAAACCCCTTTGAGAGTTCGGAGTAGCTGGCTGTGAGATCGTTTTTTTGAGAGGAGGCAGCGTGGTGGGGTGCCTGACGAGATGACGAGACGTCAGGGGTTGCTTGGGCAGTTGCCTATGATACCGGTATTGTTTTATGAAGCATTACTGACACGTCAGCTGTGAGTTCGACCGATTGAGTAATTTGATACTAAGCGTTAACCTTGCATGCTGTGCGAGACGTCGGCCGCGCTGTTCTTTTGGGCTGCAGTGGCATTCTGGCAGATTCGCGGAGGTCCATGTCTTTGTCGCCCTTTTCTCGCCCCTGCTGGACCGCAGGGCATTCTGGCAGATTTCGAGCAGGTCTGTGTCTTAACCGCCCCCTTCTTGCCGCCGATGTCGTCGCGTCGCCGCTTTTTAAGGGGGTGGAGGAGAACGTGCAGACGGGCATCAACCTATCTCGGAGCACGGTGCGAACGTTCAAGCACAACGACATGGATGACCTCGAGCGCGTGCTTCAGGTAATATAGACGTGATAGTGAAAAAAGCTTGGCCTTCATGAGAGTTGCGCCTCCGATGTTTTTGTTGGCTTTGTTTTTTGTTTTCGTTTGTTTTTTTTTTTTCTTGTCTTCCGGTGGATGGGTGCAAACAAAGCTTGACCTTTTTTTTTTTTAACACTGCAAGAGTGATCCCACACTATTTCCAAGTAGTTTATCCCCAAACAACGCAGGGTGCAGTGCTCAGGGGGTTAATTAAGTTCACCGCACTTGTCACGCATAAACTACTGCTGTGTGTGTCGTGTGTCAGTCTAACTCTGTTGTACGCAGTACACGACGGCTGATGTAGTAGCCAACGGTGCTGCTGCTTGCTCGCGTTAGCGTGGTGCCGGTTGCAGCATGACGCTCCGTCCGTTGCGTTTTTTTTTTTTTACTGCTCCTGCTTCCGGCCGTGTAGTCATGCTCTGGTGCGGTCCTGGGAGGCGTTTTTGTTTGTGATCTCCTCATGGATAAACGCGTATATTTTGCGGGACGGGGCGTGGTTGTATAGGTCGTGCCATCGATGACCGTGGCGGTAGCTGGTGTAGTGCGGCGGGGTCTGTGCTCCCTCGCCTCTTCGTGTTTGCGTGCGTTTCTTTGTGCCCATTCCCGTGTTGCGACTGCCTTTTCCTGCCTTCGAGCTGAACGGTACCCGGTATGATGGCGCTCACCTTCTTGCGAAGCCCGGGGGTTGAGTTATGTCTTGCTGCTCTCGCGATGCCGCCACTATTTGTTTAGTAGACGTTTCCGGCTTGGGCCAAGCTTTGGTGAAAAAATACATGTTGATCTTAACATTTTCTCCAGATCTTCCCTTTTGCTACCTACGGCTCCGATCAGGTTTCCTCGCCCTTGAAAGGAACTGTAAATGAACTGTAGGTAAACGCTTGTAATGTTCAATCCGATCTCTTTGCAGGGAGTGGCGGAAGAGGACAAGCGACTCAAGAGGAACGTGCTCGACCAGCGACGGTTCATCGTTGTGGAAGGGCTCTACCGCAACTACGGTGACCTCTGCCCTCTGCCCCGCCTTCTGGAGCTCAAGGCCAAGTGAGCAAGAAGCGGCAGGCGGCCTTGGGCTCTCGCAGCTTTTTGCCCCGCTTTTCGCTCTGTGTGGTGGTTTGCTGTAGGGGACCTAGTTGGTGAATCGTCTTGTATGGAGTTTGTGAGTTTTGTGAGGCAGACATGGCCAGCACCTTTAATGTTTTTGTAGAGTCCTTCCGCGCGTGTGTTGTTCTTGCTATCGAGGAGGGTACTGTGCGTTCCGCCGAAAAACGTTGGTACGGAGGCGTTTTTGGCACGTTTGTTACAGCAGCAGATCGGATGACCGCGATTTTTGACGATCATGCGGTTGTTCTCGCATACGATTTACGGGTTGGTCACACCTGGGGTCAAAGGATGATGGACGAGTGTGCGCCTCTGGAAGGGAACGCAGAGCGAGAGCCAGAAGAAACCCTTTTGCCATGGCTTTCTCCACCCTCTCGTTCATCCCCCCCCCCCCCCCCCCCCCCCCCCCCGCTCCTCTCTTCTCGGTGCCGATCCGCCTGCTTGCGTCGACAACGTCGTCGCCGTTGCTGCCCTCCCTCCCTGACGTTTTCAATGCTTGAATGACCCAAGGTACTGCTACCGGCTGATCTTGAACGAAGCTCTTTCTTTCGGGGTGCTGGGGGCCACGGGTCGGGGGGTAACAGAGATGCACGGCGTGGACGTACGAGAGATTGAGATCGTGACGATGTCCATGGCGCACTCGCTCGCCTCGGTTGGTGGGCTGTGCATCGGGACCACCCAGGTAAAACCACTCCTGGTGCAAGCGGACGCGGAGGTAGAGAGAGAAAACAGTGAAGGTTCCTCTTTTTGTTTTTTACGTAGGGTTCTCTTTTCGTTTTTGAAGGCTATCTTTTGAAACAGAGAAGATTCTTTTTTATTTCGAGAGCTTACTTGTCGTTTATCTTGAGAGATTCTCTGGTGATTTTGATAGAGTATTTTTTTATATTTTTCACGGGTGTCTCTTTTTACTTTTAGAGGTTCTCTTTTGATTCTTAGATATATCCTCTTTTTGAGTATTCTCCATCCTTTGCCCTTGAGCGTTGCGCGGAGGTTGCTGGCATCGTTTGACGCTCCCCCACGTAGTGTGTCGTGCGGTGTGCGAAGAGAAACTTTGAGGTGGTCTTTGGCGTACAACGGGCAGGGCAAGACTATTCAATATGCACTGAGGGCTTTGCTTTTTTTTTTCCCCCCTTGTGCTCCCCCCGTCCCCCCCCCCCCCCCGCCCCATATTTGTTTTCGTGGTAACGACCTCTCTAAAGCTGCGAATGCGCTTGAATGATCCCGCACATGCCTCGGCAGGTGGTGGACCACCAGCGGCTCTCCGCTGCCGGTTACTGCTACTCGGCGTCGGCACCGCCCTTTGTTTCCGCGGCTGCGTCGGCCGCTCTGCGCATGCTCAGGGCCGAGCCCGTCTTGGTCTCGAACCTGAGGAAGAACGCCGAGTTTCTTCACTTGGCAGTGGGGGCTATCGCTGGACTTGAGGTACTCGGGACTGACGGGAGCTATATTGGTAGGCACGCGCCTGTCAAGAGAACTTTCAAGGTCGACACGTTTTTACCGACCCTGTTCCCACTTGACACCCCGATCCCACGCCGATCTGTTCCCGCCCGGACCTGAGCCCTCCAAACTGCCCCTGGGTATACAATTAGATCATCAGCCGCCGGCAGGGCCCGCCAGACACCGTTGACGCCACACCACTTTATCCACCAAAATCGGGGTTTCCGCTGAAATGGCCACAGCTACGTGAAACGGGAGCGACACTAACAGTAGTATGTTAGTGTCTGACCTGTGCTTTTCTCCCACAGGCTCGGGTCTACAAACGGTTAACGCACCGGACAAATCATCGACCCCCTCTTTTTTCATGATCTAGATCTGTGCGATCTGTATGATCTGTATGATCTAGCTCATTTTTGCGCCGGGTGGGAGCCGCATGCTAAGCATGATCTACCGTAGAACGCGTTTCTTGTTTCGGATCCGTACTATCCAGATCCTGTACAGCGTCTCGTATCAGCAGGCCAGGATCTAGGTGATCTATCTGTAGACAGGTAGATCGTGACCTGTCCGATAGATGGGGGAAAAAAAAAATATTGCGCCAATTGAGGCTCGGGAGGCAACGCTCGAGCGTTGCTCGATTCGCGCCGTTCAATGTCGCAGTCGGTTCGCCCTGCAGGCGCGGGTACGAAGCATCGACCGAAAATGGATTTATGAGATGGAAACAAGAATACGAAGGCAAGGGTATGACTGCGTCATCGAGGAGTGCGAGTGTGTTCCTCGCTTTGTTTTTCGACGCCCGTCGATATACAGCATGGCACATCCGGTGTACACGCTGTTTCTCCGTCCTGTGTATAATAGACCAGACGGGGCCGTCGGTCGGGCGTGCCGAGGGAAAGAGTCCCCGCCTTTCTCGCGCTCTCTCCCTCTCTCCTCTCTCTCTCTCGTTCTCTGTACGTAGCTCTGTCCCTCAAAAAACTTTTTTTCTTACCTTTCCGTCCGGACGTGCACGAGACCTTCTCCTCGTGTACGGCATGGGTATATCGCCCCTCTAGAGTCGTTGATTTGTGTCGTGCCTTGTTCAACCTTTGTTAAACCACTCAGAATTTTGAGTGGTTCGTCCAAAAAACGGGACGGCAGTCCTCAAAGGGGTTTAACGTTAGGACGAAACTCCTATTTTGGGGGGGAAAATACTTAGAATTGGATGTTTTTTGTGTACACTGCAGCACTAAAAGGGCCAATCCCCGCTCGTCGTTGCCCCAGGTGACAAGTTGCAAGCTGTCTCCGATCGTGCACGCTGCGCTGACCGGCGAGCGGGAGGCAGGGTCAACGCGAGCGATTCTGCAGGCCATCGCCCAGAGGTGGGAGGAGGGTGTGGAGGCGTTTTTCTCACGGTTACAGAGGAAGACGCCAAGATGCTGTCGGCTCGAAACCCGCCCCCTTTTTTTGTGTGTAGAAGTGCGGCGAGCTTAAGCTTGATTTGTTTTTACCATTTCGCCGGAGGAGTACCTAGACATTCAACCAAAAAAATATTCAACAAAAAAGTGTGTTTAAGGTATCATCACCGCGTCGGATGGACTGATAACGATGTGTGTGAACGCTTCATCCCCCCTGCTGCCGTGTGGGCTGCGGCAGAGGCTTGCCTTCGTACTGTAGTCCCAAGCAAGGTATCGTCGGCGACGGTCGGTTGCTATCGTTGCGAATAGCCGTGTATGTATACTATTGTGACCCTGAAGCGGCGGAAAAAACAGTGTGGAACTCCTTTTTGCCTCGGCAGCATCGTCAAGAAGCGAGGCGGATATGGCTACTATTTTTTCGTCTTATTCTCGGTGCTCTGCCTACCGTGTCGAGCATCGTGGCGCGAGTGCACTGTCTGTTGTTTTTTTTTTTGTTTCGGGGGATTTTTAACCGTTGCGTTGCATTCATGAGTTTCTAGGGTGCTTCGGCCGTTTTTTTTCGTATGTTTCCACCGTCGGACGCAACTTCCCGGCCAGGCGGACGATGCCGGCACATGGGAAAACAGCAGGCTGGTTTCTACGGAGTCTCGCAATCTGTGCTCAATAAGCCGTGTTCACGTCACGCGTCCCGCACGCTCGCTCGAGCATCCCATCCTTACGCTTCCCCCACCCTCGAGAAAACGATCGTTTTTCGCTATCCTAGGAGATAGATCGTGGCCACAGGCAGCGAAGCAGGAAGAGGATAAGGTTGGCAAAAAGTTTCTATATATATATATATGGAAACAACGTAATGAGCGCCCAAATGCTGGAGGTTTCTCTATTAGGAGTAGGGACGGTGCTCCGTGTCGAGAGGGATGCGTGGGCAATGGTCGAACGACGAAGGCAAGCAACAAATGAGTACGCCCCCCCCCCCCTCCCGCCCGTTTGCTTACTGTCTGCCTTCCTTTCTTCCTTCCGTCCCTCCACCGTATGTTGTGTGAGGCTGTAAATACCTTCTCCGGCGAGAAGAGGCTGACACGGCTGCGGGGAATGTTACCAGTGCCTTGGTATTTAATAAATTATTCTACTAAAGAAACGGCGAAAAGGGGAGCCGATAAAGTCAAGGGGGCCGAGCGCTGAAACGTTGTTGGCTCGAGACTTTTCGCCAACGAGCATCGTCTGCCTGCTGCATGGATACGATACCCTACATGCCGATGAGTAGCCGACGGGGCTTTGTGTAGAGTCGAAGGGGGCTCGAAATCCGTCGATGTGGGGTCGATTCGAGGATGCCGGGACGAGAACGTAGCCCCCCCCCCCCCCCCCCCCACCCCCCCCCCCCCCCCCCCCCCCCCCCCCCCCCCCCCCCCCCACCCCCCCCCCCCCCCCCCCCCCCCCCCCCCCCCCCCCCCCCCCCCCCCCCCCCCCCCCCCCGTGGCTTCGACGTGTGTGTTGAGGTTCAACCATGTGATTTTGTAGGCGTGTGGTGAGCTTAACCCTTTTGACTACTGCAAACCTTTCCCACACTAAATTCAAGTTGTTTGTCCCCGAAAACGTGGGTGCAGCTCTTTTGTTCATTTGTTTGGCCCATCCGCCCCCGATAGGTTAAAAATAAGTAAGAAAGAGACGCGACTTTTTCCTCCTCTTGTTTTTTTTTTTTCTGGTTTCTGTCGACGCGCGCGTCTCAACTCTGAACCCGCTCCTCGCGTTGCGTTGCGTTGCGTTGCGTTGCGTTTTGTGTACTTCACCCCCCTCCAGGTGTGCTCAGGCGGGCGTCGCACTGGCCGCGAGCACCTACATCCCCTCGGAGAAGTTCCCCCCTCCGCCCACCCTGCGCATCACCACGAACGCCTTACACACGGTGGAGCAACTGGAAGAAGCCGTGCGGGTGCTGGCGGGCGCAACCGCTGCGGAGTTAAGCGCGGCGAAGGAAGGGACAGGCTCGAACTTGTAGTGAACGGTGTTGGAAATGTCATTCATGGGCGTGGGGCGTGCACGAGGGTATGATACCAGTTTTCGGCGAAATGCGCCAAGGAAGTTCTGTGTGTTTGAAGGGATAACCTTCTAGCCTAGACTACTCAGTCATCGCTGAGGGATAAAACTAACGACGTCTACGAATACGGAAGGGGGGGAGATTGGGGGGGGGGGGGGGGGGGGGGGGGTACTAATGTCATGCATGGCCGTAGTTGTATGACCATAGACCCTCGCACCCTTACAATGCCGGGACTGAGGCACGAGTTTTCCCCGACCAGGCAAGGCATCGCTTGCATCAAGCGCGAAGCACCGTGAGGTGCTGGGCGAGTCACATGAAAGGTGAGCTGCATCCTGCTAAGAACCGCTTGTAGGGCGGACTTGATTGCATTGGATGGCAGCGCCGAATGAAGGTTGGCCTGGGGGGGGGGGGTCTCGTGAGCGCGCATGACGCAGCCGGAAAGAACCGTTGATTTTGGACACCAACGGTAAAAATATATATCATAGAACCCCGTGTGTTTTTTCTGTTTTTTTCTTGTTTTTGCCGTTCCGAGAAGGAGAGTGCCGGCCGCGCAAGCGCGGGCATCGCCTCGGATCAACCGTTTCTTGCAGTCCGCACTTTGTGCTGCCCCTTTGAGCAGCTACGTACTATGGTAAAAGCGAGCGAGAAAAGCAACACCATGTCGTCGATTGTCAGGTACCCTCGTGCGCCTTCATTTGAAATTATGTAGACGTTGGCTTTCGTTTGAGTTGCACGCTGGGCGCTGGTTTGTGACCTGCGTTGTGTTTTAGTGTCCAGAAAGTACAGCAAGAGGTGCCCCCCCCCGTTTGGTTCGCGTCCGCGGTGATTCAAACCTAGTAGTCGGAGCGTAAGATACCGTTGAAAAATCAGGCGTAAGATACCGTTGAGCCTGTGGGTTTGTGTGTTACGTCTTCTGTTGTTTGCACGGCACAAGCGCGTGTACATTCTGGCAACTTTGGAGAGAGATGCGTCTAACCATTAATTGTAGAACCGCTGTCGGACAACGATCCATGACTTGCGGCGGTAAGGGGGCGGGGGGGGGGGGGGGGGGGGAGGGGTGTACTCGATGTCATGCATGGCCGTAGTCGTATGACCATAGACCCTCGCATCCCTACAATGCCAGTAGGGAGCACGACGGGTTTTCCCCGACCAGGCAGACATTGCTTGCACCAAGCGCGAAGCGCCGTGAGGTGTCCGGCGAGTCGCATGAAGGGTGAGCTGCATTGTGCATCGTACTAAAAACGGCTGGTGAGGCAGGCTTGCATATGGACGAGGGCTACTGGGGGGGTTTCTTGACCCAAAACGTTTTGACTGGCGGGACGGGGCTCCTCAACCGCTGAGGAAGTACTCAACGTCTTGGCGATATCATTATTTTTTTGACAAATGTGTTCGACATACCCGTGGTATATAATACGTACGTATATCCTTCATGTTGTATGTTACCCATAATACTGTCGTAGAGTCCCGAGTGAAGTGGTAGCGTTGATCCGCTACCAGGGGCTTCAAGATTTCTTCCTTGTTTGTAGGCAAGGAGAGAGCCTTCCACTGTTAGGTGCAGATGAGAGAGTGAGCTCCGGCGGGCCAACAAGGCGCACCTCGGCTCTCCGGCTCGGGTTTATTCAACCGCCGGAGTACCGCAGTTCGTCGAGAAGATTCCCCGATAGGATGACCCCTTCTGGTGTATTCTACCGTCGGTAGATGTGCGACGATCGTTCCACGAACCTTTCTTTTCCAAAACCTGTCGTTCTGCAAACATGATCTAGATCATACAACATCAGGAATGTGTCTTCCCTGAAAGGTCTAGATGATGAAGTGGGGATCGATGATTTAGCCGCTGTGATGCTATCTCCATAGGCACGCCCTCTGCCGGTGACATGCCTCCAACCTTGCCCCTTTTTGGGACTTCAGAGGAAAATAATTGACGATAAAAAGTGTCGACTACAGCGGAGGCCACCGCGTCGTTGGGGGATGATACAAAAATAATTGGTGCCCCGAGTTACAGTGCACGAAGTCGTACGGCAGCACGGGCGCAAGCGTAATCCTACCCGTACTTCTGAGACCTCACGCCGCTCGTAGACGGTTAAGAACACCAAAGTTACCAACCATTGCTTTGGGCGCTGTCTCCGAGACCCAATAAAGGGGTCAAGATGAAGGTTAATTACTGTGTTGAACGCCTTCACGCATCGCGCTTTTTTACACCCTCTTCATTTCCGAGGCTTCCGCGTAGCGCTGTACGTGTCGGAGTTAGTTACTCACTTTTTGATGGAGTCATTACGATCTTCGTGTAACGCACGAACGATTTATCGCGTGCAGCACACTTGAAATGATGGTCCGTGTCGAGGCTCTTGCCTCTGTGGTAAGGAGATGAAGGGGTGGCACCAAGGAGTGTATGCAAACAACACTTTTGTGAAGGAAAGAGGGAGATTGGAAGAATAAGCGCTTCTGTGGGCAATATATTTGAAGCAAAAAAGAGAGGATTGACTTGAAGAGAAGAGAACAACAGAAGACTTAAAGAGTGTAGAGGAGTGATCGAAGTGGGCGTGACTGTCACTTGATCATCACGGGGAGATGGTGCCAACGCTACGGGCAGGTGCATTATACGGGCTGGTGTACTAGTCGGCAGTCCGTCGTTTGTTTCCGGCATCTACAGTTAGCAACGTTCACAGCATCGATACTGATGGTGATACATTGAATATACAGTACATCGACGAGAAGGAAGGAGCGAACTCGAGTGTCGCCGCATATTCTGTTTCTCCGCATCTAGAAATACGACACCGAAAATATAAAATGTCCTGTTGACCCGGGCAGCATCCAGGGGAGCCACTGGCCTATATTTTTGACAAGGGATTACGTATTGAAAACGCGCCTTCGGTTTCATATAAATACTTGTAAAATTCGGTAGAAATGGAATATAGACGAGACGTATTACGCAGCTTGCAAAGTTGAGTATCAACTATTTAATCAGTCAAACTCACAGCTGACGTATTTCATAAATTTATAAAATACTCGTGCGAAGTGACTGCACATTAATATACATAGGGATCTCTACGTCCGTATTCCAATACGCCCCCGTGATCCAAACTCGGTAGAAGAACCTGATACTGAAAGAATGAACGAAAAATGTGATTCGAACAACGTATCCAGTCCTGCGCGATAGCAACGACTATAATAATATATAGTACAGCACTGTACTGTTGCTCAAAATATCAAATTCCGTGTGAAACAATGTGTATGTTTAGACCTGCGTGATGGCTGCGGCAATACGGAGAAGAGTAAACACAACCGGAACAACACAATCAGGCCCGTGCAAGAACGGCGGGAATATGGGTGTATTCATGCCACGAAAGCTACTTGTGGTTTACGCAAGACCAGTGAGTCCTAACCTACGAGAGAAAAGCGTGGAATATATATATATATATATATGTTGTAACTTGGCTGTGCGTTTAACGTGCCCCCTCAAGTGAATGCTACAATAATAGAGCTGCGTAAACTTGCACAAAAATGAAAATACTCGTGGTGTCATGACGAGCGAGAGATACCCTAGAAAAGAAGCGCAAATCCATCTGTACGTCCAGCGCTCCCCCTGAATTGATAACATATTCCAACCGCAATCGTATGGCGTGACGATCTGAGATGTATTGCACCACATCGAGCGGAGTTTCCTCGCGGCATACAAGGCTGGTGTTCTGTTCGTATTGCTGGTAGCCTGAAGATCATTCGGTCGCATCGTGATCCTCGTGTAACACATCCGCGTGTGCAGCACTCTTGGCGTGACGGCCTGAGATACGTTGTCCCGCATCGAATGAAGCCTCCTTGCGGGAGGAAAGACCGGTGTTTCTGAAGCTTGTGCTGTGGCACAGCTACTTTATTATGCCGCGATCGTCTGCCTGGATGAAAACGATACATGCATCTGCTGGTGGTGTTGGGGTGAACGGCGAGCAGGCCAGTGTTCGTGCAGCCATCCGGCGGGTCTCGTCGTCTCACAGCTGTGCTTGCTATTAATAGATGATGTACTGTACCCTGCCCATGTGGCATTTTCCCCAGCACCTCCTCGCGGTATGCTGTAGAACAGCACGCCAACGCCCATCATTGACGCTGCATTATGGTAGGCAATTTCCTTGAAAAAATATGACTAAAGACAGCTGCAGGCAGGAAAGGTGGAGCTACGCCATGCGATGGCACATACTGTAGTTTAGTTTGCGCCGTATATTAGCTATATTGGTCCGCGTGCCATCTGCATGCCCTCTCTCCCTGCGCTATAGAGCAGCCCCCGTGTATATTTCGTGTAATATATACGTTCAAGAATTCTACCATCTCCCTGCCTAACGTTGAATCCCGATGTCCCTTGTACAATTCTCGGCGGAAACGTAGGGGCCGCTTTGGTCCATATTAATAAATAAACGTTCCTGATATTTCTGCCCAAATGTTCACCTATCTCGATAATGGTCGTGATCCCGATGACGTGCGTCTACCAGGACCCACCCCGAACCATCAACCTGTTCAAGTCCAAACGTGTCCGTCACACGCGAAAAAAACCCATCAAACGTCATACCGTTTTTTCCGCCGGTCGACGCTATCACATGGGAACTCCCGGACACACAATCGGCTCCAAGCGCCTTAAACCTCTTGGCGCGACTTGAGAGGGGGGAAATTGACGATAAAAAGTGACGGTTTCAGCAATGGTAACTGCGTGATTGGGAGGTGATACCAATTTTTGGTGACCGAGTTACAATGCAAGGAGTCGTACGGCACGAGCGCAACGTTACCCTACCCGTAGTTTTGGGCGCTCACGCTGCTTGCTGTCGACGGTTGACAAGACCGAAGTTATCGTTCGTTGGTCGCCATCTCGAAGTCTCAAAGGGGTTAGACCTTACAGCACACCGACTCCTACATCCCCGGTACACCGTTATCTGTCGAATGATTCGCGTCTTAAATCGAACTGTTCCCCAGTTTACCGGAATCCTATATAGCGAAACGTTCAAATGTATCACATTCGCGGTTAGAAAGAGAACTGTGTGCCGCGGAGGTGCTTCGCGCCATTTGACGGTAGGAGGGAAGTCCCCAGCAGTAAGTTTAATCGCCGCACGAGTGCGCTGTCTGAAGGTGTAAATCAACAGGTAGACATGGTTGGCATAAATGAACAGGTGAACATATTGGCATTAATAAACAGGTAAACATGATTGGCATAATAAATAGACAGGCACATTTAGGCATGTACATGGGAGCTTGACAACAACGCGTTCAGGTTCACGGCTGCAAATTCCCTACCTGGTACTGATAAGTGTTAACCTATGGTATCTACGACAGAAACGTCCAGATGGAGGTCCGGTTCAATAACCGAACAAAAAAAAAATCATGCCCGTTGAGTGCGTGGTCCATTGAGTGCATGGTTCAAAAATCATACTTTAATCCATTGTTGTTAGTATTTTTATTATTGCTACTAGTGAATACCAATATTATCTTAGAGGGAGGTCTACTCGGTTGGCCTTCAATGTAGTGCGGTATTATTGTTGTTATTATTTTTTTTTGCGTTTGCCATCTGACAACATGCAGCATGAGGTTCAACGCTGATCGCTCATCAAAACTCCCCCAACTAAGAAAACCATACGTATGGAAACAAATGACAAAAGGAAACCTACAGTATGAACAGAGTATAGCTCTCCTTCTGTACCTGCTCGCGACTTGACCTCTATCTACTTCACAGAATCCACCGTTTGTTTCGTATATAAAATCACGGATTATTGAAGTGAGTGTGTGCGTTTTCATGCTACGTGAACACGCGGGTTACATTGAAGGCCAACCGAGTAGACCTCCCGCCGAGATACGCCAGAACTCCGTTCATTTGTTGGTTTCGTTGGCCAAGAAAGAAACCTACCGACGATCGTTCTCATACGCCTCTAGACTATCTACGACCACGGGTTGACGCTCGAGACGGTTCCTATCGCCGCAAACGTTCCGGGTTCGGCGTTCTCTCCCCAGGCTGCGGTTGACAACCCCGTGTCGAGGCTTTGCTGGTCTTGAACCCCGACCTCGCCGGTGAGCCTTGGTTGACGAGACAAGGAGGTGGTGCCACCCCCAAGTGAGCTGTCACCACCGCCACCTAATAGTGCGCCGCCTTCTTCTTCGTCTGCGTGGGTCTGGGAGCCGCCTTCCTCGCGTTCGTGCAGCAGCGACTTGATGGTCGCGTCAAACAGCGATTCCTTTTGGGTTCATCGAGCGAAACGAAAAAGGAAACCACATGACACGCGTACGTACGATACACGTAGCAGCAGTATAAACAGGGCAGAGCGTGAGGATCGTATATATATATACACGACACGCGCATCATAGCAGTAATCTGGAACCGAAAACGAGGGGACGCCGGCAGGGCGTCCCCTTGTCGAGAAAGCCTTACAAGGTACCGCGTTGATGACCGTAGAATCAACGGGGAAGTACAGTAGTAACCCTGGGCGAGAGCCTCTGGCTGGTCGCACTAGAGAGATGCCTCATGATCCCAAACTGTATCCCAGGAACGAATTAAGCTACGACGAAATGTTACAACATCAATAACTAGGGAAACACGTAAGGACGGTCCATTCGCTTCGCTTCAAACTCGCTGAGGCACAGGTGGCCGGGAACCCTCCCCTTGCACAATTCCGGCGTAGTGTATTCCTTGTGGAGACACCGAACAATGTAGCAAAACCCAAAAAGGTGTCGACAATCTCTCAATTCGGCACGCGTATGTAATGGTGTGCTGCATTGTTCAACGTCTCCACAGTGATTGGGTTTCGCCCACATTGTGCAAGAGGGGGAGTCCCGGTCACCTTTGGAGGGGTCTCCTCGGTGTCCTGAGACGAAGTATCGAAATGACAAAAAAATGACTGAGGGAGCGCACAAACGTGGCGTAAAAGAGTGTTCGCCTCTGTCACCCCGGTGTCTCTATAAAATAGCGACGATAGCGCCGTCTATGTTGATGCGGGAAATACCCCCCGACGTCATCGACAGATCTGGTATCTGTAGGCGAGCAAGCTCTGGGCACTGCCACCGACGGGCAGACAAACAAGTAGCACTATGTACAAAGAAACACGTATGACATGTACACGAATTTGATCTTGTTCAGGGCACTCTACGTGCGCGTGTTTCGTTCTGTTTCCGTTTCTTTCTTCGTCCTCTTTCGCCATTGACACCATTGATAACCCTGCTCATTATCGGGTGGAAAGCGTAACAACAACAATACTCTAATCAACCAATAGACCGTGCTTAAAGTTACGAGCTTGGCGCAAGTACTACCGCAACAAGTCGTGAGCTCACCTCAATACCACAGCCGCTGCCTACCGCCTGTACAACGTTGTACCCAGCGACGTCACCCCTCCCGCCGCCACCGTCGCCGCCACTGCCGCGATTCTTTGCCCCCCCCCCCCCCCCGCTCCACCGGTCCCTACCATTGTCGTCGCTTTCAGGGCGCCCAGCCCGAAGTCTCGCACTAGTTCGATCTGTCTCGTTGCGAGCTTGAGGTAATCTAGGTACATTTTCAGGGTCTTGACGCTTTGGGAGACCTTGGGCATCTGTTCTCTTGCGTTCTCGATGGCTTGTTCTCCTTCCTCTTGCTGCAGACGTGCCTCCCTCAAAAGCGCCACGCTTTTTGACGTCCACTCCTTCAGATTCTATCGAAAAACGTTGTGGGGTGGACCCCGCGGGGGGGGGGGAGGGGGTGTACTCGTGGTCATGCATGGCCGTAGTTGCATGACCATAGACTCCCGTACCTCTGCAATGCAGGGGCGGAGCACGTCGGCTTTTCGCCGACCAGGCAGACATTGCGCACACTAAGCGCGAAGCGCCATGAGGTGTTGGGCGAGTCGCGTGAAGGGCGAGCTGCATCCTAATGTTAATAAGAACCGCTTGCGAGGCGGACTTCATTGCATCGCATAACAGCGCCGAATGAATTGGTTTGTCTTTTTTTTTTGGGGGGGGGGTCCTCATTTGTTGCTTTCCTTAGCCATTTCACCATTGATCACGCATCCCTTTCGAGACTAACACCGTTCCGGCTCCTAGCAGACACCTCCAACATTCGCGCGCTTACGTCAAGCTGGGGGGGGGAGGGGGGCAGTAAATAAAATAGAGGAGAAGAAGGCATAGCAGTAGACAAAGGTTGGTGAACTGCACCCCTGCCAAGAACCGCTGATGATGTAGACTATTTTGTACATGGATAGCAGCGTCAAATGCATTGATTCGTTTTCTGGGGTGGTAAGCAACTGTAACTGGGACCCGTACTACAGCAAGGGTGGAACCGTTAGGCCCAACCTATCTCTGACTGACATGGCTCCTTGAGGGCACCTAGGAACTACCCAATATCGTATATTGGAAGTCCAAGTATTTGCGTTTCAAAGTATAGTTTTCGTTGTGTACGTAGGCCATGGGATCATCGTTCGTCGGGTTTACCGGAGCATTTGTTTGTCTCGTTGACGCATGCTACGGCAGGAGCAGCACGGTAGGAGTAGCACCATGTTACAGAATTTTCTGAGGCTCCTATCCTCGCTTTAGGAGCGCTCTACGTGTCTCCCAAAAACTGGCTTTTCAGAAAAAAAAAGCGCCGATGCCCCCACCCCCGTGCGCGCATCTCGGAGTCTCACGCCACCGACGAGCGCAGCGACCCCGGACTCGAAGGATATTTGCTGGCTCGGAGACACGGACGTTCTATTTTCTTCGGTCCTGGAGATTTGTTTCGCAGTTGTTGCTCCGCGAAGAGCTTTTTGTGACAAGACTCGATCCTCCGCGCTCTACCTGAGCTACCGCGAACTTGGCCGCGGGTGGCAGGGGAGGGGGTAGAGCATGTGGGACCCCCGCACTTAAACCGATGGGCAAATACTAACGAGCTATTGTGGGTCTGTGGCGAAAAGTATTGAAAAAAAAAACGCTGTTTGGGTAGCTCTTTATTTTAAGGGGCTGAGGGGACTCGTCAGTCATGAATATTTCACCGAAATAAGGTACAAGGTACAGTACCCCTATCGTGTTTAAGTGCAGTACAGAACTCCTCGAGCGAGGAGCCTCGTAATGTATAGGTGAACCCCTACCGTACGTGGCGTTCCGGAGAACATTTGCGAGCCAATCAAAATGCACTCAGCAAATGATGTCGTATCATACAGGTGGTTCCAAGAGCTTGGATCATGAACAAATAAATCACTACTGTAGTTTGGATGAGTCGCACGCACGCCTGGAGCGTTGTGTTATCAACGGACCCGAAGCGAGAGAGTAGATGTTTGGTGAAAGAATATGCTTTGGATGAGAGACATCTACGCCCCGTCGTCTTGAATGACTCGGTCGCAGACATAGGTAACCTTGTGGTGGTGCGCTTGGGCTGGCACACGACGAGGGTGACAATCTAAATCAGACGCGTCCTACAGAGTTCGTAACTCTCTAGGACGAACGACCAGCACGGACACTGGGGTGTGCTGGGATGTCGACGGGTAGAAATTGCGGTTTAATGCGAAGAACGCAGACGGTACGGGGAGCATCTTAATTTTGTTGGGCTCCTCACCCAAGGAGATGTTCACTTCACCCAAAAACCGACCTTGAAAATATGAAAAGAGGTAACCCGACGAACACTCTCATGGCTTACGCAGGTACTTCAGACTATATAACGAATAGTATTGTTTAAACAAGACGATGTTGGGTAGCAGCTACTCAGTTGAGCCCCGTCAGGCCGTTCATTGGCCAGCGCTTGTTGGTTAACGCTCATTGGCCACCGCTCGCGACCGTGGCCAACCCTTATTGGCCAACACTTATGGAACATTGGGCAGCGCTTCTTGGTCAAGGCTCATTGGCGAGCGCTCATTGGCCAGTGCTTATCGGGCAACGCTCATTGACGAACGCTCGTTACCGTAGCCAACTCTCATTGGTCAACGCTTGTAAGACATTAGACAGCGCTTGTTGGTCAAGCCTCATTGGCGAGCGCTCATTGGTCAGCACTTATTCGCCCACGTACGTTGACGAGCGCTAGTTTCCGTAGCCAAATATCATTGGCCAACGCTTATAGACCATTGGCCGGCGCTGATTGGTCAAGGCTCAATGGCGAGAGTTCATTGGCCAAAACGTGCTCCCCCTTTCGTAACACGCGTCAGCCAGTAGCCCCGGTCACTTTCAACGGAGAGTCGCGTTTAGCCTCTTTAGAACTGCTCCCGCGTTTTCGGAGACAAACTACGAGTACTTGTAATTTGTGTGGGATGTTTTTCGCAGGTAGTGGAAGGGTTCCACACCTCGGACAAGTCGTCGATTCGCACTGCTAATGATCTAGGTCTTTCAGGGCCGAGATATTCCTGATCTGTAAGATATATAGCCCGTGTTGCCGGCTGGGAACCGTATAACCTGCATGATCTAGTACACTGTTTCCTGGATTAGATACGTACTACAGTATGTTCGAATTACAAAGGTTAAACCACTAAGCCAATCAGTCAGCTACTCGGTCAGCCACTCAGTCAAGCTTGACTGAGTAGCTCAGTGGTTTAACCTTCATATTTCAAACCAAAACGTCCGGGGTTCGAGTCCCGCCACGTCGTAATTCCGCTTTTTCTGCCGTGGGTAGAAAAAGGGAAACCAAGTGGAGAGAAGCACGGCAAAAGAACACTCGACCAGGGAGTCGAAAGTGGAGAGAAGCACGATGAAAGAACACTCCACCAGAGAATCGAAAGTGGAGTGAGCCACTTGAGTAAAAGAACGCACGACTATTATTAGGGAGGGGGACCATATGAAGGAAAAACCAGGCACCGAATAGGGGCCTAATCAACCCCGGGGGATGCTATCGGCGGGAGGCCGTATCGAGCCTAAAGGTACTTCTTTGTTCGAAATATTTAGGCCAAACAACTGAGTGAGGCTGACTGAGTAGTTCAGTGGTTCAACCTTTATATTTCGAACACAGTACGCAGGTCCTTTACAACATCTCTTTTCGGCAGGTTAGGATCTAGATGATCTGTCTCATCTATCTCAAATGTCCGACGTGTGAAAGGTTTAATGCCCCGCGGCAATAAAACCTATGTGTTGACGATACCGTGAACAAGCTTCGTCGTTGACACACGCACACACATCTGACGATTTTCAGCCTGTTTTTGCGCTACGAGTACTCGTAGGTCTGGTCACTTTCAACGGTCTGATCACATGCTCAACGGTACGCCGCGTTCAATGCAAGCGCGACACTAAAATAAAAGCGTTGAAAATGCCACGCGCGTAATTTTTTGCTGTAGACATATTCGACTCATCTGACGGTAGAAGTTTTCACTTTTTGGCCCAGCCCTTTCTGACCGGATATATACAGTAGTATTATGCTTTTTCTAGTATGTTCGTTTAGGGCTACGTAACGCGTAGAAATCTTGGTCCGATTGCGGGAAACTTCTCCAAAGTAATCCTTCGAGTGAGATATTGAGCTCCTCCTATCGAGGAGCTAAGATAATTTGGCACCTACTGTGGGATTGATCCCGTATTCTTGCATACCTGGCGCTCTTCAGCCTCTTTCGCGCGCTGCGCCGGCGACATCATTCCGTAGCGCCGCCGCCGCTGTAGCTGTTCCGTAAGAAGACTCTTCGCCGCGTCTCCTATCTTATCCCCACGCGCTTTCGTAGCCCGCGCCGCGACGAGCAGACTCTCCCCCCGCTGGAGCAACTCCGCGATGGACGTTGCCGGCGCCGGCAGGGGCACCAACTGCGGGAGAAGGGCCGCGTGCAGCCAATTGGCCAACCCCATGACGACAGGGAGAGAACTTAGGGCGGAGGGGTTTCCGGATCGCTCACGGTACGTCCGGGCGGTGCGGGCCAGCGCTATCGAGCGCTCCAGAGCCTGACGGGCGTCCGTCCGGCGCATGCGTAGCACGCTCGCGAATTCTTCCTGGGGGGCAGGCGGAGGGCGGCCGCCTTTTATCCCCGCTCCTATTTCCCCCGCAATGCCCGGTGCGGCGGTGGGAGAGACTTCGTCGGCTTCTTTCTTGAAGGGGTTTCTGCTACGCGTGAGGCGTTCCATGTCGAGCTTTTTCTCCATCGCCAGACGGGCGAGCTCCTCTTTCTTTTTCTCACGGTCTCTCATGTCCTGCGCGAATATCGCCTGCTTGGTTTCGGCCCGCGACAAGACCCGTGGGGAGGGGGAGGGGGAGGTAGAGCCTTCTTTTTTCTCGACAGAGGCAATATTGCCGCCGCCTTTTTGGCTCAAACCGGAAGAACTGCTGCCGACACCTTTTTCGGGTAAACCTTGGCCTCCACCGTTTGCTGTGGTCTGGGGGGAAGAGTGACTTGTTCTTCCGGAAGCGGTTGCGGGTTGCTGAGTGGCGGAAGACATCGATGCAGAATCACCGCCGGCCGTTGTAACCGATGAGCCCCGTCCAGCAGCAGCTCCGCCGCCGCCACCAAAACGCTTTCCGCTCAAAGCGCTTCTTGACGTTCTCCCCGAACTGTTAGTGGCGGCGTCGCTCAAGCCGCCACTGCCACTCAATTTTTTATCGTCACATTGGGAGCCGCCGCCCTCTTGGCTGGCTTTCGCCTCGTTTTTCGGCGTACAGGACGCCCCTCCATATTCTCTCGTTGCCTCCCAGAGATAGCTGAACACGTGCGAATTGGTCACGTGACGCGTGAGGACCCCTAGGCCCACTAGCTTGTCCGGCGTCCTTACCCCGACCAAGCCTGTTATGTACTCTTTCTGAACGTCCCACCTGGGCGCCTTCGCCGCCGCCGCCATCGCCGCGTCCCTCTCCTCGGACAGCATGCCCTCGTCGCTCGAGCCCGCTAGACTGGCGGCCTCCCTCGCCTCCTCCGCCGCCGCTGACATTGTCGCCGCCAACGAATGCTTCCGCCAATCCGGCAAAGCCGACACCGTGGGCCCCCCCGTCAGCCTCTCGCCGAACCAAGGGCTCGCGCGCCCGCCTGAAGTGACCACGCGAAGGCGCTCGATCAGCATATCGCTGTGTTCACAATCGAACCGGGATAGACGCTCTACCGGCGTGTCGATGGTGAATCGGTGTGCGCGGGTCGACCGCTTCTCCCCCACCGCCGTCCCGCGCACGGGGAGCTCCTGGGTCCTCTTCCCCCCCCCCGCCATGACAAGCTGTATGCCGACCACGCCCTCCCCAATCCGCGTCATAACGCGCACTTCGCACACGAGGTGGGAGCCGGGCACGGCCTTGTCGCAGAAGGGTATGAGGCCGGGGCCGAGACTATCGTCACCGGAACGGCCTATCATCGCCGGGGGCTCAAGGTCTTGGAACTTTAGCTTCCCGCGATTTAGGAAGGCATCGATGAGAAGGCGAGACTCTACTCGGACGCGTTCGGTGGCTTGCCATGTGTGGTAGGCTACGAACTTCTTAAACCTGGCAGTTTTGTTTTTCGCAGACGGGTGGGAGTTGGTTTTTCTGAGGGGTCGAGTGCGAATGGAATAAAAAACAAATCGGCCACGATCGGGGGTGACATCGTGAAGTGAGCGGTGCCGCGAATATCTAGAACAGTGCTATTAATCCGCAAAAACATATTAAACCGGGTACATGAGTTGAGCGACTGTCGAAGAGCTACATGCAAGTCGGGTGGGGCTGTCTGCGATTCGATCTCAAAAGCAAGCAAGCACCTAGCGGAGTGGACATAAAAAACGAGACCGAAGATTAAAACGAGCGTACGTACTAGCCACTAAGGCGTAGGCCCCTTGCTCCGCCCCGTGACATGTATAGGTCAAACACGGATCAAACGTTGGACGCGCTTTGTTTTCGCACCAGAAAATGTCAAAAAATATCCCCCGAAAAAACTTGATCCGATGACACCGTCGTTGTTTTAGGGGGGACGCAAACCACACCAAAGTAAGCATCGTCGGTCGTACGTAAGTCATTCCTCACCACTCCTCCTAGACGTTCGGTTCGGTCGCACCAGACGCGTGCTGCGGTAGACTCTAAAACACGAGGAGCTCTACATCTCGACCAAACCCGGTTTGTGAGTAAACTTTGTGCGCGTATCCCGATGGACAGCTCATCCGGTAGGTTACTCAGTAGATGAGCCCCCGTCTATTGCACAGGTAGTCGGGACCCTCCCCCCCCCCCCCCCCCGCATAAGGTGGGGGCCAAACAAACCCTTGTGGAGACATTGAGCATTAAGCAATGTAGCACCCCATTTAGGCGTACCGAATGGAGAGGTTATCGACACCTTGCGGGGTTTGCTATAGACACTGTTCAATGTCTCCGCAGAGTACTTTTTTTCGCCGACATTGTGCGAGGAAAGGGGGGGGGTCCCAGCCACCTGTGTGGGAAACTATTTGGACAAATAATTGCTATTACGGGGGACCATAGTAAATACGACCAAATATTGCTAGTAATAACAGGTAAATGTGTAGGTTTTCGTGTTTACCGTAGGTCCGATTTACTGTGCTCCCCCGTAATATGAGTACGTATCCCTGTTGTAGCACGCGTCACTGCCCTCTCACGTGGGTTCTAGTCGCGCCGCTTGCTTGAGCCGCCACTCCTGTTTCGCTTGCCGCAGTCCGATTTCCCGCGTCAGCGCGCCCCTCCAGCCCGCAACCACTGTCCGACGAGCGACCCTCAAATCGGTTTCTGCGCCGCGTTCGGCGAACGTCTGCCTTTCGGGGTCTCGTCGCACGAAACGCGGCGTCGCCTGCGGCTGCTCGAAGCCTACCGTACAAACAACAGCACTCGAGGGCGGCGTTCCCGCTCCCGCTCCCGCTCCCTCTCCCGCCACCGACGACGTGACGGTAACGTTGCGGCCTTCTTGCTCCGATAGTATCGCGCTCGAGTGGTGAGAAAGACTAACCACCCCGGCTGGTTCCGCCGCTGCCACCGCCGCCAATGTCGTCGCTGTTGCCGCCAAAGCAGCAGCCATTGCCTGAGCCTCCCGCCTTTGCTTCGGACCCACGCCCGTGCGCCAGCCGTCGAAGGCAGCGCGGGCAACGCGGGCAACGCGGCGACACCGCAGTGATTCGCCGAGGAGGCGAGCGGTGATTCTACCCTGTGTGTGCTGCTTCCACCGCTGCATCAGTGCTAGCGGGTCGAGCGTCGCCGGCAAAATCACCTCCGGAGCGTAGCGACCGGCAACAAAACCTGAATCGATCGGCGTGATTTTGTTTTCGTTTTTTTTTTTTTGTTAACCTGTCACTTTTTACCTTCCAGCTCATGAAACCGGATGAGTGGGGAGGAGGGAGAGGTGCCCGCTATGGGACTTCCGGATCCGAGTCACGAAGGAAGAGAGCAGGAAAAGTACGTACGGCGAAAGGAATACCCGGAAAGATGGAATGGAACACAAAAGAAAAAAAGAAAATAGGAAAGTTCACCTCGTGGGAGGTTTCACCCACAGCGACGTTCTGGACTGTAGCAGTAGCCGTGATCACAGGTGTGTGTCTCCCCCCCCCCATTGAAGCTGTCATGAATGTGCAAGTCACCCTCACGGGCAGTTCTTGGTAGAATGCAGCTCACCTTCATATCGACTCGCCGAACACCTCACGGCGCTTCGTGTTTGGTGCAAGTAATGTCTGCCTAATCTGTGAAAACCCGACGTGGTCCGTCCCGGTATTGTAGTGTAGGGATGCGAGGGTCTATGGTCATACGACTGCGGCCATGCATGACATCGAGTACAACCCTGGTTGAAAGGGATGCGTGGTCAATGGTCAAATGACTAAGGCAAACAACAAATGAGTATCCCCCCCCCCCGGCGGATGGTGAGTCACCCACGAGGCAGATACATAGTAAACCCATTGCTATCTCTGGAGTTGGCCACACCAGATATTAAATCTGTTCATTGATGCTGTCATTCATGTACAAGAAAACCTTCCTCTTAAACGGTTTTTAGCAGGATGCAGCCCACCCTTCACGCGACTCGCCCAACACCCTACGGCGCTTCGCGCTTCGTGCAAGCAAGGTCTGTCTGGTCGGGCAAAATCCGACGCGCTCCGTCCCGGCATTGTAGGGATGCGAGGGTATATGGTCATACGGCTGGCCATGCATGATTAATGAGTACCCCCCCCCCCCCCCCCCCCGCCGGTAAACTTGACTTCATTTTTATCACGTATAGGGTGCGTTTAGCAGCCCCCATCCTCGTCGATTTTCTTCGAATTTTGCGCTGACTCACGCTCTCGCGCTTTCGGTGACATGGTAAAAAGACGCAGAAATCGTTTTCGGCATTGTAGAAGCGGGAGGAGGGGCGGTACTCATCCCACGCATACCCGTAGTCGTATGAACATAGACCCTCGCACCCCTACAATGCCGGAACGAAACACGTCGGATTGGGGGGGGGGGGGGGGGGGGGGGGGGGGGGGGGGGGGGGGGTCGGTGTACTCGATACTATGCACCGTAGTCGTATGACCATTGACCCTCGCATCCCTACAACACCGGGATGGAGTACGTCGGGTTTTCACCGACCAGACAGACACTACTTGCACCAAGCACGAAGCGCCGTGAGGTGTTTGACGAGCCGCATGAAGGGTGAGCTGCGTCCTACTAAGAACCACTTTAAGGCGGACTTGCACATGGATGACAGCTTGATGAGTTAATCAATTTTCCGGTGTGGTCACTTCTAGAGACAGCAATGGGTCATGTAACTGCCTCGTGGGTGCCTTACCGTAAATACTACGTGATGCGATCATTCCCCTTGTGCGGAGAAGCTTCCCCACCCCGCACAAATGATCTATAACTCGATCGCCAGCTGTGACAGACCGCTAAAACAAAAAACAAAACGATACCCTGGTTGTCTAGCTTACGTTGTGAGCGGAATGTTATACAGTGTCTTGCCAAGCGACGCAAATCCAACCATGACTGTTGTCGTATCACCATAGACCCTTGCATCCCTACAATGCCAGGACGGAGCACGTCAGGTTTTCACCTACCAGGTAGACATTGCTTGCACCAAGCGCGAAACGCCGTGAGGTGTTCGATGAGTCGCATGAAGAGTGGGCTGTATCCTGTTAAGAACCGGCTATGAGGTGGACCTGCAATGGAGTACGGCTTCGAATGAACTGATTTGTTTTCTGGTGTGGCCACTTCCAGGGGCAGCAATGCGTGTACTATGTACCTACTTCGTGGGTGCTTTACCATACACACACTACGTGATACGATCATTCCCCTTGTGCGGAGTGAAGGTTCTTCCACCCTGCATAAATGATCTAATATCGATCGCCAGCCACGGTGAACGCCACAAAGAACAAAAACGGGACCCTGATAGTCTAGCGAGGGGGTTGTTCACCAAGTGGAGGGGATGGTGCGCCCTACCGTTTTCGCCTGCCTTTCGAGAGGCACGCTAAAACATTCGTAGAAAGTGCAGGGGCATGCATGTCACTCTTTGAATATAATTGGGGAGAGGCAAAAATACACGTTGACCAGGGCTGCCTGCTCATGGGTCATGACTCGACCTGCGAGTCAGGTCAAGAGGTCATTAAAAACTCGCGGATCGGGTCGGGTCGGGCCAGGAGGTATTCGAAATCTCACGGGTGGGGTCGAGTCCGGTCAGTTCGGGTTGGGCGACCCCATCCGACCTGCTCGCGAGTTTCGATGGTAATCGTAGCGTAACTCGTTGAAATATGTGAGGCGAAACAATTACGTCACCCCGCCTCGTCACTCGTTGAAGTATCTGAGAAGAAGGGGACCACGCCACCGCCCCGTTTCCGAAGCGAGGACGGTCAAGAACAACTCAACTACGCCCCTGCCTTTCCCTTCAATGACTTCGTTTTTACCTCGTTCCCGTAGGAGGTTGGAGTAGTCTAGGAGGAGCTCTTGCCGCCGCCGAAGGCCCGTCACTAAGCCCGGTGTGCCGTAGCGCAGACGCTCGTTGGTCAGCGCGAGCAGACGATGGAACACGGACCACTTCACGCGCAACTCGTGGTAGAGCGGCATACCCCTCCAGAGGTATCGCAGCCGCGCACAAAGACGCAGCCTGGGTCGAGGAGTGGGGGAAGAGAGGGGGGGGAGCAGGAGGGGGGGAGGGGGGGGAGGAGGAGGGGAGGGGTATTGTCGTATCGTGGAAAGGCACCCTATGTGTATGTGCATGCATGCGTCCATCCTCTGGGTGGGAAGAAAGTAGCTCCCTACCTGTGCGAATCTTCTTGGTTTGCAAATCTCTTACTCTATTTCCAAGCCGTACGTATAAGTTCCCGAAATGAACGCCTACGTGCGCCTGCTCGACAACAGATACCCTGTAGCCCTTAAGGATCTCCTCAAGTGAGTGATCAGCCTCAGAAAAGCTAGGTACCTGTACCCCCGGCCGTAGCTACAGCTAACTCACCAGTTGCGCAGCCGCTGCCTGTTGTAGAGCTTCACGGACACCCTCAGCAGGTACCAGCTCCGCCATTGCCGTAGGCCGGCCTTTAAAACTACTGACCTCTTGCTGTCGACCACCTCCGTGAAGACGCGCGCCAGCACGTCGACCAGATTGGACCCGGCGTGTTGCTGCGCGGACATGAAAGGGAACACGTAGGAGGAGCGGGAAGGTCAAAATACGTCGAATAGATCACAACTTGGATCATCCAGATCCGAACCTGCCGTTGTGATATGTTGTTGTGCAGGATCTGTATAGCACAGATCCAACCCAGGAAAACAATGTGCCATATATAGATCATGCACATAGTACGGCTCCCACCTGATAACATGAGCTAGATCATACAGGTCATACAGATCATACAGATCATACAGATCATACAGATCACACAGATCAGGAATCTATCTGCCCTGAAAGACCTAGAGCATGTATTGTGCGGCAATTAATGGTCGTGACTTTGAAGGTTGGGATGGGGCGAGGCAAAAGGGCTACTCGTACCGTAAGACACGCAAGGTAAGATGGCGGTATAACGCAGTATGTAAGAGGATTAGACAAAACTATCATTAATAGACACAACTCTCCTTCCTTGATTGGGTTGGACTTGGTGAAGGAGGGAGCCTGCCGTACACCGGGAACACGCGAGGCATCGCAACCCCCTTGGGACGGATTTCAGAGCCGTTTTTTTTTATTTCCAAAACATGCGGGGTACATCTGGACACACAGCAATGAAAACGGCGGCTTTGAAAAGTTATCGTGGAAACATTTTTTCCGGGTTTGAAACGCGTCACACTCGGCGTTATTACACGCTCCGCTTTCTCCCCGTCGTCGGAAGAACAAAAACGCCGCTTTTGAAGTTCGTCCGAGGGGGGTGGGTCATCTTACATGCTATTACGGGGGGCCATAGTTAACAGGACCAAATATAGTTGGCAAAAATAGGTAAATATATACCTGGTAGGTTTTTGTGTGTACCGTGGGTCCTATTTACTATGGTCCCCCGTAATAGAACGATACCTGATTCTGCGAAAAAGGCATGCCTTGGCTGGACGTCATGGCTACTTATTACGGTGGTCGGGCGGCGAAGCAGGCCAAGACCAACTGATTTAGGGCCGTCACGATCGACCTCGGCTAGCTCTTCTCGAGCTGTTCGCCTGCTTTCTTTTCTCGGCTTTCTCTGCTATTCATTTTAGGTGCTGTGTATTTTTGTACCAGGGTCGTGGGTTTCGACGAAATTTTCGATCTCACAGCTGATTTTTGTTTTGTAACAGATACCAGGGTACCGTCCGTACGAAGTACATGTACCACGACGGTACATGATACGGAAGAATTTTGAAAACTACTTTGAACATGCCTTGAACCCTGCCATGAACTGGCGGGCGTTGTCGTCTGCAGACCGCGACCTTGCGCCTTCCCGCATCAAGAAGTTCGCGACGGCACGCTCTCGTCTCTTCCGCGCGGCCAGCCACGAGTTTCGTTGCTCCTCGTCCTGGTCCGACTGCTCCTTAAGCGACGCAGTCCTGCCGAGAAGCTTGTGACAATTGATTGTGCAGTTGTGCGGTTGTGATACGGGAGGGGAGAGAGGGGGGCCGGAAAACAGTTTCAACAGAGGGAGGGAGAGAGAGGCGCGAGTCGGGGGGTGGGAGAGTGTACTCGTGTCATGCGTAGTTGTGGTCGTATGACCATAGACTCTCCTGCAACGCCGGGATGGAGCACGTCGGGTTTTCACCGACCAGGCAGGCATTATTTGCCACCAGGCGCGAAGCGCCGTGAGGCGTTTGGCGAGTCGCATGAATGGTGACCTCCATTCCGCTAATAACCGCTTGTGAGGCGGGCTTTCTTTCATATGAATGACAGTGTCGAATGGATTGGTTTGCTTTCTGGTGTGGCGGGGGGGGGGGGGGGGGTTGGGGGTGGTCCATATCATATCGTTGAGTACTTCGGTTCTCCTCGCCCTGCTCAGATTGTTCGATAGGCGGCGCAGTTCTGTGAAGAATAGTTCGACAAATTGTGGAGTTGGGTAGAGAAGTAAGATGTACGGGCAGCGGGGAGGGACGGTGTAAATAATTCCAACAGAGGGAGGGAGGGAGGGACTGAGGGGCGGAGGGGTGAGGGTCGGGGAGAGGGTGTTCTGTCCTGTAGTTGAGTACTGCGTGTGCCTTGGAAAGTGGAAGATTGGACTGAGGTCGAAGGCAGCCATCGTCTGATAGCAGATGGGTTCCATGTGAATGAAATCTTCGGTTCCAGCAGACACGGACCCGAGTGGGTCCCATTACCTCTTCAAGCTTTACCGTACGTTTTACGCGGAGAACGGAACTTCGTGTGTCCGCGCCACATCGATGTTGTGTACGGTCATTGGTAGCGAGGGAAACGATGCGTTGACAGGCACGCGAACGGCGCGCACTGGAAGCACCTCTCCTTCGCTAGCCCCTCTCTCAACCTTTGGAGTGCACACGTCGTACACATCACGGTCTTGATTTTCTTGATCCTAACCCGTCGCTATAGTATGCTTGTGAAGAATCTGTGTGGTACAGATAGTTCTAGCCCACGAAAAATGGAGAAATATCATGCAGGTTATACGGCTCCCGCCCGGCAACATGAGCTGGCTCATAGAGATCAGGAAGGCATACATCTTCCCTGAGAGATCTAGATCGCGAAGTAGGGTTCGGCTATCTGCCCGGGTTGAGGAGTGCTGTGCCTTACGCTGCGTGCGGCAGAAAACGGAGTCGGTCGTTGAGAATAGCGGTGTATTATTTTTGTATACAGCCGTGGGCAAGGGCAAGGACAGCCCGAAACAACAAGAGCGACTCAGTGTAAACAATACCATTAATACTCTTCTCCCATTGCCTTCTTGCGCCACTGCATCAAGCACCGCTCGTACAGCAGTGGCGTGTACTGTAGACCACGCTCGCTCTGCTTACCGATGTACCGGTTGGCGTGCTCGAGATTAAAACCGCGACTATAAGTCAAAGGCTGGTGGACAGGAACAACACGCTGAAGTTCGTTGAGATGAAAAAAAATCAAAAAGCTTTGTCAACCTTCGACGAGAAGGATGGCTGCTTGTTTCGTTTTTCATCTGAGGGACACCGGTACAACGCAAAATCCCTCCGTTGCAGTAGAGACACTCGCAGGGCCTGCATTTTCCACGTCGTACCGCACGCCCAAGCATCTCGAAGCGTATAGCAGCGCCTACTCGTTCCAAGCCCGTACACACCAGGTATCAAAATACGTCGACGATGATCGATTGACTACTATGTGCCGTGAAGAGCGTATGTACCATCCAGGTAGCATGTACAAGGTGATGTACTGGTGTTGGTGCTCCACCCGTCTTATCGTTGTGTATCTCGTCTTCCCTAAGCCGATTCGAGCAAGTCTTGAGGTGATTAAAAACCTTTTCAGAGCTGCACCCCCCGGGTTGCCGAAAAAAAAACACTAGAAATTAGAGTGGGACGATTTTTGGAGTAGCAAAGAAGTACCCATTAACACGAAAGAAAAAAGCGAACGCTGCCTGCCATTATACGTGTTATACCCCATCTCCAAACTCCAAGATTGTTGGTCTGTGATCAGGCGTTTAACACACCCGCTTAAGGGACAATCACTTGTTTGCTACGTATCATACTACTCTTCTATTCCACCTACTACGGGGACCATAGTAAGTAGAACCAAATATTGTTAACAAAAATAGGGAAATATATAGGTTGTTCTGTGTACCGTGGGTCCTATTTACTATGGTCCCCCGCAATAGGACATGGACCGATTCTTTGAAGGGTTTCAGCTTGGATTTTAGTATGGAATGACACTCCTCGTGCGAGAGTGATCTAGGGTACCGCAAGCAGCTGGGTCCACGGCTTATGCTAGTATTGTCGTCGTGCTCTGTCACGACTTGTTTGCGTTGTACGTTCGAACGAACAGCTCGATTCAAATTATGACCGCTCCGCCACTGGGGCGGAGAAGCCCCTCTTAATTTTTTATTACACGTAGTCCATCCGTCAAAAACTGCAAGTTTTTTTTTTCGTCTGAGACGTACTAACGCACCCGATTCAAGCGAGCAGCTGTCCGCTCCACCTGCCAGCGCCGTGTCCTCCGGTCCTCTTCCAGAATGTCCGCCTGTCGCGAGGCGCCACCACCCTCGTCCGCACCCCCACCACTATCACCACCACTACCGAATAGTGCTAATACTCCTGCTCCTGCTCTTCCAGCATTCTTAGCCGCCACCCGCTCCTCCTCCTCCTTCTCTTCCCCCCTCCATGTCGGATGAACTCCCAGGGGCACCGTTCGATGATGCAAGGCTCGCGTTGCGGCTGCTTGGGTTGACGCCCACCACTGTGTGGTCGCCTCCGCTCTCTTCCGACATCATGGACGTCATTACCATGGCCATGGCTGTCCCTGCAACCCCTCTGCCTCAGACAGACATTATTTGACAGAGTCGGAAGTGGTAAGGCCGTGAGGAGTTGCCTCCCTTTTGTTACGGGGGTCCATAGTTAATAGGGCCTATGGTATACATAAAAACCTATATATTCACCTATTTTTACTAACAACATTCGGTCCCGTTAACTATGGACCCCCGTAATAGTAAGTCGCTGACTTACCTGGTAGTTTTTAGTTGGCTACTATTACGGGGGACCATAGTATATAGGACCTACGGTACACACAAAAACCTGTATGTTTCGTTATTTTTACTAGCAACATTTGGTCCTATTTACTATGGTCCCCCGTAATAGGTATAACTACAGTAGAGTCAGTTAGTTGCGTGCTAAAATTTGCGCTCGGAGTTCTGCGTATTTTTTATCTGACTGGCGCGTTCTGTGGCTCGACGTATGATTTCTCAGTGTGACGAAGTTCCGTGCTGTCGTTCGGTACGACGGACAGTCACGCTTTACAGCCCAAAACGTTTCTCGCTGACGCAGGCCCAGGTCCTCAACCGAGGACCTAGATATGTAAAAAGTATCGCTGTCATCCGAATTAATGCAAGAATGGTCCCTCTACCGTGCCGGCATGCGCCAGCCAACAATACCGGCACTATACTGTAGCGGCAAACCAACCGGCACTAGTTACCCCGCACACTACCACACGCACCGGTTAATCACATCTGTTCCAAGCGATTTCACGAGCACTACTACACGTAGCGGGAAGCCGCCACTTCTCAACCGGCTATACATAAGAGGGACCACTACTGTATTTAAAATCAACACGTATTCGTTAGATACCTTGAGTAGTCCCTGAGAGTGCGTATCGGGCTTTTAGCTTGTACTTTTTCTAAAAATAAGCTTGGGTGTTGGAGCTCCTCAAGCGGGAAAGGGGCCTCAGAAAAAACAGGAGCTATATTCCCCTGCATAACACCCCTGTCACAGCATGCGTCTAAAGGCCAAGCTGGTCACCGTAAGAGGAGCCTTGAGCTCGCACGGGGGATGGGTGCGGTCGATTTTTGTTTCAGTGCTCGTCCTCTCGACAACGGTAAGGGGTGCTGCTATTAATAAGTAAAAATCGGACATTATATTTTTCGGGAGGCTCTCTCTCTCTCTCTCTCGACCAGATATATTTTCGAAAACACCTTGCTTATTCGGTACAGCGCAACTTGTTCGGTGTTGGAACTAGCATGGGTGACCCGCCCCTGGGCGGAGGCGTCATGAATTCGGAACCGACATGGGTTATGGTGTGGCTGGTGTATGTATACGGGTGCTCTGCATCGCTCTACGAGCAGCACCGAGGTGTTATATTCCACACTAAAAATTACAGCAAAACCCTTCAAATAATCGGTCGACATCCCAGATCCTAGCGATAAAATATTATTACGGGAGTCCATAGTCAATAGGACCTGTGGTGTACATAAAAAATAATATATTTACCTATTTTTACTAACAATATTTGGTCCTGTTTACTATGGCCCCCCGTAATAGGATGATCGGCTCCTCATTTGAGGACCTCTCCCCCCCCCCCTGCCAGTCAGAAATGTTTCGCCCCCAAAATATGCTACATACAGCAGTATGGGTCCACCGAAAATAATTTCCTGCGAGACCCGTAGAGCAAAGCCTGGGAATATATCTCACTGTGACGGCCATCCCATCAACCTTGTTTATCGTTGAGCATATACTATTTATACTAGGTACCTGGAAGGATTTATTTTCTTGAGCGCCCCCCTACACAAGTGACCCTTATGTTTTTTGCTATTACGGGGGGCTATAGTAAGTAGGACCTACGGTACACATAAAAAATTATATTTACCTATTTTTACTCACAATATTTGGTCCTGTTTACTATGGCTCCCCGTAATAGGTTGGTTCGTCTTCGTGGGTTTATACTGTAGTACCCCTATTGTTGCCCGTGTCTTAGGTGCGTATGTGCATGTACTTCTTAAAAATTCCTACAATAGCACTCCGTTCGTACGGCCGGCCGGCCGCCCCCCCCCCCCCCCCCCCCCCCCCCCCCCCCCCGGCCGCCCCCCCCCCCCCCCCCCCCCCCCCGCATTGCCCTCTCACCTCCGCAAAACTAGTATCTGCACGACAGCGATGTGCCAGGCGTTCAAAACCCTTTTCTGCACGCGACGGGCGGCGACGAAGGCGGCGTATCGGTTCTGCTGTCTTTCTCGCGCCTTGCTTTGGAAGCGTGCAAGAACCTGAGGCGCTAAGCGCTGAGAGAAGGGAAGAAAGGGGAAGGGGAAAAAAAAGGGAGAGCATGAGAAAAAACAGAAAAGCAACAACAAATAGCGGAACGAAACGGTGGTGACGTGGTGACCCACGCTACCGTAACGCCTACCTGGTACAAAGTGCCTGGTATGAGGCTCCTTCTTTCCTACATCATGTCAGGAGCTCTATACAAATTGTACATACATGACTCACCAAAAAAAAAACTACACGTTTTGAGAAAATGATGAAAAAAAAAAAAACGAAAACAGAGGGATTCGAAACGAATCGGGAGAAAGAACAAAAAAAAACGACGGCCGCTGCATCGGCCACGTGAAGCAGCCGGGGTTGCTAGGGATACGTAGGGGAGGAGCTGCATACCGCAAACTGCGTGATCGTTTTTTTTCGGCGCTCGTTTTTCTCGACAACGGTAAAAGGGGTGCTAAATAATTTCGAACATTTTTATCATTTTTTTCGGAAAGGCTCTCGACCAGGTCTTCTTCCTCGGAGACACCTCGTTCGGTGTTGGCGACCTTAACCTTCCCGTTATGGGAAACGTCGAGCGCTGAAACACGATCGCACCCACCCCTGTGCGACTCTTCGCTTCCACGGTAATACGAGACGCGTGCAGCATGAGGATTCACGTACTACGGCTGAACGCCATTTTTTCCTACACCGGATGAAAACACCGCCCCTCTCTCTCTCTCGTTCTCGTTTGGCCGCTTTTCATGGGGTCGCAAAGGGAGATATTATAGTTGACCGGGTGCCCTCCGTTCGGGCTCGGGATCCCCTTTGATAGCGAGCGAGCGATCAAAACAGTGATAACTTTGGAGTTGCTAACCGGTCTTCGAGCGACCGGCATGATAAGATCATGTTGCGCACGTGCCGTACGACTACTGGCATTCAACCATTGTAACTCGGACACCGATTTGTACCCCCCCCCCCCCCCCCCCCCCCCCCCCCCCCCCCCCCCCCCCCCCCCAATCACGCAGGAGTCAGTGGCCGTGGCTGACTGCGATGTTCAATTTTGTTCGGTCAAACTTTTCCTCCCTGAAGTCCCGAATGGTGTTTCATACCAATAACAGTTGCTTGTTTCACCTGGTAGAGCAAGAAATTGGCGCGCGCCTTGAGCGCCTCCTTCTTCTCGAAATGCCCCCGCAAGGCTTCGCACGCAGACGCGGTTGATCCCTCAGGGACGACATCCCCAAAGGGAGTGTCCCCCAAACCCGGAAAATCGACGTAGGTCGGGCGGCCCAGCACGGCAATGGCCTGGTTGTGGTGCATTCCTTGGCCTCCTCCCCCTACTTCTCTCCGGGGGGATTTCTTCTGCCCCCCCTCCCGAACGGTCTTCCGGTTGCCGGGGGCGGACAGAGGATCGATCCGACGTCATCTGCATGCAGAGACGAGGGGGGCGGGGGTGGGCACTCATACCCTGCATGGCCGCAGTCGTACGACGATAGACCCTCGGGGGGCTGTACTCATGGGGGTGGGAGACAATCAGGACTAGGACGAGGCATTTTAAGTCCGCGGTGACTGACATCCATAAACCGGTCGAAAAAAAAATAGTGGTACGTAATCGGGGTGAAGAAAATAAAAACTCATGATTGCTTGTTTCAGGAGATTTATGGCTTGAGCTACAGTAGTGTGGATTGATTAGTTCCGGCAGTAGAGGGAAACGTTAAAAGAACTATAGTAAGTTTGTACTTGAACAACGCACACACATATATATATATATACATGCAAACACCCCACACATCTTTAAGGGGTATGCATCCTGCCTGATGCTGACATGAAACCCGTAGTCCGCGCGATCGAGATATCAGGCACAGCTTGCAGAGATGGGTTTCGACGAAATTCTCGCTCTCCCCAGCTGATTCGTTTCACAGATTTTTTATACATATATAATATATATATGTAGGTTAGGTTAAGAAAGAACCAGGAGCACGGATTTGAAGAGCGCGTCCCTTGCTTCTCCACGACCAACAAGCAGGAGATACGTACAGTATCTACGGGGAACCATAGTAAATAGGACCGAATGCTGTTAGTAAAAATAGGTAAATATATAGGTTTTGATGTATACCATAGGTCCTATTAACTATGGACCCCCGTAATAGTAGACCCTCGCGTGTTGTCCCACGATAGGACAACAAACTACGGCATGCGCTTCCCATGGCTGAGATCGTGAAAAGTGAGAGAGAAAGAGAATACCTCATCCCCGAGGGACAAAACACGCCTGCAAAATCAACGGCAATCCAATAGGGGACACAGTCCGCCGAAAAAAAAAAGCCTACCGAATGAAATGACGGAAAAACAGCCGCCACGCTCTTTTCTCACGCTTGGTTCTGCCGAAACGTCAACTTCGTTGCCCACGACCTCCACCACGCCTGGCGGGTCCACATCTTCGTCACGGCAGTCTATGGCTTCCCCGCCAGAGCGGGATGAGCTCCTTTCGTTCCTTGAGTGGCTATTACCGGCTTTGTGCCTGCTGCGAGCGTATATATGCCGGAATGTGTACAGAGGACAGTAAGTCACTTACAAAATCTTTGCTTTCGGAGGGAGGCCTTCTCATCTGGGCAAGTTTCCCTTCGCCGTTGCTCTTGTGTGCGTCGAGAGGGATGGCCGCGGTTGGTCATCGAATCACTACATACCAGGTGCCTCCCACTGTGTGTTTTTTACCCAGGGTAATGTGGCGATCTTTCAACGCCTCTGTTAACCCTTCGGACTTCACTAGGGAAAAATTGACGACAAAAAAAAATGACGATTTCAGCAACGGTAGAAGTGCGTGAGCGGGGAAGGTGATACAACGTGGTGTCCGAGATACAATGGTTGAACGAAAGGAGTCGTACGGCACGGGGCGCAACATGATTCTGCCCTTACCACCACTGCTGCTGGGAGCTCACGCTGCTAGTAGACGGCTGATAACACCCAACAATGCCATCTTTGTTTGGTCGCTATCTTCCAACACCCAAAGAAACTGGAGGATGTCGCCCGACGGGCATCGTGATGCCATCTGCGCCGGATTTTATCTGCAAGTTTCTGCAACTCTTTCAACAACTTGCCCCGCCCCCCCCTCTCCTCCGGTCTCAGCTCTCAACGCAACCGACGTTCTACCGCCCCAATGGTTGTGCTCGCTAGCAACTGACGGACGACTGACCATCCATCGTCCCCACCCCCCTCCCCTTGGTTATTACCCACTGACCTTTTACCGTTCCCCCCCCCTACCCTCCAGAATAAAAACAAAACGACCTTCTACCGTCCAAAATACCAGTGCTTGCTAACAACTGGCGAGAGTGACCTTCTGTAAGGCCGTCCGACCCCCCCCCACCACCAACAACTGATGTTCTACCGTTCCGCTCCGGGTCCCCTCCTGTCTCCACTAGTCAGGTGGCCGGGATCCTCCCTTGTGGAGACATTGTACTATGCAGCACACCAATAGATAGTACCGAAAGGAGAGGTTTTCGACACCTTGAAAGATTTGCTACATCGTTCAATGCCCCCACAACGATGCTTCTACGCCCACATTGTGCAAAGGGGGGGGGGGGGGGGTCCAGGCCACCTGTGATGATAACCCCCGTGTAGACCGTCCCACTCTCCTTCTCCTCCTCCCTAGTCTCACCCAAAAGCTTGAGCTTGCTAACAGCTCACGAACGACCGACCTTCTACCCGTCCCACCCCGTCTTCTCCAGTCTCAGTCTCAATACAACTGACTGACCTTCTGCCACCCCAATGCTTGGGCTTGCTTGGTCCGTTGTCGCCGCGAGAGTGTAGTTGGCTGCTGCTGCTGCTGCTGCTGCTGCTGCCACCCCTGTTACCCGCCATCGTGCGTCGCCTGTCCATTTCTCCTAGCAGGTAGTGCGACCGGAAGTGAGCGTTGCTTCGGCGAGTGCAAGCCGCACGCGCGAACGCCCAGTACCTGCAAGGACGACAACACGATAGACGTCCATAAATTCGTTTTCCATTCGCGAAGGATGTCCCCGGCCGGCGCGGTAGTATGGAATCCTCCAGGGCTACTGCCGCCGCTGCTGCTGCTGCTGCTGCTGCTGCTGCTGCTGCTGCTGCTGCTGCTGCTGCTGCTCTACTGGTGCTGATACTTCTGCTTGTCGTAGTACCGTTGCTTTTTGGGGGTCTCGATCACGACATGCTGCCAATAATTTTCGCCTTCTACGACAAGGTTCCGCCTCCCCCGGGTCATCAATCGCGTCGAGCCTCAAACGCTCCAAGTTAGGTACAAGGGCGCAGAACTCCGCGAACTACGAGACACAGCTAACGACAAAATACCAACTTGCACCAGCAGCCAGCATCGGGCCCTCCTCGCAAACCCTCACCAAAATGTATCATCCACCCACCTCAGGATGAAAAAGTACGACGTGACATGGCGCGTGTTCACCCGCAGTCTGAGCCATATCCCGCCGTTGATCCACTGCCTTTGAAGAAATCTCTTCTGTCGCACCCGCCGCGCCCACCAACGAAACGCCTGCTCCGCCTTAGCCTTCAGCTGGACGCGCAAAGATTCGTCTGCCCGGCTTGTAAGCTGGTGCTTCTCCCCCGCGAGGCGTTTCCACGCCCGAAAGTTCCTGAGGACTATGCTGGTCAAGTACACCCTACGGAGGAATTTCGCCTGTGATTTAATTTTTCAAGGCGTATGTATTGCAGGGAGGGGCAGCGGGGGGAGAAGGGGAGGGGAGCGGGGGGGGGGGGGGGGGGGTTGTACTCGATATCATGCATGGCCGTAGTCGTATGACCATATATAGACTCTCGCATTCCTACAATGCCGGGACGGAGCACGTCAGGTTTCACCGACCAGGCGGACATTGCTTGCACCAAGCGCGAAGCGCCGTGAGTTGTCCGGCGAGTCGCATGAAGGGTGAGCTGCATCCTACTAAGAACCGCTTGTGAGGCGGACTTGCATATGGATGACAGCTTCAATGAGTTGATTTAATTTCCGGTGTGGCCACTTCCAGAGACAGCAATGGGAGCACTATGTCACTCGTGGGTGCTTCACCATAAACACCACGTGACGCGATCATTCCCCAAGGGGAGGGGGTGGAGAGTACTCATCTGTTGCTTAGCTTAGTCATTTGACCATTGACCACGCATCCCTTTCGAGACGGAGGGGGGGGGGGCGCGAACTTATGGCTTGGGGAGGGAAGGCGGGGAGCTTAATGCTTGAGGGGAGAGGGTGGGGGGGGGGGGGGCTTATGGCTTGGGTCCGACGGACGTAAAGTGGTTGGCCACACACCCCGGAAGGCGGGCACAAAAAGCCTTCAATAGATGGAGATGGGGTGGGGGAATGGGAAACGTTTTTTTTTTTATTGCAGCGGAAACGCTGTCGTACGTCGAATGTTCCGTGTGGAGGTCGAGGGAATGGCGAAGATGAGCTTGCCGCCGATAGGGTTTCCAAGTGAACCGGAAGCGAACGAGTAGAGAAGGTCGAGCGGGTCCTTGATTTTTTTGCCGCCGGCTTGTTGGGGAGGTGAGGCACGAACAAAAAGTGCAGACAAGTGCTGTTGGCAAACTTAACAACGACGTGGTCTGGATCGCAAGGAAACTGCGTACTGTGATGAGCCGGGGCCAGGAGCTGGTGGAAGACATAGACCTGGGGTTTGTCCTTTTCTTGATGGCCTCGACCTGTGCACCATGCCAAGCTACTATTTAAAGGGATGGGTTGGTATGCTGGCTCTCGACGGGGGCCAAATCGGCTGCTTAAGCCCCGACGAGTGGACTGGTGGATACCAGATGGCGTGAATGATCTCCCTTACCATGCGATCGAAGGAGATGTACTGTCCCACAGTAGATTGTGCTTGGTCGACAGCAGCAACTCTCGTTCTACGAACGCGAAGTCCTACCGTGTGGAAGGGCGGTTCAGCTGTGGTTCATGCGCCAAAGACGTCCGCCAGCCAGCTCTGCTATAAAACCGTCTTCTATCCCGCACGCATTATTACACCGCCAGCATTCGTCTTGCTACTAAAATTCGGTTGCGCTTCTAGAATCGAGCACCAGTCCCATCTCGCACTATAAAGCTGGTTGCTGGAGAGCGCCTCCCTTTGGCTTACAATGATATTGATGACCACAACAAAAAAGAAAATACCACAGATACGCGGCGTAATATGTTAACAGGTCAGTGCCCATCTATGTAGTCTTTTCTGAAGTTTTACCTTATCCCTGGAGCTGACGCGGTAGTTCGTCCACCTCCTCCACACGTAGAGCGACCAGAACGTTCCTCGGAACAATCGGGACTTCATGCCCAGCTGTGCCGCCGCCACTTTCCACCGGTGAAACGCCCGGCGCGTGCCCCTAATAGTTTCCATCCTTCCCCGGTGCTCCACCGACCAGGCTTCGAAAGCCCTCGCCCGCCTCGCCTCGCGCATGACCTGCTCGCGCTTCATGAGCACTCGAAGCGAGACCAGCTTCGGCGCGAACCGACGGCGCAGTCCCCAGGCGCGCCACTGGGCTTGGATGCGCTGCGCCGCGTATGCTCGAAGGGCTTGGACTATCTGAGCCGCGGTCAGACGTTGGAAGTCGCGGCCATACTTGGCGCAGGCGATGAGCGCGTCTCTCGGCCGGCGGAGGTGTATATGCGTGACACCCTGAGAGAGGGGCGGGTAGGTGCATAATATTTGGAGGATAATAGAGCAGAAAACGAGGAAGAGGAGGAGGAGGAACAGGCAGCACCAGTGGATAATGGTGGGGTCGGGGGCAGGGCAGGAGCACGGGCTAGGAAGGTTTATGTAGGCACTAGCGGTAGTCGTGACGTATAAACGGTCTTGTTTTCCCGTAAGCCTAAAGCTTGATTTTTTTTCTGTTTTACTCTCACCGAGAAAAACGTGGAGAATGACGCGACGAACGGGATGAATTAAACGTCAAGCTCGCCGTTTTGACAAGGGAAAGGGCATAGAAAAAAATGTGATCATCGTAACGTCAACCTTTCGCGCCCCCCCTCCCCCCCCCGCTCCCCTTCCCTCCCTTCCAATCTGATCTTCGTAAAGTCTACCCCCCCGTCTTCCCCTCCCTCCCTCCCTCCCTCCTCTCCTTCCCCTCTGCTAAAGTATCCTCAACCCAGCACCTACTAACCTGTATCCACGGCACTTCAGCCGCGCGCCTCTCCTTAAGCGACAAGTGTGCTACGGACCCGGCCTGAAGCGACAGAAACAGCGCCTTTCGTGCTACCGGACCCATCGCCAAGTGGTTGCTGCTGCTAGCACGGCCGCCGCGGCCATCGTCCGACCACAAGTCTCTAGCAGCAGCAGCAGCAGCAGCAGCAGCTCCTCCTGCTGAGACCGCTGTTGTTGTTCCATCACCTTCATCCTTACGGCCACCGCCGATGCTTTTCTCAGGAGTAGAAGGAGTTCCGACGAGACGACGCTTGGTTGACGGGGCATGATGGCCGAGCCCGGCAGCATAAGCTTCCACCACTTCCGCGATTTTTGCGCTCCTTCGAGCAGCCTATGTACAGTGCGAGGGCAGTTGTTTGGGACGATCTAAGCGGACAACAAAAGGAAGACATACTTTTTTCGACGTCGAGGTTGTGCTTTGAAGCATGACCCCCCGCGCACGAAGGGTATCTAAGCAGTAAAATTAATTGATTTGGTTTTAAGGAGACGAAACTTACAATTTACGGCATATCAAGAGGTTAGTTATTAATAGTATTGCTTGACATACGTAATGAATAGTTTCGCTTTAGGAGACGACAAATTAAATTTGAAAAAATGAACCAACACGCTTCGTTCTCTCTTGCAACAAAATCGGAATATTCCCGGAATGTTCCCCATCTCTAATATCCCTCTCCTTCTATATTTAGGAGACGGTATTCTAGGAAACAACGGGTGCGCCCACCAAGGAATCCTCGAACTGTTGTCTCTTGAGGGGCGACGCGTTTCTTCCTCTTTCTCTCGCATCTCTTCATCTCGACGAAACTCGGACTCCAGTGCTTCCAGCTCCGCGACGGGGAAAAGCGCTTGGTGGACCTGACCAGTGGAGGACGATCACATTTCGTATGTTTCGAAACAGACGCGTGTTGGATCTGACACTTGTACGACGATGATACTTCGTGTAAGGGCGCGGTTAGTTCCGAATATATGCGTGCTGGGCCTGACAACGATATATTTACTAGGGGGTTAGAGGGGGGTCTCTCCGCCCCAATGGCGGGAGTGGTCATCGTTTGGATCCATCAGTTCGTCCAGAACGAATTTAGAAACGTGTGAGGTGCAGTTTATAAGAAACATAAACGAACCGTCGACACTACATCCTAGGTAAAGCCCTCTACAGAAATGGTCGACACCCTAGCTATAATAGATTAGTATGGTATGACGGTTGTTCTTAATTTTGAGACGCAGGCTACGATAGCGGTCGTAGCGCTTATTGGCCAACGCACTTCAACCATTTCTCCCCCGGCGGAGGTCCTCAACCATCGCAACATAGGAACCACCTATCTATGTATTACCGTTGGAAAGCCATTCGGGTTTACTGTATTACCACAAACAGCGTTGAGTTCGCACGGGGGTGCGTGCGATCCTTTTACAGCGCTCGATGTTTCCAGAGCGGGAAGGTTGCCAAAAACCGAACAAGGCGTTTTCGGAAAGATCTGCTCGAAAGAGAGAGAGAGAGAGAGAGAGAGAGAGAGAGAGAGAGAGAGCGAAGAGCCTTCCGAAAAAATAACGTACCCGGTACGACCGTTGTCGAGAAAAACGAGCGCTGAAAACACGATCGCACCCCTGCGTTGCCGCACCCGACGCGCTTAGCTGTGTGCCCGGTACTCGTTGTATGTGTATCACTGCTGCTGCGTTTGTCATCTACAGCAGTGCGGGTCAGCCACAAATACCCGGGGAGCGGGGCAAAACATTTTTATACGTAGCAGCCCGGAAAATTCGGCGAGTTCTATACGCTCGTGCCAAAATACCCGGAACTTCTGTGGGGTTCTGTAAGCCCTTCATACCCGTCGTACCCAGACCTTCTGTGAGTTCCGTGTGGCACTCACACCGGCCAACCGCAGGGCCCTCTTGTTTGTTCTCTGAACCATGCCTCTACAACAGTGCGGTAGCTACAGTGCGGTAGCTACAGTGCGGTGGAGCCCCAAACATTTTTGACTTTCGGGGCTCTTCATCCAATAAAGAACTGCCCGATGTATTTGCAATCCCTCTTGTGTTGTAAGTCGCAACCCCTTTCGTGTTCTAGTGTTTGGCCTCCCTTTTTGTGATACGCCTGAGCCAATGAGGTTGCTCACCGTGCCGGCTGCATTTTTTCCAAGCACTGGCAACATAATCAGAGCAAAACCCGACAATTTTTGACAGCTTCATTTTAGTAGCTCGGAACATCCGTGGTTTATATTGTTCCGACGGAGAAATCGCACCCACGGAAAGAGCCGATGTCTGCAGGCAACATCATCGTGCAGAAGCTAAAAGGCGCAGGGCTAACTCGTGTCTACCATCCGTATCATGCGCAGAGCTGCGCGAGTATAACAGACGCACGCGAGCGGAGGGTGCGACACTGCCCGCTGTTGGTGAAGAAAAGAGGACTATTGTTGCGGTTGGATTTTGGGTGAAAAAAAGAGCTATACCTGTGGGGCAACCTGACAAACCTTGCGTAACCCCCCTCCCTCACAAGCGCTTCCTAGTAATAGGATGCAGCTCACCCTTCATGCGACTCGTCGGACACCTCACGGCGCCTCGCGCTTGGTGCAAGCAATGTGTGCCTGGTCGGTGAAAACCCGATATGCTCCGTCCCGGCAGTGTAGGGGTACGAGGGTCTATGGTCATACGACTACGGCCATGCATGATATCGAATACCCCCCCCCCCACATATATGGGTTGGGTTGGCGTCGGTTGGCAACGACGCTGTAAAACATGCCGCTCACTACGTGAGCTAGACATCCATGGTACCGTTTTTTTTTTTGTTTTTTTTTGGCGGTCGCCCGCAGCTGGTCGTCTATTAATAGTTAGATCATTTCTGCGAAGTAGATAACCTTTACTCTGCACAAGGGAATTGATCGTATCACGTAGTGTTCAAGGTAAGGCACCCAAGAGGCAGTTACATAGTACTCCCATTGCTGTCTCTGGAAGTGGCCACACCGGAAATTAAACCAACTCATTACAGCTGTCATCCATATGCAAGAAAGTCCGCCTCACAAGCGGTTCTTAGTAGGATGCAGCTCACCCTTCATGCGACTCGCCGGACACTTCACGGCGCTTCGCGCTTGGTGCAAGCAATGTCCGCCTGGTCGGTGAAAACCCGACATGCTCCGTCCCGGCATTGGAGGGATGCGAGGGTCTACGGTCATACGACTACGGCCATGCATGAGATCGAGTACATCTCTCTTATCGAGTACACCCCCCCCCCCCCAGCTGCTGTAGCATGCATGGCTGCTCACCTGGCCGTAGGATACTCGAGTCGGGTCAGGGCAAGCAGCGATGCCCACCTCCGTCACTCCTTCGTTCGTGGGTCTCACCGCGGTATGGTCGACGCTATCAACAGACCCGCCGTTGCCCGCAGCGGCATTGGTGTCGCTTCCTGATTCGTTTCGCATCGTCACAAAAAGGGGGCTGTGATGGGAAACATCGTCGAGGTCGAAAAGAGGAAAAGCGAAAAATCTTCCACCTCACAAATCGGACAGAAAATCAATTTTCCACCCGATCTATAGTAGATCTTTCAGGGCGGATATATTTCTGATGTGCATTACCTATTGCGGGGGACCATAGTAAATACGACCAAATATTGTTAGTAAAAATAGGAAAATATGTAGGTTTTTGTGTATACCATAGGTCCTATTAACTATGGACCCCCGTAATACTTGTACGAGTATTACGGGGGGACCGTAGTAAACAGGACCAAATTTTGTTAGTAAAAATAGGTAAATATATAGGTTTTTGTGTGTACCATAGGTCCTATATATTATTGTCCTTCGTAATAGTAACCTCCATGATGTGCTACTGTAATAAGGGCAGGTGAGGGAGGAACTTTGGTATATGGATCGAAATGTATCGGTCCTACGTGTGACACCTTCCACCGCATAAAGAACGGACAAAAAAGCGAGAACGAGCCCGCGAAATAAGCTACCGGCAGGTTATTATATTAGTAGAGGCGTGGTGTGATCAATCTTTCTTGTATGTTTGTGTCGGGTTGTCGTCGAATAGAGAGCGAACGCTGACGCCGTAAAAAATATGTTCAAGCTACATAGCTACGGTAACAGCGGCCGCTAAAAAATGTACGATCATTATTGGTAGACTGTGGCAACGATGTTCAAGCTATTCTTTCGCCTTGTCCTCAGCGTCTGAGAGTTCTTGTCAGGTGGAGCAGGGAGGAGGCGGGCGAGGCTTGGAAGGTTAGCTCCATAAAGCAGCAGAATATCATACTAGGGATGAAAAGGGGCGTCTCCGCCCCAGTGGCGGGGCGTCGATGCTTGGGACTTAGGAGTGCGTCCGAACCAGCTACGAAACGTGCGAAGACATACATACCAGGTAGATACGAACCGCCAAAACTGCATCCTAGGTAAAAAACCTTTGAAGAATAGGTCAATATCCTCGCTATAATAGATTAGTGTGATACATCGCGTAGAGTCCCTCGTCAACACCGGCTGGTGGAGAGGGCACTCATAGAAGTCTCGCCGAAAGCATGCAGCCTGCCATAGCAGTCATGCAGTCCTCGTCAACCCTCCACGCCAAGGTCCCACCAACCCCGACATCCCGCTACCAGACATCCCACCACCCATGGAACTCCGCAAGCTACATCGCATACCACATGTTGTATCATACAAGCACGATCAATATAGGAGTATCCAAATGGCGGTCACTTTATTTCATGCGGCCGTGGTGATGCCATCACCTTCCATTCACAAAATACGACGGCCACCACACCCACAGCTCGCCCCCCTGCTACGAAGGCTTCCAGTCTTCGATTCACTTACTTAATGCCGTGTTAAGCTCTTAGTCCGTTGGGCTACTGGTAAAAGGTTTATCAATCGCCTACCCAATCTAAGCCTTAAAAGACTCTCCCCCCCTGGAACGGACCGGATATACGTACGGGTCGACGCATGTCACCAACACGCGGTTCCAATTTCTGGGGATCCAGACGTATTTTTCATATTCTTGATCGACATGAGGAAATTCACTTTTTCTTCCAAAAGCGTTTTCATGGTGGACGTGAGATTCGAACTCACGACCAACGGCTCATGTCCTGAAAAGGTCGACGCCATATGTTAATGTCTTAAGTCCGTTGGGTTACTGGTAAAAGGTTAATCAATCGCCTACCCAATCTAAGCCTTGTCACAGCCGTCGAAGATACGGTATCACATGGGTGATTAGACGACACCCACCCCTCCGGAGAATTTCAAAGCTGTTTTCCTCGACAAACCGGGAGCGCGTAAACGCCGAACGACGCGTCGCACCAATATAGATCTCGACGAGATTTTTCCAAGATCACCGTTTTCGTAGTGTGTCCCCTAGGCCCTCAAAGGCATGTTTTGGAGAAAATCGGGTCCGAAATTCCTCCCACGAGGTGTATAATCTTGTCACCCGAGTTATTCGGTATATCTGGCCCAAAAAGATCTCGATCCATGTGTATGTACCTGCGGCTTCCGCGAGCCTATGCATCACGATCCCAGATTCCACGGGCGTGAGCAGCACGTCGGACCCAGCCAGCACTTCGCATAACTTTTCTTGGTCGATGAAGCGATGCCCATCGTCGTCCGTGGGTGGAAGCGGGACCTGCGTGGCGAAAACCATAACATACACGCTTGGGTTATAGATGTGAGAGCGAGCATGTGGGCCTTGGTGATGGGGGGCGAGGGCGGCAGGGCGCGAGAGACACTAGGGCACCTTTTTTGTACGTACGCTGCTCGGGCTGTTCTTGCGACAAAAACTGATCGTTATGGATGATGTGGGTGCAGGAAGCTTGCTCGCAACAGCAGTTTTAGTTGCAGGTTCTGGAAACATCATTTTACTTTTCAGGTTGTGATTATTTCCCTCGGTTTCGCTTCGCACGAGTATCTACAGTAGTAGCACAAACCGTGAAACGGCCGGGTGAATCTAGAGCGGGCGCAATCAAAGCGACGACAAGCCAGCGCTGAAAGAAGCGAAACGAACACGCCGCTCGCATAGCTCAACAAACAAGCAAACAGCATTACTCGCTGAACTGTACGAGAAAAACGATTCGTAAAGGCCTTTTTCTCTGTGCACTGTGCACGGTGGAGGAAGTTTTCCCCGACGTGCAAGAACAACGTCCTGGTACTTTTTGTCCATCGATACGGTTTCACATTTTGGACAGACCACGATCTAGATCACGATCCGGATAACATCCCGCTGTTGTGATATATCGTGCAGGATCTGTGCGGTACAGATCCAGCCAATCAAATCATGCCCTACGAGTCAATCATGAAGGTTATACGGCGCCCACCCGGCAACATGAGCTAGATCATACAGATCATACAGATCATACAGATCATACAGATCTGAAACATGTAGATTTTAGAGCGGGGATCGACTATCTGCCCGAGAGGTGAACGTCGTCATTGAGCTGGTCGTCACTTCAGTATTTTCGACAACGAAGATATATTTTAACCTACACTAATAGCAGCGAACAACACCGAGCAACGGCGGGGGGGAAACATTCCCCACGTCCCTATTTTGTTGACCAAAAAAAACAGGACCATTTTCTTGGCCTGAGGGCAATCTAATCTAGCGAGCGTCGGTTTCGATCCTCGAATAAAAATAAACGCGTCGTGCCAATCGTTCGAGTTTTTTTTTTTTTTTTTTTCCTTCGGCGATATGGTACTGTTGCAACATCGCGTCGTACGTTAATTCGTATATAGTTTGGGATCAATGAGGCCTCCTGCTGCGACCAGCGGGAGACTCTCACCGGGGTTACTACTCCCGCGTGAACTCTCTGTCAATCAACGCGGCACCTCGTCGCAGAGAGTAGGTACCCCGGTAGAATAAACACTAACAAAACTGATGTCGTTGTCCACGTAACACCTCGCTACCAACGATGGGCGCGGGCGGGATGGCCTGTTCTTTTCCTAGCCTCTTTCTACTTTGTCGTGCTGTTTTAGAGCGGTGATATCGCTCACGGAGCGATACTCAATCACTGTCTCCTCATACAACAATGAGGCTTTCCCGAAAAGGGATCCACCCTTCTGGCGTCCCCTCTTTTCTGGTCCAGATTACACCCGAAAACAAAGCGATGTGCTGCCGCCTGCGTACGAGTTAGGATGAGAGAAAATTAAAACCCAGATTGTTCTGGGACGGGCACTGGCTCAACAAAAACGTAACCCCGAGACACATTGTTCTCTTCACGAACATGAGCGTATATACCCGCCGATGTAGTGCGCTGTGCTCCTCACCCTCTTTTCGCACGACGCGCGTGCTATACCGCGGGGCTATACTGGCGCCTAACACCTTTGGTGCACCTCACATACGGAGCTTTTATGTCTCACCCAACAACCGGGTTTTTGATAATACTGCACACGATCTAGATCACGATCTATCTGTAGACCACACAGATCATTTAGATTCCCGAACCTGCCGTCCTCAGGTGCCGTGCAAGGTCTGCAACTATTTGTACACCATACAAATCATTTAGATCCCCGAACCTGCCGTCCTCAGGTGCTGTGCAAGGTCTGCACAGCAGTACATATCTGACCCAGGAAACGTGTCCTATACGTAAATCACGCATATTGTATGGTTCCCACCCGGCAACATGAGTTAGATCATATGTACATATAGTAGGTATCTACCTGCCACGAAGGGTCTAGATCATGCGGTGGCAATGTAAGCTAAGCTCGACATACAATTCCACGGGGCAGGGTACAATATCTAACACGCTCTAATAGGGTAGGTGGTGACGATGATGTTGTTGTCACATTCTCTCATCCCCCTGAAATCTACCTCCCGTGGTCACAAGCCGCAGGCTGAACAAAAAAGGTTCTCGAAGGAAGAAAACAAACAAGTGTGTACGTATTAACCTTACCGTGGCACACGTCCAGTTGTGGGTTCACTAATTTAGCAACAAAAGGGACGCGAATCACACCCCGATCGGGGACACTGCAGGCATGCAGAGTTTATGTTCTTACGGGGAACCATAGTAAATAGGACCTACGGCACACACAAAAAAACATATGTTTACTTATTTATACTGCTAATGGTTGGTCCTGTTTACTATGGTCCCCCGAAATAGTCGAAACGGAAAACTAAACCCAACAGGGACGTACAATAGTACGTGTAGGGGTGGGGTGGGGGTACATAAAAAAAAGTGAACTAATGGCTAGAGCTGCGCAGTGTGGATTGTTCCGTTCTGGCACTAGAGGAACACGATACTTAGTACTGTAGGGCTAGGCGTGAATGGAATCAATTAGGTACTGACTCGTGCTACTGTAGTGTGGATTCTCATTGGTTTTGCCTAGAAAAGAGGGACACCATGTACAAAAAAAACACACACAGGTGGACCCGCAGCATCAGCACACACACAAGAAGATGATACATACTAACTATCGAGCTTTTGTATACCACCCCCGTATCACTCGCAACCAAAGTAACACCAGGAACGTATCCTCTCGCGGTACGAATACACTGGAACAAGCGCTGCTCATGGTCAGGCGGCGAATAGAGCAGCAACACGCGCCCGATCCAAAGCGTGACTGACGCCTTGGTTCGATACGGGTAGCTTTTTTGCCTCGCAAGGCAGAACGTTTCTGGCTGCCGTGACTCCTTGAGGGCGCTGAGGAACTACCCGACACGCTAGCGTCGGAACACCGTCTGTGTTTTTAGCATGTTGTTCGTTGTATACCTACAGTAGTAGGCCATCATCGGGTTTCCACTCGGATGTTTTCTCATAAACGAGTTTTTGCGTGAGGTACAGGCGGGTGCCCCGACCTCAAGAGACGGCACGCTGAGAGAATGGTACACAGTTAGGAGAGGCCAAATCGGCTGGACCCGCCTGTACTTGAGCTACACATGTGGAGGACAGGTTTTCGGAATGGTTCGTGATATGGTCCTCACACATGCACCCACGGAAGACACCCCACAAGTGTTTTCCCATCTGAGGAGCTTCCAGAGAAGTGGGAGGACGTGGCGTGATACCCCGGGGCTCATTGAGTTCGAGGCGAGCCTTGTTTGCCCGCCCGAGCCTCACTCTCGTCCTCTCTCATCTCCACGTGAGGAGCTTCCAGAGAAGTGGGAGGACATGGCGTGACACCCCGGGTCTCATTGAGTTCGAGGCGAGCCTTGTTTGCCCGCCCGAGCCTCACTCTCGTCCTCTCTCATCTCCACGCTATCACGTGGAGGGCTCTCTCCTTGCCCTACACATAAGGAAGAAAACTGCCGCCTTTGGTAGCGGGTCAAAGCTACCCCATCACTCGGGGGACCCTAGAAAAGTGGGGGCTTCATACTGGCGTCGACGATGAGATTCGAGCTCACGCGGGCCGACGATATATGTACATTGTTGTTTCTGCTACGGGCGATCCGGAAATAAGCCTTCAGTTTAGTTGACTTTTACGTTCGATGGCTGCTGTTGTTATGCTTGTGTCATACCAGGGTATACACATAATATATACCAGGGCACGTATTAACATTGTTTTATTTGCCTTCGGACAATGTGCAGGGCATCATTGAAGCTCCTCACTTGACCTTAAGGAGCTCCGAACCTCACCCGAAAACTGATCACAGCAAAAATCGAATTGCATCCCGATGAAAAATTCCCATAACCCCGAGTATACAACGGCGTCATTTTTCGAAGCATATGCTTGGCGTTCCGATGATTTTAGGTTAACCCCTTTAGTGCCGCAGTCCCGATTTGGGGACAAACCAGTCTAATTCCAAGTGATTTGTCCCCAAAACGGGACTGCGGTACGAAAAGGGTTAAGGAACCCGATCATTCAGAAAAAATTATGGCGGAAACGTGCCAGCTCTACCGCAGAGCGTGTCTACTCATTCAGAATAAAATAGAAGAAACTGGCACAGTCTCGTTGAATACCACCAATCTCGTCCGATCAATTCTCCCTCCCCGCGTATACTCGATTAGGTACACACTACGAACATTTCCCACTGCTGTCCCGAGAGAGAACAGAGATGTGTTTCCGGCCCGTACCTGCACCACAACTTTCATAAGTCGGGGCACCTTCCGCCGTACAGAGCTCCCAAGAAACACGTAGGTGCATGCACCCCCGATCGTAGAACAGTATTGATCATGTCGGCGACAAAGTTGTGGGCTTGAAAGCATAACTGTTATTATTGTGCTTGCCATCCGACAATGTGCAGCACGAGCTTGAGCGTTGATCACTCAAAACTTTCCTGAAAGAAGAAATCCCCGGAAACAAAAGAAACCTATGCACAAGGTCTATCTGCCTTCTATGTCTACTTTTTCCCATGCTTAATCATCGTATTCAGAGCTTACTACAGCAAGTAGCCGAACTGGCCAACAAGTACGGTACTGTTGTGGTTCGAGCCGTGCTCCGACAGGAGTTACGGTTTGGAGCCCAAACAGTGCTCTTTGACATCGGAACGTTTTTTCTTCTTTTTGAAGCAAAAACAAGAAAAAAAAGGATGTCGCGATTCGTTCATGAACCTCTCCCCCCCAAAAAAAAAAAAAAAAAAACAAAAACGTTTGTTGTTTACCCATTTTACGACCGTCCAGTTCAGAGGCCATGGTGCACGGAAAGAAGACCACGTAAAGCGGGTCGCTTCCCACGAGAAGAAAAAACTACTTGGACTTTTTCTAGTATGGGATCGTCTTTTCAAGAGTAGAATGGAAACAAAAGGCCAGAAACGGAGATCAAGACCACGTACACATGGCCTTATCACGGAGCGGTATTAAAATGGACACACCGCTGTACTCGCAACACCAAATACCTGCCGTAAGCATGGCCTCCCGCACCTCGTTTTCGGCCTGGTGGTGCTCCACTCCGAACGCGGCGGCTATCGCGGCCCAGCAGCGGACAAGCTTGGCGAGCAGGAAACGGTTGGCGTGCGCCTTGAGCTGCACGAGGTCTCCGCGGGTGGCGAGAGCGGGCACGGAGGCGTACGTGCGGGCGACTATGTCGCCGTGTCTGCCGGCGGTGCGCCACCTCTCCCTGCTCGCGGCGGACGTGAAAAGTTTAGCACGCACGCAGCGTCGCCCGCACGTGTCTTGCAATTAGCGCGTGCTTCGTACGACAGGGGTCGCAATTACTGTAGTGTAGCACGGTTTTGGCCGAACATTATGTGACGGAGGAAATTACCCAATACATATTTATATCTCGCTGGGATATCATTTTGTACTCCGGCACGACTTTTCGATCTTAGGGGTTGCAGTTGTTCGATTTTCTCCAAGGTCGGAGTTCGGGTGGGGTATGGTCGGGAGAGTCTGGAAGGAGAGCGCTTTAGAAATGGTCGGGAGTCTGCAACGCCGCTGGGCGGGTGCGATCATATGCCACGAGATGGTATGACGCAATAGGCAGGTCTCTTGCATGTCACTTTGTGTTGGGGGTCCTGCCACCCGTTTTTGTACACTGCATGCTGCGAGGCTCGCGCGGAGTGAACACGGTGGCCGGAGGTGATCGCAAAGACAAAGACAATAAAAGAGCCGCTTTGGAGCTGATTAACATCTCAAACGCTGCTAAAGCTGTGAAGGTAAAATGTCGCTCGACTTCTCGGTGCTTCCGTGCGGCTTTCCGCTGCGCGGAGCCCTCCGCCTACACGTAGCAGTAATCCACTAAACACAACAAACTAATGCACACCTTGCCCCGCAAAAATTCGATTGGAATAGCACAACAAGCTTTGACGTGCCAGAAGGAAAAACTGCCCCCAATGGAACATTGCGCCAAGCCAATGAGTTTCCCCTCTTTCGACCACATGACGACCAGTTTAACCCCCACCCCTTGCGCGTCCCTGCGGTCTCATGACCCTTTTACCCAGCCCACCTGTCTGTTGACTCAACGGCCCTCACCCTGCTCTCCTGTCTGTTGACTCAACGACTCTTCACCGTGTCCGCCTGTCTGTTGACTCAACGGCTCTACTGCTGTCCGTCTACGTCTTGACTCAACGGCTCGGACCCTGTTGATTCAGCGACTCTCACTGTATTGGTGTGTCTGTTGACCCAACGGCTTTTCACCCTGTTCGTCTCTGTATGTTGGCTCAACGGCTTTCCTCACCTGTTCCAGCGACGTTTAAGTTCTGCTTCCATCTTCTTCTTTCTTCGCGTGTGCTTCCTCCTAGCCTTGTTGTCCCTTCTGCGCGCGGATGAGAAAACCACGCCAACCGCCCTTCGCTGTTGTTGAGAAACACCACTTATTTACTATTACGGGGGACCATAGTAAGTAGGACCTACGGTACACACAAAAGCCTATATATTCCCCTATTTTCACTAACAATATTTGGTTCTATTTACTATGGTCCCCCGAAATAGTGAGGTTGTTCGTATCAGCACAGCACATTGTGGATTAGTATGTACGGGCAATCACTGCTACCGCTAGCATTATGGGGATGACACACGAACTACCGAAAGTAGCTTGTGTGCATGCACTCACCTCCTCATCTCCTTCGCTTCTTCATCAGACTCATCGTCCGACTCTTTTTCGGCCGTCGCCGGCTCCTCGCTCGCGCCCGAAGCGTCGCTGTCGCTCGAGGAATCGTCAATGGTTGTTCGAGCGGCCTTCTCCAGCTTTCGTCGAGCTAGGCGCTTCTGCCTGATGATGCCGAATTAACGTCGCACCGACGGGGGGGGGGAGGGGGGAGAGGATAAGAATAGCAAATAGTTTCTACGTAGTACATGCGAAAGACGTAATGAGCGCCAAAAAAGTTGAGGTGTGTACATTAGAAGTAGAAACGGTGCTCTGTCTGGCACGGGATGCGTGGTCAATGGTCAAACGACTAAATTAAACGAGCAACAAATGAGTACGCCCCCCCCCCTCCCTCCCCTCGGGGGGCTGGCGGTGAGTTGTACTCGTGAACATCATGCATGGCCGTAGTCGTTTTTTGATCATAGAAGCTGACCTATCGCAACGCGCGAAAACGAGCTCGTTGGGCCCATCGCGCAGCAGGCTCCAAATATTCTCCGTGGCACGTATGCATAGTGCTAGTCGTTCGTTCGCAATGGTCGTTCGTTTATGCGAGGAGACAACTCGCAGCAGGACAACCGGTATACCAGTATCCTACTGGCAGTTTTTTTGTGCGAGGGTTAAAACTAACTACTGTTCTAGTATCGAAAAATCGATGTTAAGAGCTTGCTTGGGACTTGGGACACTCACGCACGCACCCCCCTTTGGAGGTTTTCCTGTTGAGCAGGTCCGGCGTTTGTCAGTCACACGTGTGCTGGGCGCTTTTTTTGCAGGGAAAACGCCACATTATCTTGTTCAGGGCCCCGATGAAAAAGGTCTGAGTAGGTGGAGATCCGTCCCTCCCCATCATGAAACCGTTAGGTGACACCGTATGAATCACTCTCATACTCTCACCGTACTGCTACTCGTCGTCCGACAGGGCATAGTACTGTTGCTGTGTTCTGCGAACTATATTATACCAACCAGACGACTGTATCCCTGGCAGCGGACCGATGGGCTACGCACTGACTACTGCTGTTGTGTAGCATCGTAGCTATCTTCAGTAGGTGTCTCGCCCTGAATCCCTGTTCCCTATACAACAGGCCTTCCAAGTAAACTCGCCGTTGTTTCAGTATCGGGCCGATATAGGGCTTTCAGGGCAATACCACAACAACAACGACAGTACCCCCCCCGTGCCCCAACCCTTGCGGGGAATACACGTGTGTTGAGTGTACGACGTGTAACGGTATGATAATACGTAGAGACGAGAGGCATTTTTCTCAGGGGGCACATTTCATATTTTCCGGGCAGGTTGCCCGGTAATATACACTTCATGTTTGATACTCTACTCCATGACTTCTACGTGTACTCTTCTTGTCCTGCCACCATGAGTGCTTACGCATGAGCCCATCCCGGCCCGGCCCGTCACATCCCATCACGTCGTCGGGTTATCTAAACGCGCTATTAATGTGATTACCTAATCTCTCGCAGCTTGTCGATGCGTGTCTGCGAAACATCCACCTTTTCCTCGCCCCGCGCCATCCATCGCTCGGTCGTGTTGAGGGGCCAGTTCCCGAGGTTTCCCAGACGGCAATCCGGCATGCCCGACCGGGGGGCCGGGTACTAAACTGTCACAAAAAAACATGTGTTGGTTTTCCATTTAAGGAAAAAAACGTTTAGTTTCGTGCAGCGCGTATCGCCGCTTGTGCATACGCGTGCAAGCGAGAGACGAAACCCAGGAGAAACGCACCTACCTACAAAGCGGAAAAAATAGAAAAGCCGTCGGCGAACTTTTTTTAAGAAACTATCTGCTCGAGGGAATGAAGAAAACTTGACTGCCATTATTATTTAGCCGACGTTGAAAAGTACCAAAACGGTCCCTACTTTTCCTGACAGAGTGACGCCCTGGTAATTGTTTGTATGAGAGCACCACGAACTTGCATAGGAATGTAGCATTTCCGTTACATGCGTTTTTACTTATTACTGCATAGCGCAGAGCAGCGCCAATAACGACGCGCGCGGGAAGAGAACGAGGCGCGGCGATCCTTTTTTTCCGTATTTTTTCCCAAGAGAAAAAAGCCGCCTCTTCGTTGAGCAGGGGAAGTCCGGGAAACAATATAACAAATCTACTCGTACGTTCAAACGGCACGACGAACGAGGCCACATACTCGTATGTAATATACGTGTGCGCAAAATTGGGCCCTGTGCGTACCAAATAATTAACGTGGTTTGCTTCGGGCCACAGCTGCTGCTCCACCGGCCCTTCCCGTCCCAACAATGACCACCAATGAAGACAGACTAACCTCAGCAGAGCGGCATGATCGAACAGGAACGAAGCGAGACTGACTCATGCGCGGCCTGAGGGCAGGGCTGCGCAATCCTTCCGAGGAGGCGTACTTGTAGCAAGCGCCTGCGCGCCAGTGCCGTTTCAACACAAGCGTGCGGGTTGTCGGTTATTTTGATGTTGTTGGTTTTGCTCCGAAAGGAGCGCTCTCTCTTGGGCGAGATTGATGGCCTGATGCTCGTGACACTCGCAGAAGGAGGACTCCCTGCGCTGGCGAGTCTACTCCGTCCGTCGGCCAGCCGGCGGATTTTTCGAGTGTTCGTTGCTGGTTCTTGAAAAAAAAGGGCTTTTTTTCTTTGGGCGAGACGATGGCCTGCTCGTTACACTCGAAGGAGGAACTTCCCATCCTTTTGGGCTACGTACTACTGTTTGTAGCCTACTCAGTCGGGCAAACGGCGGATTGTTTGGTCGTTGTCGTTAGGTAGAGAGTTCCTGATTGGGCGAGAGATCGGTCTACTGGTTTGAAAGGAACGACCAGCGTTACTACGGTAGAGGTAGCACGGGTTGCTTCTGTGAGGCTCCTCGTCTGATCTATAACCCCCCCCCCTTCCTTCCCCCGACAACCGATGTTGAAAATATTTTCAAGCAAAGACCGGTACCCGATCCTATGGGCGACAGGGCTAAGGTAAATAGGGTGTTAGCGAAGAATTCGGCTGGGTTGGGTTTCTTTTGGTTTGTTTCCTATATAGAATAACAATCTCTACCAACGAAACGTTATTTGCTGCGAATAAAAAGTGACAAAACTTCATGTTTTTACTCCTGCGTTGGGTTTACTCTGTGGGTTGGTCAGCAAACGGAGCAACTCCTGATTGGTTATATAGCGCCTTCGGATTCACCTGTTTAACCAGTCAGCTCCTCGTGTTTGTCGATTTCACAATATGTTTATAACCCAACCAAAATTGGATTATCGCAACACCTTCATCTTCGTCAAAAATTGTGATTTAAGGGCCCATCTTATCGAGGACTTTCGGTTCTTTCAATTCGACTTGATTTTTTTTTTCTAATTTTATTTGCATCTGATTGGACGAAATTTAGTGTTCCCCGTTAAGATGGGCTCTTATCGCAACACCTTCATCTTCGTCAAAGATTGTGATTTAATCAGAAGGTACTGCTGTGTGGCTCCTCAGTTGAGAATTGTTTATTGATACCTGTTAGTCAGTAGCACGATCGGTGATATTTGCATGTTGTGGCGGTATGTCACGATTTTGAATACACAACAAGAAAAAACAAGAGAAACTTTTTTTTTGTTTTTTGGTTCCATCAACGCATCGTGACATCGTTATTTTCTTCTTCTTCTTGCGACTGTTTTCTCCGAAGAAACGTTTCGATGTCAAAGAGAACTGTTTTGGGACTCCAGGGCACAACTTCCTATCGTAGAACAGAGAAGGGCTCGAGCCTCAGCAGCACCGCACCTGTTGGTGTGATGGAGTAGCACATCTCATGATCTATTGTATTGGAACGCATAAACCCGTACGCGGATCCTTGCAGGGTTGCACATTGTTGTTCGTTGTTGTCTTCTTCACATTGAACCGTTCTTTCTACCCGTCGTCATCCAGCACAACCAGTGTCCGTGACGATTCTTCAAACCGAAAGAGATGCAAGTTCTGTGGTCACAAAGCTACGCCACAGAGATACTACGTTGCCACGTATGCAGTAGGCACAGTGAGCAATGCAATGCCATGTCATCATGAATTCATTATACGTGCTTTACATGTTGTTGTTTTCTTCACATTAGACCGTTCTTTCTACCCGTCGACATCCAGCACAACCAATGTCCGTGCCGATTCTTCAATCCTAGAAGAGATTCAAGTTCTGTGGTCACAAAGCTACGCCACATTCAGAGATACTACGTTGCCACGTATGCATTGCAATGCCACGTCCCCGGTGGCTTGGTAGGTGGTCCGCGTGCCTATCAAGATCAATTTCGTGGGTTCAAGTCTCACCGAGTGCATGCTCGTAGGGGCTTTTTCTTGCATAAAAGGGATTGATTAGCGGAAAGCGCGAGAGCGTGAGTTAGCTACATTCCTTGAAAATCGACGAGCATTGGGAATGCTGAACCCTATGCGCGATAAAAAATAAAGGCACGTACCGGGGGGGGAGAAGGGAAGACACCTGTGACCACGGCTTGTCCAGAAGGTCGTCGAGGGTAAAAACCTCTTACGAATTAGGCTGGAAAGTGAAAGTGATGAGTGAAAAAAAAAAAAAAAAAAAAAAAAATGTCATCCTACTGGATACGACAGGCACGTGCGTACAGTACTCGTACTGGCCCCCGAATTAGATGAAAAAGCTACGATAACAACCATCCACTTTCGGTGTAAATATAATAATCGATTGTTACTACTATTAATGTATAATCGGTTCCTATATTTCCACCCAGAGCGGTAAGGTTCACTTTTTGGAATACGCCAAGAAAATCGGATAAATAAAATAATGCTCAGCGGCGAGCGCTCGTATATACACGAAATTATTTAGAATGGCCTATGATCAAGGTTCAAGGACGGTGTCACAACAAGCTTCCAAGGCTCGCTCAGATTAGGTGTTTTTTTTTTTTTTTTTTTTTTTTTCATCACTTTTACTCTCCATCCCACTCGTAAGAGGTTTTACCGCGACCCGATCTTCTGGACAAGCCGTAGTCACAGGTGTCGTCCCTTCTCCCCCCCGGTACGTGCCTTTATTTTTTGTCGCGCACAGGGTTCAGCATTCCCACTGCTCGTCGATTTTCAAGGAATGTAGCCAACTCTTTTATGCAAGAAAAAGTCCCTATGAGCATGCACTCGGTGAGACTTGAACCCACGAAATTGATGTTGACAGGCACACGGACCACCTACCAAGCCACCGGGGACGACAGTGTTGCTTGTTGGCGGACCCATGCTATGAATCAAGTAATAGACCTGGTAAAAAGTTTCCACCAATTACCCACACAAAACTATACAGGCAGTCGTACGTGAAGCCACAGGAATGCCTTCCGTCGCTTCCTACACAATACCAAGTATTTGATCAACACCTTCTTTTCCCTTTTCCATATTTCTCAATCATCGACAGTTTTTACGTATAATAACTTATTTCCTGCAGTAACCGGCAAAATCATGGAGTGCACACCTGATGCGTTGTTTTTACATACACGTGCTTCGGCTCGCTTGCATTGGCCTTTACCTTTCTGCCGTAACCCGTTTTTTTGCGGGGGTATTCCTGACCCCGAGCTTCGTCGTTCAGCTCGATAGTGCGTGTTCGTTCTTGCTGGAGGCGTCTCAGCCTCATTACGAGGCGTGGGGTAAATATATACCCTGTTTTTTGTTTGTTTCGAATAGCCGCATCTTCGACTCCCCCCTTCTGATTTCCGGATGTCAGTGTTGACATCCTTTGGCCTTCATTGATTCGTATCCACTACTTTCAGAGTGGTCTAATGTCATGGAGTGCATGCGTGATACGCTGCTGTGGATGTATGAACGTATGGTTTCTTCGGATTCTTAGACTGAGAGCGTAGTCCTGTCACCCTTCTGACGGTGTATTCAGTGCGCATATCGAGATACAGGGGAACCACAATAGTGTGCTGAGTTCCCTCTGTCCGGCACTGTTTCATGCGATCTACAGCTTTGTCCCTGTGTGAGCTTCGTGTACTATGTCTTGGATGGAGAGAGCGACATCGATTGAAAGGACAATTTATATGGATGGAAGAGCAACTGCCAGTACCGCCGTCCCTGCACCCCTAGGGAGATACCTTGACAAAACCCAAACTCCGGTCGGTGAATACCTTCACACAGTCCGGAATATACGAGCTAGAAATAGTGCCGTGCTAACAAGACTCGCCACCTATGATACAACTGATTGATGCTTCTAAACTCAAGTGCGTGTACGGTTCGGCCGGGAGCTGTATGATAGGACGACCGCCCCCCTTAGCCTGAAAGTCCGAATGCTGAAGGCCGAGGTGATTTGAGACCCTGCTGTACGGGTGTGTGACGTGGACCCTCAGAGCGGAATACTTTGCCAAGCTTCGAACGGCTCACCACCAAGTCCTGTTGCGAGTCATTGGCTTCCAGCGCCGACTTCGTACTGACCATGCCACCCTCTCGTACGCGAAGGCCCTCAAGATGACACGTTGCGAGAGCATCGAAACGACCATCCGCAAACGGCGTCTATTCTTCGCGGAGGGGGTGGCACGGCAAAGCAAGGATCGATTACCCAGCCGGGTGATGTTCGGGACGATTGCTGGTGGGGAGAACCCGAGACCTGGCGGACAGGTTAAGACTTGGCATAGATGCGTAGTCGAAGACCTTAGGGAGTTCCGAGCCACCGAAGGGTCAACGGAACTTGCTCCCTTGGTGTTTGGAGTTGAGACCGCACTGTGGCCCACTGCTGCAAAAAAGGCGGGGAAGTGGTACCAGGGGATCCTGGAAGCAGCCGAACGGTTCATGGTGAGGTGGCACGAGGCTGAGGCTGAGCTGAGCAGGCAGCGCCGCGCATCCGCCGTGGGTGGTGTCCAAGGGAATGGGGGGAGGAGGGGCAACAAGAGGAGTAGCAGAAAACCCGACCAAGGGAATGCGGAGAGGGGGGGGAAGAGGAGTAGAAGGGAAACTGCAGGGGACGAAAGTAGGAAGGAGATGGCAGGTAGGGTAGCCAGGTACCGGGCAGACTAAGAAGTAGAACATGCCTATACTACTCGTACCACCAACTGGTGCAGCTGGTTCGAACATGGTCTTCCTTTGTCTTCCTGTTGTTTTTGTTTATTCTTATTTCATTTTATTGTCTTCTTTGCGGTGACCCTATGTGATTTTCATTTCTTTTCCTTTCTCCGATTGATAAGCCTTATTGAAGGAGTCGTGTGGCGTGGGTGGATGACGAGCCTGCTTTGCTTGTTTCGTACTGTTTGACGCCGAGGGGCCGGGCATAGTTGACGAACGCTTGACGATGGCGGCAGACAGGGCAGCAAGGTACCTGGCGGGCCAGCAGGGAGACCCTGGCTGTGCTACTCGTACCATAAACTGCTGCCGCTACCTGGAGCATGCCTTGTGCTTTGTTTGGTTTGCCTGTTATTTTTCCCTTGGTTCTTAGTCTTACTCTGTTGACGACTAGTGGTGTTTTCTTCTTTTTCCTTTTTTTTCCAGCTCGTACTTTTCAAGTGTCTGCCACGTCCCCTACGGGGGGGGGGGTACGATGGTTTGTTGCTATACTGAAGTATACCTGGTTTACATATACCAGGTATATTTTTGTTTCTTTTTTTGTTTATTTTCTCTTTCGAATTATCTTTGTTTTTGTTTTTGTTTTTTTCTCTTTGTTTCGTTTTTGTTTCTCTAGGTCATGGAATGGGTATGTCGTGCCTGTCGTACGCAGTATGAGGACATGGCATTGCATTGCATACGTGGCAACGTAGTATCTCTGTGGCGTAGCTTTGTGACCACAGAACTTGTATCTCTCTAGGATTGAAGAATCGGCACGGACACTGGTTGTGCTGGATGTCGACGGGTAGAAAGAACGGTGTAATGTGAAGAAAACAACAACAACAACAACGTATGAAGCACATTCTTTGAATTGGCTGGTGTTTGTACGTCTCAGGACATTCCATGCCTCAAATTTTAGGGTTTGAACAGAGGGTGCCAACTCCAAATTAACCTCTACTATATACTCCCCCTCTCTCTACGACCCACCTCTGAGTAACCACCGTAAGTATGCGGCTTCGATGTCACGGCTGAACCTGTACGCGCCCATTCCTTTTCGCCTGCTAAACCTCCTCTCTTAGGCCCCTGGAAACTACTACCAGTACTATCCATGGTCGTATTCCATGCCCTAGGCAGAAGTGCCGATGGCCCTGCCTGAACTTCGGACACAGTGCCATTTCGCAGTACGGAGAAGGATGTCCGCGGTCGTTTCCGAGGAGGACATCTAACCGAAGAACTCACTCGAGAATTCGCCGGCGGGCCCTTGTAGTTGGTAGGGAGTGGCAAGCTCCGTGTTTTGGAGGTTGTCGACGGTAGTCGTTGGTCTTGCTTGGCGACGCCTGTTTCTGTTATTGTAGCGGTGGAAGTAGAGATACCCCGATGCTTTCGTAGCGGCGTGGAAAGGGTACTAGTACGAGTAGTACCGTGTGTTCTCCTCCTTTGCGTGAAGGTCGGAGGAAGTGTGCCGTCCGCTGGTGTCGAGAAAAGAGGGTTGTTCGTGTCGTAAGGCAAGGCGGGCGGTTGGTGCGAAGAGTGGTCTGAGTTTTATGTGTTGCCTCAACGTTTGACAGCTATTTCCACCCGTAGAAACCCAGCAACCTACAGTACCACTATGTACCGAAATAACTGATTTTTAGTATAATTTTATTCTTGCATGTTGGTACACAAATGATTTTATTAGAGATATACCAGCTCGGTGGTCACAGACTACCTGTCGGAGACAGAGTGTTGTTGTAACACATCGCAAACCGTATGTAGATTAGGGCTCCAACGCAGCCCCAAGCGTGCTGGATACGAAAAGTAGATCATATTCAGTACACACATCAGTACATCAGGCAAGTGAGGTGGTGTACAGCATACTGCTGTGCGATGTGCGTAACAATGACTACTGCAATTAAAAACAGCTGCCTGTCCCAGCCAGCTATAAATACATACTTCGAAGCATGTACCGCAGCACGAGGTAGCACTTACTTACCTCAGCCAGCTACGACGTACGATTGGTATACCTGGTACGACATTAATACGAGTAGTCCGGCGCAAGAAAAATTGCTGAGTAGCAGCAGCATGACATTCGAGAAAGCACAAATAACAACAACGTTATGGCGAGAGGTTCTACATCATCACGGCGGGCTTTTTTTCGATGGCATCAAGCAAGCAAGCCCGCGCACTACTGCCTGTAGCATGCAACTGAAATTATGCTTACACAGTGCTTCTCCGCTTTGATCACGCACGGAGTACTTGCTCCTTCCTCTCTCGTCTCTCAGGCGTGACACGTTTTCTGCGTGGTGGATTGCCGACAAAAATGCCCTGGGTCGACGACGAGGAGCATTGTCGCCGCACGGAAAGTCCAATGCCGATGAGCCCTCATGCCAGGACATCAATCACTGCTGGGTCCCGGGTGCCAGTGGTTTTATTCCTACCGGCGACCATCTGCGAAAGCGCCGGAGGACATAGGATATAATCAGGCGTTTGCATGTTGGCAGTCAATATGACCAACGACGAAGAAATAATCAAGATTTTAAAGATATGTGTGCGGTCGTGTCGTGGCCCGTCGTCGGTCGTCGGCGATAAAACACTGAAAAAACTGAATACAAACGGTTTCATTTGCGGAGTTCCGCAACGTCGCAGGCGTTTTTAGGACTGTCTCATTGCTCGTTCCTCGTGGCGCGTGGAAACAAAATCTCCGTCCTGTTCCAGCCCTGTCGCGCCCTGAAGTACTTAACGACGCAAGCAGCCAGCTAGCCCTCTTTGTGCTTCGTTGACCAGCTTCCTTTCGTCCCTGGCTGCTTTCGCATTCTATCAAGTAAAAGCAACGCACAGAAGCTGCTTTTGTTCTTCCTCATCTGGGGATATACAGCACTAGAAAGATGACGCGTTGCCACGACCAGCAGGACTGTTGCCTCAGCAGCGGCAGCAGCGGAGAGGCAGCAGTCGGCGGCGCCTCCTGGAGGGCCCTCAGCCCGGACTTCGTTCTCCCGAGGCTCTTCGACTCCCTCGGCCTCTCCGGCAACCTCAAGCTCTTCGGCGAGGCCCAGGCGATAGCCCTCCGACGGGTGGGGACGGGGCAGGGCGAAAGAGGGGATCAACAGCCCCAACTGTGTTCGAAAGAATAAGACCGGCCGTCGCGGCGCCGGCTACAACCACCTGACGATCATCGTTCGAGGCGGCCAGGTCATTGCCTGGGGCTTTAACAGCATCTGCAGGGGTCCGTCCGCGAGCGTGCACTCGGAGGTGAACGCCCTGCGGGCGCTATTCAATCACCTCAAGAGTGGGAGGGGCGGGAGGGTGCCGAGGCGAGGGGCCGCGCGCCACCACGAGGATGGGTTCGACCTCGTCAACGTCCGCTTTACGTTTGACTCCCTCCGCATCTCTAAGCCCTGCAGGCGCTGCTGGCTGTTCCTGACGAAGCATCTCTGGCGGTTTCGACGCGTCATGTACACCACCTCGGACGGGATCGTCATCTGCATGTCGGCGGACGAGTTCGCGGCGAACCCCCCCGACCACATCAGCAAGGGGCACCGCCTCGACTACTACACGAAGAAGACGTGCGAGTCGGGCACCTGTTCGTACGAGTCCTGCACCTGCTCAAGGGCCTGACGAGAGCCTGAAATACCTGGTATGGTATGGCATGGCATGACATGGCATGGCATGGCATGGCATGATATGGTATGGTACGGTATGATACGGTATGATACGGTATGGCATGTAGCATGGAGTAGCGTGGCGCGGTATGGTATGGTCATACCTGGTAGGACTCGTATCGTATGACGTCACATCATATAATATGTTCCTGGTGTTTTATTTTCCAAGTATAATAATACCAGGTATATACGAATACCAGGTACCTGGTACCTTTTTTTTTTTGAGCAGCAGTTGGACGCCCTGGCCGGTATCATGTACTCTGGTACCTGGTGCAGGTATATATGTCATGACCTACAGCAGTATCCATGTATATCCTTTGTCGAGAGCTTACGATATAGTCTATCGTATACCAGGTACGACGGTACGGTACGAACTTGTGTTTTCTTGTTTTTTTTTTCGGGCTTGCTGGCTTGCTCTGCGCGCGGTGCTTTTTATTTTCCACGAGTTTACTCGCGAAAGCAGAGTGATGCCGTGGATGAGGATGGATAGGGGGACAAGCATATATACGCGCATTTTACCTGTACGTACGTACGTACGCAAAACTGGTTGTCGAATGAACAGGGGGAGAGGAGAAGGCGGTTTTGGTGTCGGTGTCTTTGTTAGTGTCGGTGTCGATGATGGTGGTGGTGGTGGTGATTGTGGTGGTGATCAGCTGGTGGTGATGGTGGTGACGGCTGTGTCGGCGGCAGCAGCGGGCAACACCTCGGGCGAAGGAGTTTCCTGACATCGTGGGAGAGTGGGCGTGGGCGGGGGGGGGCGGGGGGGGGGGGGGGGGAGATGGACAGAGGCCCGATTTTTGTGTCAATATATATATATAGGTCGCAGCAACCTTTTCCCTGTGATGTTTGGGGATGGGTGGGGGGGGGACGTTCCCTGTGATGTGTGGAAATGGGGGGGGGGGGGGGGGGGGGGGGAGCAGTTGCGGGCGGGGAGAGGGAGCAAAGCGAGGAGGAGGAGGAGAGGGAGAAGGACAGGCGAAAAGGGGAGGAGGGAGACGGGGAGGACAGGCACCACTGATATGTGGGGGTGGGGGAGGAAAAGGACGAGGAGGAGGGCGAGGAGTTGAAGGAGGAGGACGAAAATGAGGAGGAGGACGAGGGCGAGGAGGCGGGGAAGGAGGACTGGGGGCAGGAGGAGGGGGGTGTTCACGACCCGGTATGTTTGCGGTCAATTTTTATTGGCGAAGGGCGAACGGAAAAAAGTGCGTCGAAGCGCCCGCCGGATTCTACTTGCTGCTTGCTGGTGCTGCTGGTGTTGTAACCGGTGTTAGTGGCGTTGCTGCTACTATTGGTACTGCTGCTTCTGCTTCTGTTGGTGTTGTTGCCGGTGCTGCTGGAGAGGAGGGAGGTGAAACTGGGGGCGGGGCAGAGCGGGGCGGGGGCTACTTCCCGCAACATTTGTTCTAGAGCAACGGAGTTGTTGGTGAGAGAGGCGGTCGTGCGCCCATTCGAATGTGTGTGGTGTGTTTTCACGGTAAGGTTTGAGGGGGGTGAGGGGGGGGGAGTGGTGTACTCGATATGATGTATGGCCGTAGTCGTATGACCATAGACCCTCGGATCCCTACAATGCCGGGACGGAGCACGGGGGGGGCACACAAGGGGTGGGCATCTCTTCCGTGGGTGTTACGTACGCGTACGGGAGTTTTGGTCTTGCGAGAGGGACGGTGAGAGCTAAAATTGGAGCTGTTCCGTCTCACGACTAAAAAGCGGCAGCCGTAATTACGTGGTTGAAGTTGAAGTTGAAATACGACAAGAAAACTACGTATGTACCGTTGGTTGCTCTTACGTTCGTTGAGTGACCCTTGGTTGATCCTGGCCTGAGGTTGACGCTGACCAATAGACGAACGGCGTTGGTGGTCTAGGCCCGGGAAGTGAGCGAGGAGATGACGATGACCCGAGCTTATCACGTGCGATCGTGTGTCACCCGATGTCTGATACCAGAGGCGCTTTTGGTGCAAGTACGTGGCCGGGGGAGGGAGGAGACTTTTGGAGAGAGGCAGTGTTGTTCCATCGGTTCTGTGCGCACTTCGGAGGGGGGGGGGGGCGGGAGGGCGGCATCCCCTCTTCCCTACTTGTAGCAATCGGTGAGCGTCTCCGTATGATACTTTACATGGAAGAAGTGGGTCGAAATCATGGATGGATGGCTTATTGCGTCCGCTGTCCCGTAATGGCCGCTGCTTGATTTATGTCTTGTGGCCTGAACTCGAAAAAATTCAAAAGTGTGGCGGTTGTTGGCGTCGGACTTGTTTCTGTGGAGGGGTGGCAGGGAGCGAGTGAATGCGGAGGGGTTCCAGAGGTAGGCGATCGACCGACCGATCCACTAACCGACCGACTGCCACCGCCACCGCTGTTTTCTCCGAGGGGAAGTGTTTTGCGGATTTTTCGTTCTTCCATATGTTGCATTTTCGTTGAGTGGTTCGGTGGGTGGTGAGAGTTGATGGTGAACTTTTTTATTCACTTTTTGTTTGCGTATGTTGTGGTTGTGGAGTGAGTGAGTGGATGCTGTGAGTGGGGTGGTAGATACGGCTGTATGTTCGAGCTTCTGTTGCTGCTGCTGCTGCTGCTGCTGCTGCTGCTCCTGCTCCTGCTGCTGGGGTTGCTGTTGCTGTTCGGACGGCTGGCTGGCTGAACGAAACCGTCTTTCTTCCTCTTCTATCTCTGTCTGACTCTCTCTCGTGGATGTATGGCGTACCCTGCTCACTCCTTGTGCTGCGGCGGTGCTGCGGCGGTGTCGCTTTCGTCTGGAACATGTCGGACTTTTTGCAGGCGGGCGTTGTGCCTTTGTTGCGTTTTTTTTTTTTTGTTTGTTGTGATGACGCCCTTCCGCGTTTCGTGGGGAGGGAGAGGGCGGAGGGAGGAAAATTGTTATCCCGCGCGTGCACTCTTCTTTTCGAGCACTGCAGCAGCTGTTGACTGAAGGAGGCGACATGGTTGGGTGGGGGGTGGGGTGGGCTATGAGTGCTGCTGTGGTGTAGTGTTTGTACATTCGTTATTTGTGTGTATTTTGGACCGTGGAGATTCGTTCGGACGGTTGCTTGTCCTTCGTTTTTTGTCTCCATTAGTTCTTGTTTTTTTCGATGGAGCTCTCTCTACTATAAACGGAGTGAATGCATACGCTGTTTCAAACATTGATTTATATATATATATATACATTCACGAGTTCCATCGTGTGTGTCGCCCGTGTTTCCCGCAGAGTCACCGCGCTTACCCTTGTTTCAAATTCACCCACACCCCCCCCCAACATGTATTGGGGGGCTCGTCGCTTCAGTGTGGCGTAGACGTTCTGACCGCCGCTGGCACCGCCCCAGCCGCAGTTTGGTTGGCCCCATCTGCCTACCATGTGGTCACGCGGAGTTGGTTCCACTACTGCTGTACTGTAGCTGAAGTCGATTTCAAGCTACCCGACCCGAGATACAGAGCCGTAAAGGTTGGGAGCAAGCATATGCTGAGGGTTGTACGATACCTGATTTATCCGGGTGGATGTTGTTATCGCTCTCCGCCGGGTGACTCTGCTCAGATCCAAGTCCAGCGCGAACGTCTTCGTGCTTTCTTTGCCAGCGTCCACTATCATGAATTGCTGTCCTTGCGAGTAACGCCGAGCGAAGCTAGGTGGGCGCGCTACGCTCAGCCAATCGCCCGCCCCCCCCCGGTTGGTCACGGGGGGGCGCTGTAGGCGCCGGCCCAAAACAAAAGTGGTAAGCGTTTTCGCTTCATTTCCCGTCACTGTCGGGGCTCAACAACACTGCATTGGCCGGGGTTGGTTGCGGTTATCGACACGTAAAAGAGAGAAGAAAAGTATGAACAAAACATGCATGGATCGTGTGGCAGTGATGTGACGATACGATCTTCGCTATGACGGGGGGCCATAGTTAACAGGACCTATGGTTGACATAAAAGCCTATATATTTACCTATTTTTACTGACCATATTGGGTCCTACTTACTATGGTCCCCCGTAGTAGCAGCATTTTTTTGTTCAAGAAGGCACATCAAGGAACACCCTGAAATATGCTGCGTTTTTCTTGTACACACGATACGATGAAACATACGTAATATCAAGTCTACTGGGCTCAATCAGTATTTAGCGTATCTGACTATACACACTGCTGTGCCAGTGCCCAGCCCTAGACAGCAGCAGCCTTGGTCTTTGTTTGTACAAGCGCGTCTTCGTTTTTAGATTTGTCTCGCCCGAGCTGAGACTCCCCTTCTGCTCCTCTCTTGGACATCACCGATAATCAACGCCACTGACTGGCATTATTAGGACGCCATTCGTTTCGAAAGGTCTCCGTGACTGAAGCTCACTCAGCAAACAGCCGGCTGACCCCATCTGACAGTGCTTGCCTCCCGCGGTCTGCCAGACGCAAGTCAGCAGCCGCGCATCTCACGCCTCGTGCGGAGATTCCACTAATAGGTACTGAGCCTCGATTTGTGTAGCAAGTACTGCAGAGCTGCAAGTCGTCGAGTAGGTTCATCGAGCGAAGACTGCGACTGAGGCCTGCTGCTGCTGCGGCGGCGAAGGACGCCGACGACCGCCCACAGAGCTCCCAGACGGTCATAACCTATCTGGAGCTGCTGCTGCGAACACAAATACAGCAATGATGCTACACCGCTGTACAGTTCGGACTGAGCTCTGGAACAAAGCGGCGGCTCTGATGGTGATTAAACGCGCAGAGGACGCGGAACCCGCGGAGACGGAGTAAACACGGTAAAGGTTCTGGCATTTAATTTTGAAGATCATCAACAAGGAGACGACCCGCGCCATTCAAGAGGCACTCGCGTCGACGAGCATGACGACGAGACAAGACCCCCAGAGCTAAACCAACGAGCTCACGTGACTGCGCAACCTACTGACCGAGATGGAAGAACCAATCACGGACAGGCCCTTTCTCGGGCATCGTTCACGAAGCTGACGACCCCAAAGTACCCAGACTTCGATCTCACGACCATTGAGATCCCGTCTGCACTGCGCCACCTCAACCTGAACGGGCTGTCGTCGTAGAACAAGCCGGTAGGATCATTGGGCGTAGCATGGTCATGACAACAACAACAACAACAGCATCATCACCTGCTTCCAGCCGTATCCTCTGCCACAGCGGCGGCAAGGTGGTGCATTACATACTACGCACGCGACGGCACATAAAACAATTGGGAGAGTTGAGAAAATGAGCTCGACTCGCATGTAACATAATAAGTTCATTTTTATTACTGAACGTAGTGTCGGACACAACCTGCACATACATGCCTGGCCATACAAAATTTATCCTGTGGCCTACAGCAGAGCGTGCTTCTCAAACGTTTTGGAACCCATGCAAAGCGACCGAAGATGAGAAGTGCGATCATTACCACCGGTCTACGATACGTCCGTAGCGTGATGGGGCAGCACTTGGAGTAGATAGTGTTGCGCAGCGTGCGTGCCGTATGCATACCGTACGTAGCTGAGTTGGATCGCTAAATAAATGTCGTGGCATCGCCCAGTCTAGCCCACAGCAGCCCGGGCTGACTTGTGCGGTGTGGCGGATGACGTGATCGTCATGTTTATTTGTTTTCGGCAGGTGTTCCGTTTGGCGCCCCGAAGAGCTCTAGCGGTATCGTGTACTATACGGGGGACAGTTCACAGCTACCTGGTATACACCCAAGTATATATTGTCCATCCATAGATAAAACGCGAATATCATCACCGGTGTGAGCTATAGAAGTAGTAGTATTCTGCCAAGCGTACAGATCGCTGCTCCTCCTGTTCGTCAAGCGCTCATCACTGCGGTCTGGAGGATCTTCCTCGAAAGAACGCAATGCTGTATCGTGTGGACAAAAACCACCACCCAATTTAACATAAAACATGCATTGTGTCCTAGTCTCAACAAATATAATTACCTTAGTACAAACATCATTACCCTAGTACTTCTTATGTATATAAATGGTCGCATACGGCGACATAAACTATGCCGACAGAACAAGAAATCACAAAAAATACACCGCACCGCGCACCACCTTGTAAATAGTTGTACGTACGTATAGCCGATGCGGTAGAGTCGTAGGGAAAAACAAACGCGAGAAGAAACACCCACGGACCCGAAGGGAAAGCTAGCCCCCCCCCCCCATGGCCCCATGGCATGTGTACCCCCCCCTCATCCTCCCCCCCCCCCCCCCCCCCCCCCCCCCCCCCCCCCCCCCCCCCCCCCGCCCCGAAATTCCAATCGTCTTTAGAAGCCCCCGCTTTTTCATCTACTAATAGCAGCACGAATCGTATCGCTGAAAAGAAAGAGAGGACAGCACCGTTTATCCCTGTGCATTTGCTGCTGCTGCTCTGATACTACCCCTGCGTGCGGTACTGCGTGCACTATTAATACTATGTACGTGTCCGTGTGATCTTCGCGGGCGATGATGCTAAAAACATCGTCATCCTGGCATCGATACAGAAAAAAAAAAAGCTATCACCGCTACTAGTCTCCCCCAACCCTCTTCCCCACCAGAGTTTTGAAATTAAAACCACGCCATGAGGGAGGAAAGGTATACCCCTAACCGTAACCTCCAGCGCTCCTCCACCAACCAAGGGCAGAGAAACAAGGAAGTCTTCTACTTCTTCTCCCCACAGCGTTCTCTCGAAAACATCTCTCGAAAACATCAGCATGACACAACAAAAAACAAAAAAAAAACACGTGCTTGTACGCGTGCGGAGTCCTCCATGCTGCTCGCCGCCGGCGCTCCTTTCCACGCGCAACATATGCCTCCGATACTCTTGTCACAATGTCAATATCTACACAACAATTACTACTTTGTGAGCCCCTATTAATAGGGCCTCGGCGAAATACCACGGCGGAACGCATAGGGGGGGAACTTTCCACACCAACCTCACGCCCAAACACATGTCTTGCGCTCTCCAGCAGCGAACTACACCCCCCTTGCGTCCGTCCCCCCCCACCCCCGGCTTGACAGGCCGAAACGCACACGCGTTCATGAACGATAGCTATATGCGTTCGCTCGTCATCTGTACTTCTAGCAATACCAGATTTATTTGTTTTCTAGTCGAGCCAACCAACAGAGAAACATGCCAGGTATCATTAAAAAAAAACAAAAACAAGAACAAGAACAAAATGCACCTGTACCAGCCGGGTGGGGCGGGGCTGGTTAAATATAACATCGACGGAAAATGAAACACGACTCGCTAATATCCGTACCTCTTCCTTCCGAGGCAACACCACCAAAAAAAAAAACCACAAAATACCACGGCGGCGTGCGCGGCTTGCTTGCTCGGCTTGGTTTTGGCACTGTCGCTCGCCCCGCCCGCCCTGCGGAGCGATGCATCGGTGTGGAGTAGGGTTTGCGGCTCGGCGTGCCGATGCCCGCGCGCGCAACCAATGAACCCTCACTATAACCGCAAGGGCTGCCGACAACTAGAACTCTTGTCCCTCCCCCTGACGCAAGATGCATCACTCACCGCTCCTTTGTACCAGCAACAAACACAAAAAGGCATCGACTACATATTCGTTGCTGAATAATTTTCGCGACGGACCGTTCACTTTTGCGACGAATCGACCTTTTGCTGTGACGAATCAACCCCTACTATCGCAGCGAATTCACCTGATGTTGCAACGAATTGACCTGCTGTAGTACAGCGACGAGTCGACTCACCATCGCCACGAAATGACCCAACACTGCGATCAATCGACTTAATACAGCGACCATTCGAGCCGTACTACCGCGACGACAATACCGACTTTTTGGGACCAACAGTTCATGCCCACCGCCCCCACTCATCGCGCAGCAAGCCTCCTCCTCCTTCATGAAAATTACATCGTAATGGCAGGCTGGTGTTCAAGCGCGGCGAAAGCGCGAGAGCTCACGTTCAAGCCTCACCACCCGCACCGCACTGCACCGCTCCGCGCCGCACCGCACCGCTTCCCACCACACCGCGCGCAGACACGCACCGGCAGTACGTTGCAAAACGTTCTCTGATATACAACTCGGATGGCGACGAAAGGGCGAGAATGAAAAGCGCACAACGCATAGCGAAAAAACGAAAAAGCGAAAAGCGCAAAAACGTCAACTCAAAAGCGCAACACAGAACAAAACAACGCCTGTGACCGACCACCAGCCAGCCGAAAATTATTTACTACTTCATCATATCCCATCGAGTATTCCCCCCATGCTCGACATCAGACTCGCGTCGCCCGAATCGGTGTAGCCGTCGAGCCCGTCGGCGACCACCCCCGCCACGCGACGCGAAGGCAAAGTCTCGGACAAAGGTCCAGTGTCGATCGGCGACGATTCCACCGAATGCAAGAGTGCCCCCCGCCCTCCCACGCCCACGCCTCCCCCGGCATCCTCGCCGGTCCTTCCCCTGTACACGCCGTCGCTACCGCTGCTGCCGCCGCCGCCGCCGCCGCCTCCTCCACCACCGCCGCCGGCGTCGTCCCCCTTAACTCCCCTCACCCCACCCACCACCGCGGCCGCTACCGCCGAGGTCGTGGAACCGCGGTTCCTGGCGTCCGCCCCCCCCGCGCTCTGCTCGTCCAGCAGCGGCGGGGGGCCCAGAATAAAAGGGGAGAAAATATCTCTCCGATCGCTGTCGATTTCGAATGCCCGCTGTTGTTGCTGCTGCTGCTGTTGGTGCAGCGGCGGTGTCCGCGGCGTATGCTGCTCAGCGATATCCGCAAATGACATATCGTGCCGGGGCAACATGCCAGCAATTCCGGAAAATCCTCCGGGATGCAAAGGGTGCACGATCGCCCCCGACCCCGCCCCAACCGACGCCTCTACCAACCTGGCCTCAAACAGAGCACAAGTTTCCAGAACGGTGCCGCTGGTCGTGCTAGCCGATCTAGCTCCAGCTCCGAGCCTCGCTTTGACTCCCACGCCACCACCGCCCCCACCACCACCGCCAGCGCCCGAGCCCCCGCCGCCACCGCTATCATCACCACCAACGTCACCGACGGAAGAAGCCATCCCCCACGCGTCCATCGAATCTCCCCCCCCCCCCCCCCCCCCCGCTCCTTCTCCCCCTCCTCCTGTCGTTGCTGGCACGACGGTCGTCGTCCGCCCAAGGTCGGCTCTTGCTGCCCCCCGACGACCCGGTAGCTCTTCGCTTCGCGCATCTCTCTCGGCCCGACGAAGGTTCATGTTGCTGTTGTTGTTGTTGTTGTTGCCGCTGTGTCTGCTGCTGCTGCTGCTGCTGCTGCTGCTGCTGCTGCTGCTGCTGCTGCTGCTGCTGCCGCCGCTGCTGCTGCTGCTGCTGCTGCTGCTGCTGCGGGTGGCAATCTGCCACCGCCCCCCCGCCGCCGCCGCCGCCGCCTTCCCAGCCTCGGCTTTCGCCTCCATTTCTGTCTTCTCCGCGTGCGCCTCCGCAGCGCGAGACTTCGCCACCGCGGCAGCGGCCGCAGAGGCGGCAGCCGCCGCCGCAGCCGCCGCAACGGCCGCCGCCGCAGCAGAAGAAGACGCGGTCGGGGAATTAGAAGAGGGGGAGTCGGCGGTACCGGTGGCGGAAGCGGAAGCGCTGGAAGAGGCGGACCCGTTGGTGGTAACGGGGGCGGTTACGGGAGGGAAGAAGCTGGCGGGGTCGCTCGTGTCGTGATGGCGCTTTCGCGAGATCGACGGGTCCGATTTCGCTCTGGAGAAGAGTCCGCGGTCGGACGCGGACGAGCCCTTACCGGCGTAGACGCCCAATACGTTTTGCGCGACGCCGCAGCAGCTTTCGGCAAACGCCAGCGTTCCCCGGAGGGGGTCCATTACCTCGTCCATTCCGACGGCGATCGCGTTCATGCCCTTGCGGCGAAGGAAGGCGCTCACGCAACGGCACCTGGACAGGCGTACACACACAGCACCCGGGGGCGGGGGGGGGGGGGGGGGGGGGGGGCGAGAGAACGGACCCACATCGAGGCGAGGAGGCGGTACGGAGGCGAAAACGAATGAGCGAATCATAACTAAGAAACTAACGAATCAAATTAATCAGTAAATCGACAAATCTGTCACTCGAATCATTCAATTAATAAGCGAACCAATAAATCATTCGATCTATCAGGCGATCATGAATCCAATCCATCAACCAATCAACCAGTCCAACGATGAACGTCTACCAGCACCAACAATACTGAAAAGTCTGCGCGCGATGCAAGTCAAAGGCGCGCGCCAGCAGTGTACGTACTCAATGTCATACATGACCGTAGTCGTAACAATGACCATAGACGCTCGCATTCCTAAGAACGCCTGGACGGAGCACGTCGGGTTTTCACCGACCAGGCAGGCATTACTTGCATCATGTACCGGGCGGGGCGGGGGGGGGGGGGGGAAGACCCCTGTGACCACGGCTTGTCCAGAAGGTCGCCGAGCGTAACAAAACATGCGAGAGAGGCTTGGAAGCAAAACTGATGACCACAATAAAGATAGGAAAACACTCACATGTGCCAGCATAGGGGGAAATGAAGCACTCCGTGGTCGGCCTCAAGGGCCTTGGACACCGGCAAGGCCACCAACTCCAGCACCTCCTGCTCGCGGCCCTTCATCAGCAAGAAGTAGCCGCGCAGCGTCTTCATGACGATCACCGCGAACGACCCGGGATCCTCAACCATGCTCAGCAGGAGGTCCGCTTCGTCCGCCTGGCGATGACAACAACAACAACAACAACAATAAACACACATCAACAACAATAAACACACATCAACATGCCAGAATCAAACACGTAAAAATGATAAGCAAAAACCAAGAAAAAAAAACGGCAGAACAAACTAAGGACGTCAAAAATCGCGCCGTCAAGCCGCGTGGCAGCCACATGGCAGCCACATGCACTACCTCGGGCATCGTGCGCTTGCCAAGTAAGTCGTACTACTGCAGCATGTCTACCTACTACTATTATTATACAAATACAGATAATATTATTTATTTTTCGAAATCGGGGAGACGAAATACAGATATTATTATTTTTGTTTTTTTTTTAAATCGGGGAGACGAAATAAATGAAGGCAATTAACAAAGAGTACGGAAACATATCGTTACGCAACAACAAAACAACAAATTGTGAAGCTACAGTCTACTCTTATTAACAGTGTGGTGTGTAACAAGTTGAACTTAACTCACTTGGTCTGGTGGGTCTCATTAACGAAGCACTACTCGTGCGGCCGTGGCCTGACCTGCTGTCCGCGAATTACGATCAGAACCTACACTCACAGTCTGACGTATCTGGCAAGAAGAAAAAAAAAAACGAAACACTTAACGTCATCTAGACCAATAAAAAACAACCAAAAACAACAATGAACGAAACGAAACAGAAGGGTGTGTATGATGCAAAAATAAGAAAACAAAAACGGACGCGAGAGTTTTTCGAACGACGGCAACGGAAGCGACGGCGACAGGTAATCGTAGACGCGCATGCGGGGCGACCAACTCTCCGCAACTCCCAGCAACCCCCCCCCGCCGAATCTACCCTCCAGGCGAAGGCCTCGAAAGGAAATCGAAAACCGATGCTCTTTATACCGACCAACAAATAGTACATTTTTCGCCGCCAAAAAACTTTTTCTCCCCGCAAAAAGCGGCCAATTCTGCCAATTCGCTGCCAAAAAATGTACCAGGTACGAACTTTTCCCGCCAAAAACAAAGCTCGATACTTCAAGCGAGCGCGCGCTGCTCCCCCCCCCCCCCTTCTCTGCCCCCCCTCCACCTCTCCCTCCCTCCCTCCTTGCATGCTGCTATGCTGGTGGTGGCTGTGGGCCTCACCAAGGTTGCGAGGCTTGCGATGGTGGGGAGGCTTTTGTTTGGAGATGCATTGACCGCGATCTCAGGGTTCGTTTTCCGGTAGAGCATGAGCAGGACGTGCGAGAAAACCGCGATTACACGGGACAGGTTTCCGCTTCCTGGTTCGGGGCACCTCTCTGCCGCGAGGTCGATCTCATCTGCCCTGCGGTGCCGGAGACACAAAAACGGAGGGGCGGGGGGGGGGGGGAAGGAGGAGGGAGGGAGGGAGGGAGGGGGAGGAAGGGACGCACATAGCGTAGTGACGGAGAGAAAGACAAGCGGAGAGTCAAAACAGTGAGAAGGCATAAACACGCACAAGATAGGGGAGCGACGAGAGCTAACAGTGCGGCCAGAGGTATTCCCGGGTGGGGGCCGATAGAGACAATGCAGCCGCTATATATACGCAGCCGTCGCCGATCTCATGCGGAGGGACCCCACCGCCCAATTGCCTCCCCTGCTCTCCCCTCTCAAGGACTCTAGAAAAATCGTAGGAAAGGATAGAACCAACTTGCGACGCTCACCATATGCCCGAAGTAGAGACGGAGGGTGGGGTGGGAGATGGGAGATGGGCAGATGGGAGAGATCTCAGCGGTCACTTTTTGGAGAATTGTGACAAATGCGTAAGCTGTGAGTTCGACCGGTTTGAGTGGATGGTACTCAATTTTGCAAGCGGATTGGAAAAAGAGGTTGGACGTGGGGCAGGCAAAAAAAACAACCAACGCCCGGCCTGACCCCCCTGATCCCCCCCCCCCACTATATTATATAGAGGTTGGGTTGGCGTCGGTTGGCAAGGACACTGTAAAACATGCCGCTCACTACGCGAGCTAGACAACGGGGGGGGACCGTTTTTTTTTTTTTTGTTTTCGTTTGTTTTGGCGGTCAGTCACAGCTGGCGATCCAGTTATAAATCATTTGTGCGGGGTGGAGAACCGTTACTCCGCACAAGTGGAATGATCGTATCACGTGCAGAGTGTCTATGGTAAGGCACCCAAGAGGCAGTTACATAGTACTCCCATTGCTGTCTCTGGAAGTGGGCACACCGGAAATTAAAGCAACTCACTGAAGCTGTCATCCATGTGCATGTCCGTCCCACACGCGGTCTTCGTATAATAGTAAGATGCGGCCCATCCTTCATGCGAATCGCCGAACACCTCAGGGCGGTTCGCGCTTGGTGCAAGCAACGTCTGCCTGGTCGGTGAAAACCCGACATGCTCCGTCCCGGCATTGTAGGGATGCGAGGGTCTATGGTCATACGACTACGGCCACGCATGATGGTCATACGACTAAGCCAAGCAACAAATGAGTACGCCCCCCCCCCCCCCCCCCCCCCCCCCCCCCCCCCCGCCCCCGCCTTCCCTAGCAGCAGCTAACAACACGAGCATGAAGGTCTCACCCTGCCCCCTCCCCCTCCCCCCATCAGCCCCATCAGCAGCAGCCAACAAAACAATCGTAAAAGGTGAGCTTCTAAGGCACCGCAACGCACCTAACGTCGCTGTTGCAGGCCACATGGAGGAAAGTGCTGAGCATGCGCACGCTATCTCTCACGTAACCGTCTATAACCTGCTAGGGGCGGAAGCGGCAAGAGAAGAAAGAAAACGTGCAAGAGGTAACACAAGGTGACGGCCTGCCTGTAGCACAGCATATGATACCTATGCTTCGTACGCGCAGCCGTGAACTTCTTCCAACACAAGTGTTGCGAGACAGGTAGCGTACGTGCCTCGTGTGTCAGCTATGAGCTCGATCGAATCGGCGGCTCCTACTTTGCCAAAGACTCCGTGCAAGTCGCGGGACGAGGCATTCCAGAAGTACCGGCATGTACATACGTTGGCACTACACAAATCACAACGATAATAACAGTTATCTCTGCCAAAACGCCTCAGTTGGTTTTCGATTGATAGCTCCGGACCACGTAACCTGTGCCTCTATTTGTACGTAGTCGTAGGAAAATTCATCGGAGCGGACACTGAGTAGTGCTGGAGATATCGTTGGATACGTGCACATGCACAAAAATAACGGATCCGTTGAAGACAAAACGCCCAACAGACAAAAAACAAACCAATACAACCATGCAAAAGAATGTTCCCCGGACGACATCGAGGGGGTGCCAGCCAGCACTCACCGTCTTCGACTGAGCCAGCTCTCGGTAGGCCTGCTGGGCGAAACCTATGTAGCGGAAAACCTTGGAGCGGTCCAGGAAATGCAGGTGATACACCACCATGATGAGGTAGCAGCTTACCACCTGGTTAGTCACCGCGCACGAGCGAAGGCGAGACGGTGCGCAAGCACGGAGAGGGGCAAGCAGTTCACGAGGTATGCAGAGAGAGGGGAGGGGGGGGGAGAGGGAGAGGAAGAGATATATGACAGACAGGAAGACAGACAGCCACAAGAGACAGAGAGAGAGACATATTGTGAGGGAGGGCGAGACAGGAGAGACGAGAGTGAAGGTTGGAATAATTGCCTTTACAGCTATGTGCCAGATAAGACATGGGGGAAAAAACAAAAACAAACCTCGCCAACCATTCGACGCGAACCAATCAAAACAATGGATCAGCGAACCAGCCCATCAACCAACCAAACGATCAATCGATCGATCAACCGACCAATTTACTGATCAAGCAGGCAGTCATCAACCAACCAACCAACCAACCAACCAATCAGTCGAAGCTGCTACGTTGGAAACCAACCAACCGAAACCAACCAACCAATCAGCCGTGCTTTGACCCCTTGACTGACCGCTCCTACAGTAGTAGGATAGAAATACACACAAAACGCTATTACGGGGGGCCATGGTAAATAGGACCTACGGTACACACCAAAAACCTATATATTTACCTATTTTTACTAACAATATTTGGTCCTATTTACTATGGTCCCCCGCAAATAATATATTATATTGATAGTTGGGATGTCGACCGATTCTTCGAAGGGTTTTGACTAGGAATTGGTGTGGAATAGCGCACCACGTACATGCTGCATGATGGCCCTCCGCAGTCCTGACGATCTGTTGGAGATCCAAACCATGGCCGACCCGCCATTGAGGCGGACACGCCCGTTCCTATCCTTACTGCAGTATTGTTACTGAGGTAAAAACAAGGCCTTGCCACGCCCAACAAAAGTCTCAACACTAATTCCAAGCAGCATGTGCCAAAAAAAATGGTTTCGAGTTCGAAGCAATCCCACCCCATCCTACGCATCCTATCCACACTCCCGCACCTCTGGTAGCAGGGCATCGAAGCAGTCCTTGAGGTGGATCTGCGCCTGGGCCATGTAAGCGCCGGCCGATCCTTCGTCGTCGCAGAAAACCGCACCGACGGCCACGCAGCCAGGAGGACCGCCTTGCGCGCGTGGTAGACGTTCTTCTCAGCCTGTACAACGGTAGTCGATCGACGGTCACGGGAAATAGACGGTCATCGATCAAGGGTGTGTGGATACTCAAGATGGCACAAACAACAAGGTCATCAACCAAGGTGGTCGGTGGGCGAGAGAGCGAGAGACAGAGAGAGTCAGACGGAGGAGCGGAACACAGAGGAGAGATGAAACACACACACAAAGAGGCCGCGAGGGGAGGGAGAGCGTCGCGAGCTGCGACCGCAGCAACCTCAGCAAGGGTAGCTCCCAACACCAAACAAAAACATTTCGGTACCAATGCTCCCTCCCCCCCCCCCCCCTCCCCCCCCCCCCCCCCCCCCCCCCCCCCGCCCCCATTTTCTATCCCCCCGAAAAACGCACCTCGGTTGTCAAAACCCCGGGCATAACCTCGAGCGGTAGCGGGTTCATGGCGTCGCGGATGACGGTGAGGCACGTCATGGGAATGAACTTGTTGACGGTGCCGTAGAACTTTGTCAGGAACTGCTGCTCCCTCGTGTTCAAGACCTTACGTCCGCCGTGCCCATAGTTTCCGTCGCCGTGAGTCATGGTGCCGCCGGCCCCGCTAGTGGCGTCGCTGTCGTCTCCTGAGTCGTCACGGCAGCTCTTCCGGCGCTTCGGACCGCACCTCCTGGAGTGAGAAAAAACAATCATCACTTTTTTCGCTTAGTACGTACCCCAGGCATATAGGCATTTTTTTTTTTTTGCGGTTGATTGTAGGAGGGGGAAAAAAAAAAAAAAAAAAAACACTTTTCCTATATAGACCAATGACAATCGAAGCACGACGTTTCAAAAGTTAAGCTTCAGACATCTGGCTTTCAAGAAACAACTGGAGGTATTCTCGTACCATCGCTGTGAGAAAATAAAACGCGAAAAAAAGTTGTTTTGTTTCTTTCTCATTTTATATAGCTTCGCCCGGCTGCAGGTGGCGCAGGGTGTTCCTTCTCGTTGTACAATTGTCATCGCGCTGATAAAAAGTCACCTTGTCAAACGATACATCTTCGATCTCGACATTGAAGACTCAACCTACGCCCAACCCGCTTGTGTCGGGTGTAGATGAGGGCCTCGAAAATATCAGGTGGATCCGTGGTCTATGGCGTGAGAGCTTGCCTGCGGCGTTCCACTCGTACGCTCTTCTCGCGACACAAAAAACAAAAAATGCATTTTTTGCTATCCGAGAGGGGATCGAGAAATCTTGTCATCTGTTTTTTTTCAAACCAGTGGCGAAATGTTTGCTTTTTTCATCATACGCCTGGCTAGCGCCCGCCATTGATCACTGGCCATTGTGTGAACACGGTAACCCTAGGGCGGGTCGGAGCCCCCGACGGGCGCGCCCTGTTCAGAGTTCATGACGCAGTCGTTTGTTTTGTCGATTGATGTCTGTCCAGGACTCGGGAAGAATCCATATTATTCACTTTTTTTTCCCACAATCCGGAACTTTTGCTTTGTAAGAATCGTGCTCATAGCAAAAGCGGTGCCATAAAATTCTGGCAGATATCTTTGAAATTCAAACGTTCGATGGAACCTTTACGTTCCCGTTGTCATCGGTCCCTATTAATAGTACGCAATTTTTTTGTGGCGATATTTTCCACGAGGGGTGTTCCCCCCCCTCCCCCAGGCTTAATTTCTCATTTTTTTTTCTCCGGCTATACTGCAAGTGGTTTACTCCTTATGATAAAAGTGGACCACTTTCATCGACCGATGTTATTATGCGATAATTGCTCGGGGGGACGATTTTCCCCCAGATATTTTTTCTTGTTCATATTGTTTTTTCACATCTAATAAAGAGTATCCTGGCAGCCTTTTTATACAGGTAAAATTACAAGCACCGCCATCATGTCACGCCACGAGAAAAGTTCACATCGGTTGATCGAGGCAACCAAGCAATCACATCCGAGCCCCCCCCCCCCCCCCCTCAAGTACTACACATTAAGCAGCCCCTTCCCCCTTCTCCCCCCTTCCTCCTCCTCTCCCCACCCCTCCCTCGCTTACGCACTTCGTCTCCCTGCAGATGCACCCCTGCATGTCACGTCGTATGGATATAATTTCCAGGGCTGTTCGCAGGTGAGGTCAAACCTCACAGGTCAGTCTGGTCGGGGTCGGGTCAGCTGACCCGACCCGACCCGCGAGATTTGGAAGCCTCCTGACCCGACCCGCCAGATTCCGATTGACCCGTGAGATATGGGTCTGTCGCGGGTCGGGTCACCTCAACAAGCGAGATCGTCTTTCTCGACCTGCGGGTTCGGCCCGCGGATCAGGCTCGTGGGTCGACGATTTACAAACAATTTCGTCTTCATTTTTGTACCCCACAGCGATACGTAGCCTGGCTGTATGTATTGGGTATAGGTAGATGCGGACATGCGAATATGCATTCGCCGGTGTTTTAATTCTCCACTATGATATATATCAAAGGAGTACTATTCAACGTTGGTATGAGAGAAGCCTTTGGGCAGAAAGTGGGAAGTTTTTAAAGAGTCGGATCCGCGGGCAGGATGCGCGGGTCCGACGGTCAGCAGGAAACAACTCGCGGGTTCAAGTTGGCCAGACCAGCGAGTGACCCGTTTCTCAAGCGCCATGACCTGACCCGACCCGCGGGTCGGGTCATGGCCCGCGAGCAGCCCTGATAATTTCACATCGGTTGATCTAGTCAAGCAAGCAGGCAGGCAGGCAGGCAGGCAGGCAGGCAGGCAGGCAGGCAAGCAAGCACACCCGAGCCTCCCCCCGTAACATCTCCTCGTTCCTCCGCCCGTGCCCCCCTCTCTCCCCTCCCCTCCCTCGCTCACTCACTTCTTCTCCCTGTAGACACACTCCACTCTCCGTCGGGAGCAGCGTTTGCACGGATGCCCCCCGTCGCACTTGATCTTGCTCACGGTACAGCCGTCACACGTCGTCCGCAGCTTTTGGTCCTCGTCATGTACATCCAGCAAGGAGGCGCTACGCTTTACGCCTCCGGCCGGCCCGACACCGACGCCGACGCCGAAGGTCGCGCCGACGCTGACGCCCACAGACGACTGGCCAGTCATCAGGCCACCGCCGCCTCCTGCAGTGGGGCTGCTGATGTCACTACTGCGGTTGTTGAGGTTACCGCTGCTGCTGCTGCTGCTGGTGGTGGTGTTGATGTTGATGTTGCCGCTGCTGCTGCTGCTGTTCTCGTTTCGGTCGCCTGAGGGTCTGGTGAAATCTTCGCCAGAGTTGTAGGCTGCTGCCATGAGAAGAGTGTCCTACGGATGTATTACAGTGTGAGACAGGCCGGGGGGGGGGGGGGAGGGGGGAGGCGGGGGTGTCGGAGGGGGGGGTGGGGGGAAGGGGCGAAACGAGCGGGGGAGGGGGGGGGGGGGGGGGGGGGGGGGGGTGACCGGGGTGGGGGGGGGGGGGGGGGGGGGGGGGGGGAGGGGAGGGAGAGAGAGAGAGAGGGGTCGTACAAGATAACGTTAGTCGGCGCCACCTGCAACTACTATTCATTTATGCTGTTGCACAGGTGTTTACTACTCTGTACTGCAGTGCACGCTTGCTGTGCTGCACGAAACTGCTTGCCGCCGCGGGAGCGGCAGCATGCATGCTCGGTCGATGCTGCTGGGTTCCGATTTCGGGAGGCTTGGGGCTGTGGGAATGCGTGGGTCTCTGTCAGGAGTAGTCGTCTGGCTGGAGTCTCGTTTTCTGGTTTGTGCAGGCAGCCAACAGCAATAGCTAGCTGCGACGTGTGCCGCCGCCATCGCATCGCTCGCATACTCACACGCTTGCTCGGAAAACAAGCGCAAACGCGTGCGGAGGGAACAAAAAAAAGCACACAGCAGCTCGTACTCGTCATACTTCAAGCAGACTTGAGTACCACGTATTTATTTATACGTTTCCATCCTTTAGCGGCGGACGTGCCTTCTCGACGGGCCAGAGAGGAGGGCAATGCCGCGACGGCGGTGGTGCTACTAGCGGCGGCGGTAGCCGTGGTGGCGGTGGCGGCGATACCTCCGTCTCGCCGGAAGGAGCGGAATGGGGGGAGACGAGACGTAGCGGCGACGCCCGACAATGAAAAAAAAGGGCAAAAGCCAAAATCAGGTACACCTGTTTCATTTGAGCCAAAAAACAGTTACGTACTGAAACCAAGCAAGAAGCACACTCCGCGAGCGGCGTTTTTTTTTTTGGCATGAGAAATCACAACCTTTTTTTTTTTTCCCCCGCCTGAGCATTGAGAGCGTGTGACCTCCAAAATCTGAATTGTTTTGTTTTCTTCAAGGTATATAGTTCCCACGAGGGTCACTAGGCTTCGTTTCGCCACGGCGGGCGCGCCTGGAGTACTCTTTCTGGCGCCCCCCCCTCCGTTGCCTGGTCATACGACTACGGCCATGCATCATAATGAGTACACCTCGGCCTCCCCCGTTGCTAACTTCGGAGAGGATAAAAAATATAAATAACTAAACAACAATTGACAATACAAGAAGCCTATGGACCATTCCCGCGGAATCGCCTGCTCGACACAAAATTATTTTGCTGTATGAGCCAAACCTGACACATCACCTCGACGTCGTCTCTGCGTCCACGGTTCTGGGTAAAATAACCCCTACGACCTACCTGGTATGTACACATGTAGAAATCAAAAACAGAGTGCTGGTCGTACACCCAATATTGATATTATTAGAAGAACAAGTGAAATCAGCGTACGCATGTATGCGTACGGATATACGCCAAAATACGTACCTGGTATGTACGTACAGAGTTTACACATAAGAATTTCAACCGAGGGACCAACGACCAAAGACCGCATTCGCAGAGAAGAAACAGTGCACGTATCGTATGGCCTCTATGATTGGCTGAAAATCAGGCAAAAACTGTTGGGAAAGCTGAAAGTTGAAAGCTACAACTGCTGGTAGTAGACAAAGCAGACAAATCCAGGTATAACTGGCCAGTTTCAAGTCTTAGGCCAAAAACAGCTACACGATGTAAGGCTGGCCAGTGGCAGGGCTCCTGGCTCCTGGCGTGTACTTTTTACTTGTTTCGAGTGTACACCTGATTTTGGTCCATGAAGGACCAGCCAGGTATACCTGATTTTGGGTTAAATCCCGAAAAACTCCGATATATGTGTATGCGTACATTGTCGGAAACATGATATTCATATAATAGTGCAGACCATCGAAAACCTGGTACATGGTACACGTCTAGAATTTTACTATTACGGGGGTCCATAGTTAATAGGACCTACGGCGTCCCCGGTGGCTTGGTAGGTGGTCCGCGAGCCTATCAAGATCAATTCGTGAGTTCGAGTCTCACCGAGTGCATGCTCATCATAGGGATTTTTTCTTGCATAAAATTGATTACGAAAGCGCGAGAGCGTGAGTTAGCTGTACATTCGATGAAAATCGACGAGCAGTGGGAATGCTGAACCCTATGCGCGATAAAAACTAAAGGCACGTACCGGGGGGGAGAAGGGACGACACCTGTGACCACGGCTTGTCCAGAAGATCGTCGAGGGTAAAACCTCCTACGAGTGGGCTGGAAAGTAAAAGTGATGATAAAATAAAAAAAATAAAAAAATCGTACACATAAAAAACTACCTGGTACATATTATTTACCTATTTTTAGTAACAATATTTGGTCCTATTTACTATGATCTCCCGTAATATTTCAGATTAAAAAGCCCGTCCGCGAGTACATGAGCTACATATTTATCCCGTGGTGGGTGTGCTACCTACGGGCTACGGATCATATATTTATGAAAAAAACCCAAAAGCTGTGAGGTCGATGATGAAGTCGCAACTCATGTATTTGCAAGCTATGTGTCATACTAGTGATACGTACTTCCATCGCGGGTGCTAGGAGCACGTACGTACGTACGTACGTACGGGTTTTACATGGTCTTGTGCGGGAACACTGCACAATAATGACTGCCAGGTACCAGGTAAGAGCTGAGCTCAAGCTTTATTTTTTACCAATCCGCCGGAGGATAAAAGAAAAAAGAAAACAATATTATATATGCTAGTAATATTAATATTAATAATTACCAGGTACATACACATCGATGGCTAAATGTTGCGCTAGTCTTAATGGTACCAGGTACAGGTATTACTATTAACGGTAGTATAGTAGTACGTACTCGCGTCTATATCATGTACAACGACTTGTTGGTTGTATCCTTTTGTGATCTTGGGCACTACCGCTCCTGGACTACTATTAATACCTGACAAAACAGCAGTACGTACGACTGCTGTAGCTGTTGAGTGATTTTATCACGATATAAAAAACAATAATATTTGTTGTGCTGCGGAAAAACTGAAAATATACCTGGTAAATAAAAAAGAAAGAAGCAAATCGTCCCGTCGTACGATTATCACATACAGAACAAGAACATCAACACAAAAAAAGTCAACCAAAAACTGATGAGATGTTCCCCCCGATCACCCGCAGAAAACAGAAAAACAAACTCAAAAGAAACAACAAGTACGAACTCGCCGGGTGTTCCGGATGAAGCAACAGAAAAGACTGATCTACAACGCAGCGACTCGCGTTCCGGCGACAGCATTACAGTGAAAAAAACATGGGCTCGGGGTGTGTGGTGCATCTTGGCGGTCGGGTAGCATGCCAGCAGGTCGGTGAAGATGCCGGCGGCACTGACGGCGGTGTATCTTGGAGCACATTGTTACTTACTGACTGTACTGCCGGCTCGCGATTTCCTTTTCTGGTAACATAGAGGCACCCCATAATAATATTCGTTGTCGCATCACCTAGGAGTTATAGGGTGCCGGGTATGCCAGCAGCAGGTAAAAGAGGTTGCTGAGTTATGCTGATCCACGACATTGCCCGGACCGAGAGCTCGAGAATGACCTCGAACGGAGGGATGAGCGCCGTGCGACCGGTGTAAAATGATATCATGATCCATCACGCATGAGGCATCAGTACTTACTTGCGATACGTGTGAACCGACGGTACAATGGTTGACGGAAGCGTTGCCGGTTTGCTGTCAATCATGATCATTGAACTGCTGCTCGTGGAAACGCGTGGCAATAAATCGGAACAGAGGGAAACGGCTGCTGCTGCTGCTGCTGCTGCTGCTGCGCCCGCACGGACGCTTGTTGTTGCTACTGCCGTGTCGCACGCGCTATTAATAGTGGTTTTGTTGGATTGCTGCTGCTGTTGTTGTGCTGATGTTGCGTTGCTATATACGTGAGAGCTTGTGGGAGGGCCGCAGTTGCACTGGTGCTGATGACGCTGATGCTGTGGTCGCTGCTGGTCATGTTTCGTGGTGTGGATCAACGACGGCGCATCTACTGCTGTGAACTACAAGTATGCTCTATGGTCTGTGATACCTATGTACGGTGCTGTAGTGCCTGTTGGCGTCAACTTAAAACACAACGAAAAACACACCACAGCAGCAGCAGCATCAGAGTAACCGAGCTTCCGTTCTTTGTTTCATCATGCATCATGAGTCATCAGTCATGAGCGATATGATGGATGTTTTGATTTCTGATAGCGCATTGGAGACGGCTGAGGGATCAGAGCGATCATGGACCAGCGAAGAAATTTATCTTGGCCGCGTAACGTTGCGGAGGGTACAAGTACAAAATAGCAGTATGGACAGCTCTCGGATTCTTGAAGGGCATATGCCGTCGCTGCGCGCTGCAGCGCTGGCCGACGGCGTCGGCACGCAACATCGGGCCCAAGAAATCAGCGCGCGAAAGCTTGGCATCTCCACCGTGCGCAAGCAGGTAATAATACAACCGCCTCATGAGACAGCACACGCTGGAAACACCAACTCCGACACGGAACAGGCCCCACCTTCTTTCGTACCAGGTATCAGTTTTGACCTTCCCGGTACTGCTGCTGCTGTATGTATGCAGTCAGGAGTCAAGCGCAATTGCACTGCTGCTGCTGTATATAGTATCAAATCGCAAGGCAACACTCCACTGACCTTCAATCGGAGCTGTCCCGGACTCGGTACGACCAGGCCACCGGCGGTAGGTAGTCCTCCGTTGGTGTCGAAAGCAATTTGTGTGGGTAGGGTACCCATGGTCAGCGTCCCTCTTTCGAACCTTTTGAAACCGGCGGCGTATCGGCTGGACTTGCAGGTGATGGTGCGGGGAGTGCTGCAAGAAATGTGCCGTGCGGAGCTGCTATCTCGCCGTAACTACCCGAGATATACCGACGTTTTAATACGAGTTGGGATTATGAAAGTACTTATAAAATAGGGGCTAGGGGATATGAGAGGCGGCAGTAGCGGCGTCGAGGTTTCTACAAGAAGACTTGACTTTGAAAAGAACTTGAGAAATAGGGGCTAGGGGACGCATTCCCATGAGCTGCTGGTGTGTTTTTCTGCTGCTGCGCGCAACGCGCTACGAGTATTGATTCTGCTCTATCGACAGCCCTGTGCTACACCGCTGCTCGTGGTTGGGCGAGGCTACGGAAGACGGGGCAGGGGCCAAGACGCTTGCAAGCGCCCTCCCGCCCTCCCTCTCTCCCTCCATGTTCCTGTCGCCGTTCACGGTTTCTCTGGCATGTGACGCAGGCGTGATCGTGGTGTACCTTCAGCGTGCGGAGAATTTTGGAGGCACTCCATGGTTTTCCATATCCCTAGGCCGGGACTATGCGTCGGAGATGGTGGATGTGGTGCGTGCTTTATGCTGCTGTGTACGGGATGCATGCCCCTCCTGGTGCTCTTACGATTCATCCGCTATGTGGCACGGGAACTACTGCTATTTAGATGACTATGAACAAGTACAGCAATACTCGACACTCGCCTTTCGGAACGAAGCCATCGGACGTAATTTCGCGGTTCGACTGGTACTCAAGCTGCGGTACCATGACACCATCACAGAAGCAGTCACGTACGTCCAGGTCGTCAGGTCCAGTAGCCTTTACCGTGATCTTGACCTACAACCGACAAAAGGTACCAGATAAAGTACCAAAATTATCACCATGTTTGTGGTGGTCCGCACGTTTCTTCAGATTGTCTCAAGCGCGCCGTGAAAGCCGCGCTCGGGTCGAGCCTTATTAGCCTCGACTAGGGTTGGGGTTAGGGTTGAAGTTGGGTTGGTTCGACCAACACCTTTTCTGTGATCAATCAATAGAACATGTGTTAATACTCTGTCTAGCTATTACGGGGGTACATAGTTAACGCAATCAATAGAACATATGTTAATACTCTGTCTAGCTATTACGGGGGTCCATAGTTAACGGGACCATTTTGTTTTAGTAAAACTAGGCAAATATATAGGTTTTTATGTACACCATAGGTCCTGTTAACTATGGACCCCCGTAATAGCTAGATAGGCCTGAGTGTAACATCTACAATTGTCTGTACATAGCGATGTGTCATATATGTGGGACATGGTCGTATAATGTACAATAAAATAGGTACCAGGCATCAATAGTACGAAACCGTCTGATATGATCAACCTGATACATACTTGAAGTTCGTGCCGCCGATTACCATAAGTATTCTAAAAGTAGTCTCGCGCTACCTCGTACTATTGCTGTTGTGTGTACGTACTCTGATACGCGTCGTACCGGTACGTGTTAATTGTGGAAGTGCTGTGCTGCTTGTTATTTTCGAATGCGGCGCGGCACTACTTGGCCGCCTGATCATTCTGGAGTGTAAAGCGAAAACCCGGTCCTTGGAAACCCAGTAGGCGTGCGTGGTTACTCGATTTTTCAAGACCATGAACTGGCAAGGGGTTACAGTTAACCAGTTAAACCGGATAAAAACACCGGTTATACCTGTTCGACCGGAAAACTGGTTGACTTGTTTTACACTAAAAGGTGCCTCCAGCAGTGAATGTTATTAAATAAACGTGACAGCATGAAAAGTTGGTTGATTCAAAGCGTCGATTATGCCTACCTGGGGTACCTGGTATTTACTATTAATATTAATAGTTGCTGTAGAACATGACGAGAGCCTGAAAGTAGGTCGACCCAGCATCGATGGTACCAAATAGTCGACTTTGGATCACACCCCTTCCTCACCCCACACCTAGGCCCTAGTTTCCGAAGAGGGATGCCTTGAGAGCTGTTTTGATCAGTAGTGGACAAACTTTGATAGTAGATCTTCCTGGGGTAGCTAATTAGGCACTCTGATCGGCTGGGGGTATGTTTTACGCGGCTCAATCAACCCTCGAGTCTTTCCCAGCCACAGCATCCCGAGTCATCCCGAGTCAACCTAGAGTCTTCCCAAGCTCAGCATCCACGCCGGCCGAGCCAACCTAGAGTCTTAACAAGCACAGCATCCCAGCACTGACCACTGGCATTAGGGTTAGGGTTCGGGTTAGGGTTCGGGTCGGAGGGTCGGCTTCAGGCATCCAACACAAAACCCCCATAAAGATCTACTATCAAGGTCTGTCCACCCCTCGTTTTGATTTCCATGGTCGAAAACAACGCCGTTGGGTGGAAACCCCCAAGCCAGGGGACAGGGTGCAGGCCCTCATCGCCCTGCAGGCCCTTTTCCGAAGAAAAAGCCTCTCTCTTCGCGGCTAAAGTACGTTTAAATACTTCGTAGCTGTCCCCTTTTTGGGAGTCCCGTCTGGTGGTGTCATGGTTGGATAGACGATAATCGTCGAGGCAAGCGCAAGCACCTGTTTTGTGCCTGAAATAGTTTTTTGCCTAAAACAAACTACTTTAATTTCAAGTACAGCAAGAATTTTAACCCGAAACGTGCATGAGCCTTGAAACCTGCCTTACTTACGTTTATTTGCTTTAATGCGGGCCCTAACGAAATGCCTTGGCGCCCCCTAAGGCTAGCCTTGGAAGCTAGGGCCTACCCACACCCAGCACTCGTACGCACAAAACAAACTCGCCGCATCTCGCTGGACGATGGTAGCCGTGACGCTGATTGAAGGAGCTTCGGCAGCATGGAATGTGCGGGTCTCTTGTTGTGGCCGTTTTTGATGCAGTCTGACGTCGTGGTTCAATACAAACGGCAGTTTTTCCTGCTGATCGACGTCAATACGCGTGGCAGTCTTTCTCAAAGAGACGCATATTTGCGAACGGAACCAAACACGCACTTACTTGTGCGAAACCAACCTGGTTTGCAATGGTGTGGATGCTTTATACCACTTCAAAACCGATTTAACCGGTTTTTGGTGAAAAACTGGTTAAAACCGACAGAAAAAAAACCCGGTCACATCGGTTTTTTTTTTCTATGACAACGCCTCCTTTACGGTTTTCGGTTTTTCAAAAATGCCATCCGATGCCCATCTCTAGTCTAGTCTAGAGTCGAGAGCCTGCTGGTGGTGCTGATGATGGGGTGGTGGTCTTCGTGTGGATCGCCTTGACCTGTTCATGGAATTAGTCTCTAGGAATCAGGACGGACACTTTACTGCTTCGTGTACTGATGTGTGTGCCAGGTAGTTGGGTATATAGAAGAACGGTTATGATAATACGAAGACAACACATGCACATGGGAAGGGTTCGCATATTGTTCGGAATAACAATCGTGACGATCAGCATGGTGACGATGGGCAGCAGTCAAATACGCGAAAGGGCCAGGACATTCGGGTTGTTGCTGTTCGGATACTGCTGTCGCGGCGGTGTTGCGCCATCGGCCAATCAATGTCATCAGAGTTTTCATGCTTCTCGCGTACCAGATACGTGTGGCGACTGCAGGTACAAAATGTACTGCAGTACGTATTGATATTGTTAATACTAGTTTGTTTGGCTTTTCTTGTACCTTGCCTGGTGTGTCCACGTGTCCACTTTGACTCGTGCTCGGATTTATTTCTTTTTTTTGCCCTTCCGAGCTTTGTATCCTTTCGTTTCGCTTTCATTTTTTCTTGTTTCATTTTAATCCTTACTTTCGTAGTTTTTTTCTTGGTTGGTTTTGTTTTTGATTTGTTGTTTCATTCTTCTTCTCTCTTTTCGATGTGTTCAGGTCGCTAGCGTATGTACGTCGCGCTTATTGTCCCCAGGACGATGATGGCATGGCATTGCGTTATCTAATCGACTCGCGAGTACTATTAACAAATGCATTGCGATCTATTATCACGGGGGGCCATAGTAAATAGGACCAAATATTGTTAGTAAAAATAGGTAAATATATAGGTTTTTGTGTACCATAGGCTCTATTAACTATGGCCCCCCGTAGTAATAGCAGTATTATCTCTGTGTCGTACTAATAGTTGGTGACCAGAGCTTGTATCTCTCTCTAGGGTGAAGAATCAGCACGGACACTGGGTGTGCTGGGTGTCGACGAGTGAAAGAACGAGTTTAATGTGAGAATGTCATGGTGTTGATGGAAAAGAACACACAAGTACTTGTAATTATTGCCGGTAATAGTATGTACCTGGTACGGACTATCCACACGTACGTATGTATGACGCCGCTCGTAACCGCAGGCTGATGCGAAGACGCGCGCGCCGCACACACGCGGGACTTGAGAGGGAAAAGTGGGTGAATAATAATAACCAATATTAAAAATGGAGCAAATAGCGACCGCGTGGCTGGGGGATGGTACAATTTGGTGCCCAAGCTGCGATGAAAGGAGTCGCACGGCACGGCCGCAACATGGCACTACCCGTACCTGTAGGCCGCCACCGTGCTCGTAGACAGAGTTGGTAACACTTCATTGTTTTAGTCGCTATATTTCAACGCCCAGAGGGGGTTAAGTGGTTACGGACTGCTGTACTGCTGTAGACAGAAGACGAGCAAGCAGTACACAACGATACTTCAAAGCTCGTCCGAGTACCAGTACCAGTCTTTGGGACTCAGTCATTGACTCGCGAATCCGAGTCATTTTGTCATTTTGAACTACTGAGTTCCCAGGGTACGGGTGTGTGACGTGGACCCTCAGAGCGGAACACTTTGCCAAGCTTCGAACGGCTCGCCACCAAGTCCTGTTGCGAGTCATTGGCTTCCAGCGCCGACTTCGTGCTGACCATACCACCCTCTCGTACGCGAAAGCCCTCAAGATGACACGTTGCGAGAGCATCGAAACGACCATTCGCAAACGGCGGCTCTTCTTTCCGGGGGGGGGGTGGCACGGCAAGCAAGGAGCGATTACCCAGTTGGGTAGTGTTCGGGACGATGGCTGGTCGGGAGAACCCGAGACCTGGCGGACAGTTTAAGACTTGGCATAGATGCATGGTCGGAGACCTTAGGGAGTTCCGAGCCACGGAAGGGTCAACGGAACTTGCCTCCTTGGTGTTTGGAGTTGAGACCGCGCCGTGGTCCACTGCTGCAAAAAAGGCAAGGGTCCTCGAAGCAGCCGAACGGTTCATAGTGAGGAGGTAGCGCCGCGCATCCGCCGTAGGTGGTGTCCAAGGGATTGAGGGGAGGGGGCACAATATATAGGAGGAGTGGAAGAAAACCCGGCCAAGGGAATGCGGAGAGGGGGGGGGACGGGAGTAAAGGAAACTGCAGTGGACGAAAGTAGGAAGGAGATGGCAGACAGGGTAGCAAGGCACCGGGCAGACTAGGAAGTAGAACATGCCTATACTACTCGTGCCACCAGCTGGTCTTCCTTTGTCTTTTTTTTGTCTTTTTTTTTTTCGAATTATTTTCTTGCGCTGATCCTCTGTGATTTTCGTTTTATTTCTTTCTCTTCCTTTGTTCGATTGGTAAGCCTTATTGAAGGAGTCGTGTGGCGTGGGTGGATGACGAGTCTGCTTTGCTTGTTTCGTATTGTCTGACGCCGAGGGGCCGGGCATAGTTGACGAACGCAGGACGGAGGCGGCAGACAGGGTAGCAAGGTACCAGGCGGACTAGCAGGGAGAACCTGGCTACGCTATTCATACCACAAACTGCTGCCGCTACCTGGAGGATGCTTCGTGCTTTGGTTTGCCTGCTATTTTCCCTTGGTTCTTAGTCTTCCTGTTTACGACGAGTAGTGGTGTTTTTTCTTCTTTTTCCTTTTTTTTTCCCAGGTCGTTCTTTTCAAATGCCTGCCACATTCCCTGGGGGGGGAGCACGACAGTTTGTTTCTTACCAGGGTATATACTAGTATGTTTTTCTCTTGTTTCTTTTTCTCTTTCGATTTGTCTTCTTTGTTTTTTGTTTGTTTCGTTTCGTTCCTCTATTTCATGGAATGTGCAAGTCGTGCCCGTCGTATCCAGTATAATGATACATAGCATTACATTGCCCACTGCTGTGGTTACTGCATACGTGGCAACATAGTATCCCTGTGGCGTAGCTTCGTGACCACAGAACTCGAACTTGTGTCGCCTCTAGGATTGAATCGGCACGGACACTGGTTGTGCTGGATGTCGACGGGTAGAAAGAACGGTTTAATGTGAAGAACACGCACAGGGTACCAGAGGCTGAAATCATTTTAAACTACTGAGTTCCCAGGGTACCAGAAGCTGAAAATCATCGACTGAGTCCTTGCGAGTCTCGAGGGTACCAGAAGCTGAAATGACGAGCCCTCGTGGGTCCTTAGGGCACCAGAAGCTTAAACGACTGAGTCCTCGCTAGTCCCCAGGATAGCCAGAAGCTAAAATGACTGACTACTCGCGAGTCCCAGGGTACGGGGAGCTGAAATGACTTGATTCCTCGCGAATCCCTGAAGCAGAATGACTGAGTCCTCGCGAGTACCGAGCCGAAGGGTCAAACAAAAGAAAACACGTTTCTTTGTCAAGTTTGATGTCCTTAAAAAAAAAAACACGGAAGGTCGTCAGAGTGCCAGTACCAGTACTCGGGACTCAAGTCATGGACTCCCCAGTCCGAGTCATTTTGAAGAACTGAGTCCCCAGGGTACGGGGAGTTGAAGTTACCGAGTCCTTGCGAGCTCCCAGGGTGCCAGAAGCTGAAACGACTCAGTCCTCGTGAGTCCCTATGGTATCAGAAGCTGAAAGGACTGGGTCCTCGCGAGTCTCCAGGGTACTGGGAGCTGAAAGGACTGAGTACTCGCGAGTCCCCAGGGTACTAGGGGCTGAAAGGACAGGTACTCGCTGGTATTGGTACTCTGACGGCGTTTGCAATACTTGACGTAGTGGTGTGTCTTTCTACCCGTCGACATCCAGCGCACCCAGTGTCCGTGCCGATTCTTCCTAGAGATTACTCGTAGCTCGTGGGTGGTTTATCGGGGGTAGTGGTATGACATTTTGATTTACCCGCGTACTTGTTGACTTTTTCATTTGAAGGTTAATAGTCTTTATTTTATGATATATTATACCCCGGGGAGGCAACGCGGCAAGTGACCGGTCGAATACGCGATGGCAACAGAATGGTCGGTTTTTCGCTTTTAGACGTATGATATCTTACGAACCATGCATGCATACGACATCTCAATAGAGCAAGAGCTTGCTAGCACAGCGGGTATGCTGGGTACGCATTACTCGCGGGCTAAGGGCCCATCTTATCGAGGACTTTTAGTCCTTTCAATTGGTTCGATTTTTTTTTTTTTCTAATTTAATTTGCATCTGGTTGGCCGGAGAGTGAACGACCAGGCAAGATTCGAAGGCGCAAATTAGAATAAATCAATTGAGTGAAAAGTATTTTGCGACTTTTTTCGTGTGATTTTTCTAATTTCAATTTCGAGTTTGGGAGTTAATCAGCCTTTTTGATGTAGCATGTTTTCATGGTGGGTCAACACCCGCGGTGGAGTCTGGAGTGATTCTTGGCCGCTTCGGTGACCACCGTCGAGGCGATTAAACGCGAACCTCAACAACTGGCGACCGGAGCAATAGCCGCGCCCACGGCCACAGACCATAGCACATCGTACCCCAGCGGTGGCGCCTCAAAAGAAATCATGGCAACCGCAAGCCCAATTTTTCGGCCTGCTCGATCGGCCAACCATCACGAAAACCGAGCAAACGAGCAAAAAAACAGAGGATACGCTCGAGACCTCGATAGCTGCACCACCGTTGCTGTTCCGCACGTGGCGCTCGAGGGCTCCCTCCGCCCACCCAAGACACCCTGAGAGTGATAGCTTCCTATCCTGCGCCACCAAAAAGAAAAAAAAAAAAAGCTGGCGGCGGCGCGCACGCGACAACACAAACCTTCGCTCTCGTCTACGCTCGTCGCTGTTTGTCGGCTGGGCGTTGTGTGATGCGCTGCGTTATTCAAGGTTGTTTCGATTGCCTTTTTGCGTGACAATGAGTATGCGCCGTTTCCCGATAGGATACAAACACGTTTGTTTTTTGAAATCAAATTAAAATTCATTGAAATTGAACTTTTATTTCCAAATAATGAAATTTAGTGTTCCGCGTTAAGATGGGCTCTAAACGGGCGCGAGTACTAGTAAATACAGGTACAAGTCACTCATGGGTCGGTTACATCCCCCTGTTAAAACGGGTATGAACATCTCGCTCGTAAATCGGGTACGAAAATACGTATATGATACCCACAACCGTACAGACATCAGACCACAACCGTAGCTAAATATTTCCCTCCGCCTCCGCTTCCGCCTCCGCTGACACACGCCCAACTCCATTCCGCCACCGTTGCCTTCCTCCTCCTGCTCTTCCTCCGCTTCTGCCTCCGTTGCCACCCCCAACTCCATTCCGCCCCCCGCTGCCTCCTCCCTCCCTCCCTCTCTCCCTCCGTCCTTGTCTCTCGCGTCCTTCCGTCTCGTGCTCGGTCTTTTTCGCCCCCCTCAGGCGTGGCTTGCTATCGTTCGGATCGCCTTCCTGCTGCCCCACGTGCTGCCCTTCCTGAAGCGACGGCGGCTCAGCTGTCCCTCCTTCCACAAGGCGTTCGTCGTGGCCAACGCCGTCCTCATCCTGGCCAAGGCCATCACCATCATCATCTCCCCCCCCCCCGCTCAATCGGTGTTCTTCTGGTGGTTGCTCTTGGTGCTCTCCGCTGCGTCGGTGTTGGCCCAATGGGGCTGTCTCCACCACCTCCGAAGCAGCATGCCCACGCCGAGGTATTTAGGAGGTTACTCGTGGGGGGTGGCGGGTTGGGGTCGGGATGGTGGTGGTGGTGGTGATGGGGAAAATGGGGTGTGGGTGTTGGCGGTGGTGGTGGTGGCGGTGGTGGCAGAGGGGTAGGCGTTGGGATGGCGGTGGGGGACAAGGGTGTGTAGGGGGTGGTGGTAGTAGTAGTGCGACGTCGGGACGTGGGGTGGGGTTTGTTTCAGGTGTAGGTAATAGTTGTAGGTGTTGATGCAGGTTTTGGTATTAGTGCAGGTTTTCGCATTGGTGGTGGTGTAGCTGGTGGTGGTGTTGTTGTTCGCGTTGATGATCGTACAGCAGTAGTGGTGTGGGCGTTGGTGATATTTTCTGTTGCTAGCTTTGGTGGTGTTGGTGGTACTGGTCGCGGTTGGTTCCGGCGTAAGAGGGGGCTGCTTCGGCCCTAGCATCTATTCACATGTCACTGCGCTTCACTCCGCTCCTCCAACCCTTCCCGCGCATGACATGGCCTTGCCCCCCCCCCCCCTCCCGGCATGGTCATACGACTACGGCCATGCATGATAATGAGTACACCTCGCCCCCCCCCCTCCCGGCCACGTTGCGGGTTGCGTCGAAATCCGCCAGATACAAGACGATTTTCATCGGCTCAAGGCTCGACTCGCGCCTCTTGGGTGAGCGGTACGACAACTACGACCACGCCGACGACCAAGACTCAGATCGAGACGGGCTCTACAGCGATGACTCAGAAGGCGGCTTCGGTGTCGAGCAGATGGAGGAGGGAGGAAAAGGAAGCGGCGTTGGGGGTGCTGGTAGCGGGGAAGACGCTGAAGGTTATCTTGAGCGCGGCAAGGGGTCCAGCGGTGGAGGGCGGGGCGGGGACACGCTGCCGAGATTAAGCAAGGTCAAGCAGGGGCGGAGCTCGCAGCGACGATCTCGAGAGCGGCAGGAGTCGACGAGAGAGCTCGTCGACTTCTTCGCCGAGAGGATGCAGGAGGCGAGGGACGCTTGGTCGTCGCGGGTGCAGGCCCTCCAGAAGAGGTGGCAGGCGTCCTTTCTCAGAGGGGAATGGGGCATGCGCGGCGGTGGCAGCGCATCGGTGGACAGGGACGCGGCGCTCAGGCTGACGTTCGGGCTGATCGTCCGCATGTACGCTTATGAAGATGCCCTGGACGACCTGAGACTGGCGGCGGAACAGGATCCCTCCTGTCTGGAAGCGTTTGCGCCTCAGGTAGAGTGGAGCAAAAAAAACGCCTGAAAAGAAGGAAAAACTCGCCGCCACGGGGGGCGAAGGCGGGCGGGAAAGAGGCGGGGCGGGAGCGGGGATGGCGCGCGGGCGGGGCGGGGGTCGAAATGGACGAAGCGCGATTGGATTGATGGATGTAATCCGTTTTTGTCCTACGGTGGGCGTCTTGTAGCGCGCTTTGACGTGATACGTTCGTCCGCTGGTCGTTCAGTACTATTAGTACTACGTAGAGCTGGATTGTTTGCGTCTTGAGGTCGGGAGCCTGTATGCTACTGCCGCTGTGCGAGTACCCCTCGATTGACTGTTTCTCTATTCCCACTCTTGGCCCATCCTTCTTTCCCTCCCCTTCCTCGGCCTCCTCGCCCCCTTCGTCTTCCTCTGCCTCTTTGTCGCCCTCCTCGTACTCACCCCCGCCCTCCTCTTGTCCAAACCCCGCCGTGTGCGCGTTGTGTCCCCCGCTCCATGTGGACTGTCTGTTGTCTCAACTCTCGGCCCCTCCTGCTCTCCCGCCCCCCCTCCTTCCCTTCCTCCTCTTCTTGGAACCCCGTCATGTCCGTATGTGTCTTTATCCGTGTCCCATATGTTGTGTCTCGTGTCTCCACCTCCCCGTCCTCCCTCCTCCTCCTCCTCCTTCTCCGCCTCCCCCACCTCTCCTTCCTCCTTCTCCTTCTCCTTCTCCTCCGCCTCGCTTGCTTCGTCCCCCTCCTCCTTCTTTCACGTTTCCCCCCCGTCTGGTCCTCCTCCCCCCTTCTTCCTCGTCCTCCTTGTACCAGTTCGCCTCGTTCCTAGTGTGGAACTCGTACTATATGAGCGGCCAGCTGGAAGCCTGGCTCCTGGCGCGCTGCTCGGAAAACCTTTACTTCGCCCACGCCCTGGAGTTCCAGCTGAGGGCGTCTTGTTTACCTTCGGACGGGGCGGGGGTCGGAGTTGGGGCGGGATCGGGAGCGGGGGCGGGAGGGGCTAGGGGGGGCGCGGGCAGCGGCAAGTCCTCGCCAAACCAGAGAGCCAGCTTCTCCCGCGGCGGTGGCGACGGTCTTGTCTTGAAGGGTAACCGGAAAGAGCCTGAGGGTGGCGGGGGCGGGGGCGGGGGCAGGGTTGGTGATGATGATGTGTGTTGTGGGTAGTAGTCGCAGTGGCGTTGGCGGTGATGTTATCGACAAGGTGGGGCGGCTTGCGGTGTGGCTTTTGTTGGAAGACATCGCGGAGCAGGGGGAGGTCGCCGCGCGCAGGCTCGTCGGTACGAGCGCCCGCGGCGCCGGTGTCAGAGAGACGAAGACGACGGATGTGCCGGAGAGCCCCGATGTAGCGGGCAGTACCGATGGAACGGAAAAAAACGGAGACGATGGCACGATCCGAGTCCCCTGCGCACATCTGTACCGGCAGACGCTCAACTTTCTTGCGAGGCTTACCGAGATCGCTTCCTCCCTCACACCGCTCTCGAAGGAGGAGCGGACGCCGACCCTTAGGCTGCGTTTAGCGGAGGTAGGGAAGGAGTTCCTCGGGGTCGGCGTGTCGGGTAGTTCAAGCGGCGGTGCTCTAGGCGGTGATGGCGGCGTCGGTGGTGTTGGTGTTGGTGGTGATAGTGTTGTCGTTAGTGGTAGCTTTGGCGGTAGAGGTGGGGGCGGTGGAGAGGAGCGGATTGTGTACGTCCCTATTGGTGACAGGCATCACCGCGTCGTTGCCGTGCACCCTTCGGACTCGTTCGCCTTCTCCACCCGGGAACGTGCCCCGTGCTTCGTCTGCCTCGAGGTCGTCTCCGCGAGAACGTCCGCCAGAGACACGAGAGGCCCGAGGGGGTACGGGTCTCGGGGAGAGAGGGGGGAGGAGGAGGCGAAGGACGGAGAGGGGGAAGGGGACGGGGAGGAAGGGGAGGGAGAGCGACGAGGCGGGATGCTCAGGAGGAGGATGCGGTCCCTGCGGCAGTGGTTGCCGACGGGGGTCGGTTTCCAGCCGACGTTCCGCCGCTCTGCTGGGAAAGAGTGGACTATCTCGCTTGGCGGAGACTCCGACGGAGATGTAGTCGGAGGAGACAGCGGAGACTTTGACCGGCTGGAGGATGCCGCGGCGCGAGGAGGCGGGGGGCGGAAGGACGGGGGGGGTGGTCCCATGAGCGGCGGCGGTAGCGGTAGCGGCACGAGTGATAGTGGTGGTCGGGGTCGCCGTTGGAGAGGAAGCCGGTCCGAAGACGGAGGCGGCGTTTCTGGAGGCGGGGATGGGGGAGAGGGGGGCAGGGGCGGGGGTGACATCGAGAATTACCAGCTGCTTGCGGGAGATGGAGAGGGGGAGGCGGGGGTGGGCGGTGTCAGCCGCGACGGCGTCGGTGAGAGGTTGCCGACGAGTGACGCGAGGGAGTGGTGGGTGGAGGGCGGTAACGGTGGTGGCGGTGGCGGGAGGGGTGGCGGGGGAGGGCATGGTTCTGGTATGTTGTGGGGAAGCAGTGATGACGATGACCACAGCAGCGATGAGGGTGCCTGGGCGGTGGATGTACCTCTGGGGCAGCGGTCGCGGGCGGGGAGCCTCGCGGAGAAGTCCCTGTCGGCTCGCGGCGCGTGGTACTTGGCGAAGATTGCCACGATTACGGGCTCGGAGCAGGGTATGCGGGGCGGCGGCGGGAGTTCATGGGCGAGCGCTTGATCTACTCGGGGCCGAGAGCGGGGTTGATGGTCACCCTAGTTGCTCTTCCGTGACGAGGAGAGAGTTAGGGGAAGAGGAAGTGCTGGAAGCGGGGGCGGGGGCGACGTTAGAAAGAGGGCTAGGAGGAGGAGTAAAGGAAGGTGGGGATGGGGGCGGGGGGGGGAAGCGCGGCGCCAGCCTCAGGTGCTGTTCAACGAGCTCTGGCACGACAAGAGCGACCGGTTGCGAAGGTACGGTGCTGGTGGCGAGTGGGGGTTTTCTTTTTTTCTTTTTTTCGGCTCGCTGTTTCGGTTATTGTGTTTCGGTTTCGCGTCTCTTTTTTTTTTTGTATTCTCGTGTTTTCGGTATCATGCTTCGGTCGTCAGGCTTCGGTTATCGTGTTTCAGCTACGAGTGTATCGTGCTTCGGTATCTAGTTTTGGTTATATTGTTTCGGTTGTCTTGTTTTGGTTATCCTGTTTCGGTTGTCTTGTTTAGGTTATCTTGTTTCGTTTTTCGCGTTTTGTTTATATCTAGATTCGGTTGTCGTGTTTCGGCTATCGTGTTTCGGTTATCTTGTTCCGGATATCTCGGTTAGGTTAGGTTGTTTCGGCTATGGTTTGTCGGTTATCTTGTTCCTGATATCTCGGTTAGGTTAGCTTGATTCGGCTATGGTTGGTCGGTTATCTTGTCTCGGTTATCTTGTCTCGGTTATCGTGGTGCGGTTATTGTGCTTTAGTCGGGCTTTTTTCATATTCCGGTCCCGGGGATAATTGCGAAAGCCCCCCCCCCCCTCCTCCACGAGTAGGAACGGTGCTCCGTCTCGAAAGGGATGCGTGGTCAATGGTCAAATGAATGAGCAACCAACAAATGAGTAGCCCCCCCCCCCCCCCCCCCCCCGCTGATCGTTTCAGGTAGTATATTTGTTAAGGCACCCACGAGGCAGATACATGTAGTAGTACACCCATTGCTGTCTCTGGAATTGGCCACACCAGAACGCAAATCAATTCATTCGAAGCTGTCATCCGTATTCAAGTCCGCCTCACAGGCGTTTGTGGGTAGGATGCAGCGCTGACCCTTCATGCGACTCGCCCAACACCCTCACGGCGCTTCGCGTTTGGTTCAAGCAATGTCCGCCTGGTCGGTGAAACTCGACGTGCACCGTCCCAGCATTGTAGGGATGCGAGAATCTATGGTTGTACGACTACGGCCACGCACGACATGAGTACACCCCCCCCTCCCCTCCCCCCAGCGCTGTAAAGGCTCGTGCCGGTCCGAGCGGAGCTTCCCGCGCGCATACACTACTTGCACTGAAACCTCGCAACTACAGTACTTGAAGCATGATCCCACACTATTTCGCAACTGGGTTCCCTCTAAAACATTGTCTTCTCCGTGCACGACTCCCTCCCTCCTTCCCCCGCTCCCCTGGCTCCCTCTATCCCTTCCTCCCCCGCTCCCTCCTCTCTACATCCCCCCCCCCCCCCCATCCCTCCATGCCTCCCTCGACGGCCCCCACATTTTTTTTATTTGATTTTATATCAACAAAAAAGGGCATCACCGTGGGCAGACGAGCCGGGGTGGCGGCTCCTCCCCGTGATCGTGAAGAGCAACGACGACCTCCGGCAGGAGCAGCTCGCGTCGCAGCTGCTGTTCGCGATGAAGCGCATTCTTAGGGCCGAAGGGGTGAAGTCCTGGCTACGCCCGTACGACATCGTGGCACTGTCCTCGGACACGGGATACTGGAGGCTGTCCCCGACACTATATCGCTGGACGCCTTGAGGAGATACAGGGGGAAGGCCGCCGCGGGAGGGGGGCGAGCAGGAGGAGGAGGAGAAGGGGAGGGGGGGGCAGGACGGAGAGGAGGGGGAGGGGGCGGAGAGGGTGGTATGTCGGCGTCGCGTTTCAGGCGAGTTGTTGAGGCCGGTACGGTGACCTTTCCTGTCCTGTCCTGTCCTGTCCTGTCTGTCCTTGTCTTTCTTCTGGTGGGCTTCGTTTTAATTGTTTTGCCTCAGCTTGGCATGGCATGGCTTGGCTTGGCTTGGCTTGCTTGCCAACAAGGTGGAGTCGGGTGGAAAAGGGTATCTACTGTAGGAGGGTAGGGTAGGTTAGGGTAGCATGATGTGCGCGCGAGATACCAGGGGGCAGGAGGGGGGGGGGGGGTAGGAAGAGGCCGGGACAGCCACTCACATACGCTGCTCCTGGCCGATGTCCACGATGTAATTCAAAATCGATTTTACAAGTTTAAAAGCCGAAGTCGGAAACAAAGTCGCGATGGGCAGTCGGCAACCGCAATTCACAATTGCACTAGCAATCGCAACCGCAACGAGAACGTGCTGCTCCCCACCCCAATCGTCCTGTGCGTTGCTTCCTTCAGCTTGACCGGTTTCTTCGAGGCGCGGTTCGGAGCGAAAGGCACTGAGGGTTTCCGGAAAGCGCAGAGGCGGTTCATCGAGAGCCTGGCGGCCTACTCCATCGCGTGCTACCTCCTCCAGATCAAAGACAGGTACTACGCACTGACTGCGGTGCTCGTAATTTATTTTGTTGTGCTTATCCTCTGTTTTTGACGTGGCTGTCCTTGTTGTTGTGATTGTTGTGTTGTGTTTTCGTGACGTGCTATCGTTGTTATCGTGGTTGTTGTTGGTCTCACGTTGGCCCATTGTTATAATCTAGCTCGTCGCCACGAAACGTCTACAGCTAGGTAGAAACTCGAATCAAACGAAGCTCAGACGGGGTCCCGGGACGATCGCGGGGGTGGTGGGGGTGGGCATGGGGAATGCCGCGTGGTTTGTGCTGGTGTAAAAGTGGTTTGTGCTGTTGTAAAAGTGCCTGCGTGTCTGCGTTTAGTCCGTGCGGGCAGGGACTTGATTGGGCGCGAGGGCTGTATTCCCTGTTATGTCTCTCGAAGATGTATCGACCGATGCTGTATTGCTCGCTTGGTCGCGCGCTTGCTCGTCTTGCACACGTCGGACAGATAGGTCATCTACAGATAGATCATCTAGATCATCTTGATCCTACCGTGCCGTTGTGATATGTAATGCATGATCTGTGCCTTGGTATGGCACTGACCCAACCCATGGTACCGTGCACTGAGTAAGATGATCTAGATCATTTAATGACCTAGATCTTTCAAGTGGGATCGGTGATTTATTAAATGTCCTAATAGGTAGAATCATCCACCCGACCGTCACTCCCTCCCGCCCCCCCAACCCCACCCCCAGGTATACCTGGTATACATCAACGTGATGTGAATAATTTTAGTACACTAGATAACAGCGAAAAAACGATCGCTGTCCTACGAGATGTTTTAGATTATGGTGGCGACCAAAGGCAAAACAGGAAGGGGATAGGGTAGGCAAACGTTTTATGTAACGTGCCGTATGGGAATAACGTAATGACCGTCCAAATGTTGGAGGTGTCTCTATCAGGAGTAGGGACGGCGCTCCGTTTCAAAAGGGATGAGTGGTGAATGGTTTTCTTGAGTGGAAGCAAGCAACGAATGAGTACGCCTCCCGCAGCTCACCCTTCATGCGACTCGCCGAACACCTCATAGGCGCTTCGCGCTTGGTGCAAGCAATGCCTGCCCGGTCGGTGAAAACCCGACGTGCTCTCCGTCCCGGCATTGTAGGGATGCGAGGGTCTACGGCCATACGACTACGGCCATGCATGCCATGAGTGCCCCCGCTCCCTCCCCCGGTCCTCCTTCCCGCTCGCTGAAACAGGCACAACGGGAATATCTTGCTGGATGCTCAGGGCCACGTTATTCACGTTGATTTCGGGTTCATCCTCGCCAACAGCCCCGGTGGCAACTTCGGGTTCGAGTCGGCACCGTTCAAGCTGACCCGCGGCGATATTAAGTTGATGGGTGGGACGAGCTCACGCTGCTTCCGGGAATTCCGAGAGCTTTGCGTGGACACGTTCTTGGCCCTCCGGCGCAGTTCACAGGTGCCTATTTAATAGTCTGGTATGATGTGGTGTGGTATCGTGTGGTGTTGTAGGACATGGTGTGATGTGGTATGGTATGGTATTATATTATCTGGTATGGTGCGATATGATAGGATGCGATGTGGTATGGTATGATATGGTCGGTCTACCCTAAACCCCGGTCAAGTGGGAAGTATCTCGGGGATGGAGGTGTAACGAGGAGCTTGCAGTGTAGGCGTATCACCCGTTTGGCCCAGGCTGGCCCAAGGATAAATACCGCTTATTACGAGGGAATGTAATAAAAATCAGAACGGAATATGGCGTGTTTCCGTGGAGAGATACGCGTGTTTTGGGTCTATCGTGTGTTCTGACTATTACGGGGGTCCGTAGTTAACGGGACCAAATTTTGTTAGTAAAAATAGGTAAATATATAGGTTTTTATGTACACCATAGGTCCTGTTAACTATGGACCCCCGTAATACCATGTCCCGACGTGACAGCAGAGTTCTCGGATTGAGGACGTACGTGAGGACTTGGAGAGCTTTCTCGAGTTGAAGATGCAAATGAAGAGTCACAACAAGTGAAGAGTCACCACCACGGGGTGGCAGTGTCGACGCCAGTGGAGTCGTTGCTGTTGTTGTTGTTGTTGTTGTTGTGCTTACGCTGACTCATCGCCGAAACTTGGAGTCCGTGGTCACAGGACAGGGCTCCTAAGACTCTGGAGTGGAGGAAAATCCCAGGGAAAAAAAAAACATAACATAAGAAATAACAACTTTCGTGCGTGTAATACCTGTGCCAGCATGTGCGCGTCATACGATACGTAATATCTTGAGTAAATCGTACACCTCAGACTACTCAGACTATGATTTTTATCCTTTTAGTGCTGCAGTCCCGTTTCGGGGATAAACTACTTGAAACCTGAGTGGTTTGCCCCCCAAACGGGACTGAGTCCTGCAACGAATTCAACGAATTCAGTGTATACGTACGCTTGCACGTATGTATCAGATACACACGTTAAATATGATTAGAGTTGCAACGTGACGTATACACTATTACGGGGGACCATAGTAAATAGGACCCAAATACTGTTATTACGGGGGACCATAGTTAATAGGACCAAGTGTTGTCAGCAAAAACAGGTAAATATATAGGTTTTTATGTGTACCATAGGTCCTATTAACTATGGACCCCCGTAATAGTAAAAATAGGGAAATATATAGGATTTTGTCTGTACCGCAGGTCCTATTTACTATGGTCCCCCAGTAATACCCACTGACTCTCGCCGGCCGGCTTCGCTCCCACCTTTTACAGGAGATCGTACTGCTGGTGGAGATGATGGCGAGCGGGAACGAAACCCTCCCGTGCTTTCAGGGGCCGGGGGGTGGGGCCGCGGCGGCCGCCGACCTCGCGGCTCGTTTCCAGCCCGAGCTGAACGACCCGGCGTGCGTTGACTTCGTGCACAAGCTTGTGCAGCAGTCGGCCGGCAGCTGGACGACAGGGTGGTATGATAAATACCAGCGGTTGTGGTCCGGGATTTACTGAAGAAAAAGGGGATATGTAGCAGTCGGCTGACAGCTAAACATGGTACTAGTAAGTACCATCGGTTTTGGTCCGGAATTTTCTGCGAAAAGGGGGGAGGGGAGGACGTCTTTTAGGTCACGCTGTGGCTGTGTCAGCGGCGGTGATTGTGGTGCTCGTGCTGGTGGTAGGGCCTGGTACGACAGGTATTACTGGCTGTGTGGTCTGCGATGTGCTGAAAATAACATAGGTGTTGCTGGTGGCTGTGGCTTGGTTGTCGCCGTGGATGTTGCCACCGCTGAGTTGGTGTTGCCTCGTAGTGATGCTGGAGCCTGGTGAGGCAAGTTTAAGCGCCTATCGTCTTCGAGTTTTTACTTGCGCGGGTGTTCCTGGTGGAGGGAGTGGTGGTGATGGTATGTGGCTACAGCTGGTGCTGGCGCTGCTTGGCGCTGCTGCCGGGTGCCATTTGATGCTGCCGCTGCTGTTGCTGCTGTGTTGCTGTCGTTAGGTGTCGTTACTATCATTGCTTTCCTTCATCGCCATAACCTCGTCCATAGCTGCAAGTGCTGAATAGCTAGTGCTACTTCTTGGTGGGCAGCTGTACCGGGACGCAGGGAGGTTCAGCTGTGACGCTTCTCTGGCGCCAAGAGCCTCGCGCAAGGTTTCGCCGAAAAACAATGACATTTTCCCCTTGATTTTCGAGAAAAACGGCATTTTTGCTTATGGTTTTTGAGAAAAACCGGCATTCCCGCTCTTGGGTTTTCGTTTATATTTATCATAGGACAGGAGAGGGCGTGATCACGGGACGGAGAAATGTCGTTTCCCTCCTTTTTTTTCTTGTGGGCGTCGCGTGTTAGTTTGTGTGCGCGATTTTTTCCGGCGTATTTTTTCTTTTTTTCTTTTTCGTCTCACGGTTAAGGTTGGTAACGGCCGCGTTTCCAAAAACTGCTGCATAACGGCAGGAGCCGCCACATCACGATCGGCCTCTTTTTTGTGCTTGCATTTTTTTTTATTAATAATTTCCACACATCGGGGCAGAGATATTATAAATCCCTAGTTCATGACCTATACAGTGTGCATGGGGGCAAAATTTTATCCCGATCTTCATGCGCAATCTAAGTTGTTTATTTTCCGGGCGGAATCTGCATCGCGCGGCCCTTTTTGTTGCGCACGCATGCACATGCCTCCCCGAGTTTTTCTGTATGATGCGGCTGTTGTACATCATGCTCATCGCGAGAATTTTTTTCAGGAGTAAATGCTATCTGCTGCTATAGATCTCATGTTCTCTTGGTCCGACATGTGAAAAGTTTGGATGCCTGCATACAGTATAAAACGCAAAGTTCTCTCAACTTTTTTTTCTTTTTTGTTTAGCGTGTATTGTGTCCGCGGAAGGTTGGGTGTCTGGGATCAATCGTGCCAGGCTCTAGTCTAAACGGGCTGTACGTGTTTGTCCTTTGAAAAATTATATACTACTGTAGTTTTGTCGGGGTTTCCCCCCCCCCCCCCCCCCCCCTCTGCCATTGTGTTCCTGTACCTCGAGCCCTCGACGTATGTGTACTGTCGCTCTCGGCCTATCTCGAGCCCCACGATTTTGCAGCCAACCGAGGTTGTGCTATGTACCAGGTACCTGGTAAGTACACGTATGAGTAGTGTTGATAGGAGTGCGTGTTGCCCTTTGCCGAAGATGCCAGGAGACTCCACCTTGACGCCTGTAATGACCGCCCTTCTATACTGAAATACAGAGGTCTTGACGCGTCAACCAAGACTAATGTAGTCTCCCTAGGATACCTTATTTGCGCTTCGCTGTGTTTGTACCCGCGCAGGCTGGAGGCGAGGCATTCATCTTTCGGAGGGGGTCGGTTTTGGTAGACGAGTAGAAAGTAGTACAAATAGTGGGAGGGCACCTTGCCCTTCGCTGTGTTTGACCCGACGCAGCTCTGTCTCCTGTCGTCTCTGGAGGGCGGTGCGTACTCATTTGTTGCCTGCCGTAGTCTTTTGACCATTGATCACGCATCCTTTTCGAGACGGAGCGGGGGCGGGGGTGTACTCGATAGGAGAGATGTACCCGATCTCATGCATGGCCGTAGTCGTATGACCATAGACCCTCGCATCCCTACAATGCCGGGACGGAGGATATCGGGTTTTCACCGACCAGGCAGACATTGCTTGCACCAAGCGCGAAGCGCCGTGAGGTGCCCGGCGAGTCGCATAAAGGGTGAACTGCATCCTACTAAGAACCGCTTGTGAGGCGGACTTGCATATGGATGACAGCTTTAATGAGTTAGTTTAATTTCCGGTGTAGCGGGGGGGGGGGGGGGGGGGGGGTCTGTTTTAGCGGCGATTGGAGATGATGTACCTCTGCTGTGTCCCCTGGCTTATTATGTTGTCTTTCTCTGTCGTTGTGTCAGGGAAGGCCAGTTGGCGACCCTCGGCTCGACCGCGAACGAAGCCCCACGAAGTCGCATTCCTTTAGAGGGGCTAAGACCCGAACAAGATGTCTACCAGCCGTATAATATAAAAAAAGATGCGTGCGTGTTTGACTCGCTGAAGAAGCTCCAAACTTACGCCTTTTCCCGCTCAATTTTGTCTTCTTGACGATGGCACTCCTACCGCGACGGGCAGCCCACACACTCCAGCTCCGGGCTTTTCGGGCGTCATTTTTTGTCTGGCGGATGAGCACAAGTAAATTAACTGCTTTTTGCGTCACCCTGCTGTGGGATGCTGGAAGTCAACTCTGATAACCACACACAGGGCACCCGATGAGGTGTGGTTTGGACCATGAAGATCGCCTCCGCGAGGGCTTCGACCTGATGCGTGCGGCGCGGGCGTGTAGCCGTTTCGGAAGAAATTTGTCCGTAGGTGACCGTAGAGTGACCCTCATGCGGACAGACAGACAGACAGACAGACACTTGTTTTGAATCCGTTTGAGAAACCACAAGTGTACCACTTGTGGAATACGGTTTTCCGACGATTTACTTATGGTAATAGTATTTTTGGCGTTGTCGCGGTTGACGATTTATTTATGTATTTATTTTATCTTCCGGTGGATTGGTAAAAATAAAAATCTTAAGCTCACCACACTTTCACGTTCCAACTTCGCGTCGTGTAAAATTTAGCCCATAGCTCCCGTTGCAACATCAGAACAGGCTGCTGTTACCACTGGCGCTTGACTTAATAAAGTCTATTCTTGTTGCCTGACGATTTTAGAAAGTATGTTTCGCTTCAAGCAGCTTGATGTTCATCGAGTTAGAAAATAGAAACGTGTTGTGTCAACATATTTCGTTTTCGGACGATTTTTGCTTCAACGCGCGGCCAAAACGACTCTTGGCAGACGGCTTTTCAAGCAATTTCTTGCATGGCGATTTACAAATATTTTTTTAGTCGGTACTTTTGTCTGGTGAAATCGTTCTCCGGACTACAAGTAGGCTCACACAGTTTCCGCCCAGCTCTTATTAGCACATCCACTGACTATCGATCGCCACACAATAAAAATAACGTCTGCTGCCATACAGCGAACTGTTGTCATTAGGCTATTATCAACCATGTTTGTATTAAAAAAAAGACGAACAACGAGGGGCGGGGGGGAGGGGGGGGGGTGTGTACTCGATAGGAGAGATGCACTCGTACTCATGCATGGCCGTAGTCGTATGATCATAGACCCTCGTATCCATACAATGCCGGGACGAAGCATATCGGGTTTTCACCAACCAGGCAGACATTGCTTGCACCAATCGCGAAGCGCCGTGAGGTGTCCGGCAAGTCGCATGTGGGAGCTACATCCTGCTAGGAACCGCTTGTGAGGAGGACTTGCCTATGAATGACAGCTTCAACGAGTTAGTTTAATTTCCGGTGTAGCCAATTCCAGAGACAGCAATGGGAGTACTGTGTAACTGCCTCTTGGGTGCCTTACCTTGAACAATACGTGATACGATCATTCCCCTTGTGCGGACTTAAGGTTTTTCACCTCGCACAAATGATCTATAACTCGACCACCAGCTGTTGACTGACCGCCAAAAAAAGAAGAAAAGAAAAAAACTGCACTACCCGGTTGTCTAGCGCAAGTAGTGAGCGGCATGTTTTAAAATGACGTTGCCAACCGACGCCAACCCAACCTATATATAATAGGGGGGGAGGGAGGAGCGTCACACCCGAACACACAGAGGTCGCACGGCATCAAGTGCCGCAAAATTCCATCTTACGACTATACCAATCGATCGATCAATTGATCAATCCATCAACCACCAACCAATGAATCAATCGACCAATCAAACGAATCGAGTCGACTAACCAACAAACCAATCAGGCACTCAATCAATCAGTCAGTCTCAAGTAATAGACAAAGCACTCAACCCACCCACCAACCAAAAAATCAACCAATCAACTACCAGGTAACTCAGGACCAACCCTTAACCAAACCACATCAGTCATCAAAACTATCCTCACGCAACAAGCAAGCAATTCAGCGCCCCCCGCAATGCATGATATCGAGTAGACCCCCCCCCCCCCCTTCTCGAAAGGGGTGCGTGGTTAACGGTCAAATAACTATTACGGGGGGGGACCATAGCAAATAGGATCAAATATTGTTAGTAAAAACAGTGAAATATACCAGGTGTAGGTTTTTATTTATACCATGGGTCCTATTAACTATGCCCCCCCGTAGTAAGGCAAGCAATGAAAGAGTACCCCCCCCCCCCCCCCTCCGCCCTCACTCCCCTACCGCCCTCCCCTCCCCGCCACCGTCTTCAAGCGCTTCAAGAAACGCCTCCAGTTTCCCGCCTTCGAGTCCTGCGCCCCTCGCGACGTCCGCCGCCGTTTTCCCATCATTTCCGGCCATCGCGCGGAGCCCCGCTACCGCAGTCGCCGCGGCCGTCGGCTCGCTCGCCACGTCCCGGATGCCATCGAAGACCGCGCGCACCGCCCCCGCGCGCCCCTGCTGCGCCGCCCAGTGGAGGCAGGTCCAGCCGTCATCGTCTCGCAGGTCCACGAGGGCGTCCAGGTCGATGATGAGGTTCCGGATTTCGTCGTCTGTCACCTGAGCGACCCAGCAGCGGTATGTAGGAGCAGCAGCAGCAGCAGCAGCAGCAGTGGTGGAACCATAAGCACGAGCATTACAGGCAGCAAGGGCAGCACAGCACTTGCAGCATTAGTGGCAACAGCAGCAGTAGCAGTAGTAGTAGTAGCAGTAGCAGTAGCAGTAGCAGTAGCACCATTAGCAGGCAACGATAGCGGCGGACAAATCTTGACGAAACGGCAAGGGTACTAGTAACGCACAGCACAGCACAGTGCAGCGCAACTCCAACACGCCACAACACATCACATCAAAGCATAGAACACAGCGAAGCCACCGCCGGCACTAACGACAACTCCCCCCCCCCCCCCCCCCCTCCCCCCTCCCCCAAGATCCGCATCCGACGAACGCTACATACAAACCCCCCACACCGGAAACCCGCGCCCTACTACCTTGTGCAACCCGCACGCCACCATGAGAGGTGTCCACTTCCCGGCGGGCGTCCGGGTGTTCACGCTGAAGGGGCCGAGCTGATCCGCCACCTTCTTCCAGTCCGCCGACCCCGCGGCTTCCCACGCGTCGATCAGCGCGTCCTCCAAATCACGCGGCATGGGAAGGCTGTCCCTTCTTTCTTCTCCTCCGGCGGTAGTCTCGCCGGTTTCCTGAGGGGCAGGAGGGGGGGGGGGGGGGGGGGGGGGGGGGGGGGGGGGGGGGGGGGGGGGGGGGGGGGGGGGGGGGGGGGGGGGGGGGCAGGGGGGGGGGGGGGGGGGGGGGGGGGGGGGGGGGGGGGGGGGGGGGGGGGGGGGGGGGGGGGGGGGTACTCATTTGTTGCTTGCCTTAGTCATTTGACCATTGACCACGCATCCCTTTCGAGACGGAGCACCGTTCCTACTCCTAATAGAGACACCTCCAACAATTGGGCGCTCATTACGTTGTTTCCATAAATTACATAGAAACTTTTTGTTAATCTTATCCCCTTCCTGTTTGGCCTCCTGTGGCCACCATCTATCTCCTAGGATAGCGATCGTTTTCTCGCTGCTATTCATTGTATCAAACTCCTCCATGTCACATTCGTCTATTTTCCTCATCTCCTCTTTTAACACATCCCGTTCCTCCTTGTATATTTCACATTCTCCTACTATGTGAGTTCTACTCTCTATTGCTTTGCCACACGGGCACATCTGTGCGTCTACTTCCTCCTCCTCCCGGCTACTGGTGTACCTCTTTCTTCTTTCTGGCAGATCCAGGTCCCCTACACGAAAGCGCAATTTCAGCGTTTTCGCGAAGTCCATTGGGCCATGCAAATACGTTTTCATTCCTATTCCTTTCCTCAATCCCCCGTACTAATATGTTGATTGGCTTAGTAATTTGATCATTGACCACGCATCGCTTTCGAGACGGAGCACCGTTCCCACTCCTTATAAAGACACTTCCAACATTTTGGGCGCGCAATAGGTGGTTTCCATACATAGAAACTTTTTGCTAGTCTTAATCTCATCCCCTTCCTGTTTCGCTGCCTGTGGCCATCATCTAATTCCTAGGATAGCGATCGTATTTCCCGCCGCTATCTAGTGTACCAGACTCCTCCATGTCGCATTCCTCCACTAACACATCCCCGGGGGGGGGGGGGGGGGGGGGGGGGGGGGGGGGGGGGGGGGGGGGGGGGGGGGTATGTAAGGCGCCCTTCGGAGCGTCGCGTCAACAGGAAAGGCACCTCCAACACCAACAATAACACCGACCCTAACACCAAAAATGGCAACACACACGACAGCACCAACATCCGAAAAAAAAAACACGACAACAACATGGGCAACAGCACGATCAAGAACGCAAATCAAGAACGTGGCAAGAGTATATAAAAACATGTCTACACGTGGAAGACACAAGTTTTGGGGAAAAGGTTTGTAGATAGGAAGGTCGTCACGTACGTACTGATTGGAAGGACTTGAAGGTACATATGAAGCAGACATCATATCCGAGATTCTTCCCGACGAACTGCGTTGCTCGGTTTTAACGACACCCGAGCCTTGGGACCCTCGAGACGTCTCTTGTTGACCCGCCCGAGCCCACTCTCTTCGAATTCTCGACCTAGCCGTGGAGGGATGTCTCCTCGCATACGTACTCGTACACACCAGTATGAAATGAATAAAACGCGCAGCGTCTGGGAGCGGGTCAGCGCTGTCACTTCATTCGGGACCCGACGACAGCACGTGTTTCACACTGGCGTCGACGACGATGATTGTCAAACCAAACGCGGGCAAAGCCCAGCGGCGTAGCGCGTGTTCGAAATAAACCACCTCTCACTGCTGGGTAAGTGATTATCTCCTCCTCCACCCGGGAGGGGGCACCGGGGTGCGCGGACTTGTCAACACCTTGAAACTATCAAACCCATGCTTGATATGAGCCGCCCTCAGCCCGCGGTTCTCTCTCTCCCCGGTACGCGTGTCAGGGCATTTGCAACCGAGTTGTCATGGGGTGCACGGAAAGTCTGCAGCAGGAGCGTAATGCCAAGAGCATTGTTACCCCTGCTGTAAACGCTCCGTGCAACTGTCTCGGTTGAAGGTACCCTGACATGCATCCCAGGGAGAACTGCGGGCTGAGGGCGGCTCATGTTCAAGCATGGCTTTGAGACGTCTTGGCGTTGATGAATGCCAGACTCGGGTACCCTCATCCGCTGCGAAGGATAAAAGCCACTGAGACCGGCAGCGAGAGGTTGTCCAACACATGTCGCAGACACACTCCATCCAGCAGCACCGACAGGTAAACAGAGGGATAAGAGTAGCCGTACGAACTCCATCAATCAATCGATCCAAAGGCCTTCCTTTCCGCCATATAGCAGTGGTGTAATTTCCTCACTGAAAGATCGTCAAGATGAACCCTCAGTAGAGATAGATTCGTAGAGAATGGAGAGGGGATACTGCCTTGGGGGACGAATTCCGGGGAAAGGTTCGTAGAATGGTCGTCGTCGCACACGTACTGATGGAAGATACATCAGAAACTATATCCTGTCCGGGAATCTTCCTCACGAACCGCGGTACCGCGGTACTCCGGCACAGGAACCCGACCCTAGGGAGCCTGAGACGTGCCTTGTTGACCCGCCCGAGCCCACTCTCTCCATTCTCCAACTGAACCGCGGAGGTCTTTCTCTTTGCCTGTACACAAAGAAAAAAGACGTGGACTCCCTGGTATCGGGTCAACGCTACCGCAACACTACGGCTCCTCTTGGGACCTTACGACAGCAGTAGCGGTTTCAAACTTCTTGTACAATCAAGAACATAGGCAACAGCATCAGCACCAACACACCAACATCAAACGCCAGCAGCAACTCCAAGCACGGACACGGACAGCAACAAACATACCATCCCCTACCCACAACGCCGACAACAATCCATCAGCACCCACAACACCAATCCAAGCCCTAAACACCCGTACCGACATCACTCCACGCTACCACACATGCTTTCTTATCCTTCCCCCCTCTCCTTCATTCGACGTTGCCATCCACATGCACGAAAATACGCACAAGGCGCCCAAGCTCGCTCCACAAGCGGTTCCCAGTGGGATGCAGCTTACCCTTCATGCGGCTCGGGGAACACTCTCACGGCGCTTCGCGCTTGGTGCGAGCACTATTTAACCGTGGGTCGGTGAAAACCCGACGCGCTCCGTCCCGGCATCGTAGGGATACGAGGATCTACTGTATGGCCATACGACTACGGCCATGCATGACATGAGTACACTCCCCCCTCCCTTCTCTCTTCCATTCTTTCTCCTGACTCACCTGAGCATCCTGAGCATCCTTCGCGGTCACAACCGGAGCGACCCCACCAGCAGCCACCTCTGGCACGACTTCCACACCACCACCACCACCACCAACGTCGCCCCCATTGCTACCACCATCGCCCCCACCACTACCACCACCACCACCACCACCCCCAGCAGCCCCCGCCACTGCTTTCGGCGCCTCCTCCCCCGCCCCCCTCCCACGGGTCCTGCTTGATCCTGTCCGCCTCCACCTCTCCATCAAACCTCTCCCCCCACACGCGGTATCCCGGTTTGAGTCCAAGGATGTGCTTGCGAAGGAGGCGGTTCTCGATGAAATGGTAGGGCGTAGAGAATATTTGGAGCAGAAGGACCGGGCGGAAGTCGAACACGAAGTGCACCAGGATCGTCAGCATGAAGGCCACGAACATCTGCTGCAGCTGCTGAAACACCTGGCGGTATCGTGTGGTGTGGTTTGGTGGACAAAGTATGATGAATATGAGTTGGAAAAAGAAAAGAACAGGATAAGAGAACGTAAGAAAATAAAGTAAATAAACAGATAAAATAAGATAAGATAAAATGTCACGAGATGACACAAGGCAAGATAAGAGAGATATGACAAGAGGGCACAAGGCAAGAGAAGATAAGGATGAGATGACAAAATGTAAGCCCTCCCGCCCCCCCCCGCCCCCCCCAAGCCGCAAAATGGCTAGCACACACCTCCGTCATCTCCCGTTGGAAGACCGTGGTCCGTCGATACATGACCTCTTCCGCGTTGGGAACATTGTTCACGAACGCCTGCGCCTGGGAAATGTCCGGAACCAAGATTTTTCGATGGTCCTGTTTTCTCCGCACGGCGAACACAAAGTATGCCGTGAACGCCAAAACGGCAGCCTGCGCGCGCCGGGGGGGGGGGGGGGGGGGGGGGGGGAGGAGGGGGGGGGGGAGAGGCTGGATGGAGAGGGGGGACGGGGACGGGTGGCTGTAGTGCTGCGTGCCGAGCTAGTGGGGGAGGAGGAGGGGGGGGGGGGGGGGGGGGGGGGGGGGGGGGGGGGGGGGGGGGGGGCGGAAGGAGCCGAGGCCGTGGGAAGGGGACCGGTAGAGGGGGGTGGAGGGAGGAGAGACAGGGGGGATTGATGACGCTTGCTCCAGGCTGCCCATGAGTTGTGCACATACTCTGCGCTGTACATTGACTCGTTAGATCTTTTGTTGCTGCTTCTTTTGTTGCTGCTGCTGTTGTTCTCGTCATAGTCGGCGTCGTCTGCGTGCCTGGCATCCTACCAGGTACTCAAAATATATATATAGATATGTATATATAAATAAGTTGAAATGCACTTCTTAGCGGCATACAAAGCTTTTTTCTTCCGGCCGCGGGTCTTTTCTCGCGTACTTGGCTGCGGGGCACGCAGGGGGGCCCTCGTGTACACCACGGCGCAAGTCTGGGTTTCGGCCGAGCTCCGTGGCGCGTGCTCCCGGCGTTCTCAAAGTCGCGAAATCTGGCAAGTAATCGCGGGAAGGCGTTCCGCCCAGCTCGAGCCAAGCGGGATGGTGGAAACCCCACTTGAGATGTTGCACTGCTGCTGGCTGTTGCTGCTGCTACTGTATCATCACACTGTCCATCACGCTCTCTAATATGTGACAGCCACGGAACAACAGCAGTCGTCGGACATCGAGCTCTTCTTTTTGTGACGGCCACGGACGGTGCGTTTGTGTGTTTGCGTGTGCGTGCTATGCTTCCTGTAGACCTAGGACACACTGTAGGAATTCACACATACAGTACATACCGGGGCAACCTCAGGAGCAATTAAGTGGATGCTACGAGGGCGGCAGGACAACGATACGAACACACGCTTCCTCGGGCATTTCAAAAGCAACCGCACAGCCGCGGTACACACTGCAACACCAGCAGCGGCACAAGAGCAGTGCAACAGCACCAGCGCTTCACGCTTAATCCCTCGTGACAGCCACGTTGTTTTCGTGTTCGATTGCGTGTGCGGTGTTTACTGTTCAACAGGAGATACATGCAATACTCATATAGAGGCATTTTTCCACGTACAATCTAGAAAGGGAAATGGTCAAAGGAGGGTACGCCCCCCCCCCCCGGCCTTTTTAGCCTAATTGGGGTACAGGCAGAACACGCCCGCGGGAGGCGTTCCCACGTGCCCCAACCGGCTCCGAATTCAATTCTGAAGCGCTGGCAAGGTGCCCGCAGCCCATGCAAAGCACGCCCGCCTATTTGTTTTGTTCGGGCACGTTGTTGGGGCTAACGACACCGCCGCGCAGGAGGGGTCAAGAGAATCCCCGCTTTTGACCAAATATTGCGGGCGTATGCCCACGCAATTCTGCTAAATTTATGTAGTACCCCCGCGATCGGTAAGGTTTAGCCTTCCCACCAGAAACCCTCTTATCGGCTATGCTCTCCCGGCCTTCAGTTATCATGTTGCGCTTAAACGCAACCTTGAACTTGTCGGCGGTTGAGAAAGTGTCCCCTCTGGCGATCCGCTTCACGCGGATTGACACCGGAGCGGACGCACTTCCAGCAGATGCAACAGTAAAGTTGGGCCTTCCCACCGGAAACCCTCTGGTCGGCTTTGCTCTGCCGGCCTTCAGTCATCACGTTGCGCTCAAACGCAACCCTGAATATGTCGGCGGTTGAGAATGTGTCCCCTCTGGCGATTCGCTTGACGCGGATTGACACCGGAGCGGACGCACGTCCAGCAGATGTCGTATACATACCAATTTGGCTGGACATGTTGCAGAGGAGATGACCTGTTTGCGTTCACTCTCGAAGCCGCTGGGTACCCGTGTGCTGTTCACTATTGCCGCGTGTGCGTGGTCGCTGTGGTGCTTGATTTCTTGTCTATTGCTGTTTGCTGAGAGGGACGCACATCCAGCAGATATCGTATACATACCAATTTGGCTGGACATGTTGCAGAGGAGATGACCTGTTTGCGTTCACTCTCGAAGCCGCTGGATACCCGTGTGCTGTTCGCTATTGCCGCGTGTGCGTGGTCGCTGTGGTGCTTGATTTCTTGTCTATTGCTGTCTGCTGAGAGCAGTCAGTATCTCACTATAGACCCTATACACACGATCCACTCCCATCATCACCCACCCACCCACCCACTCACTTCCTTTCTGTTCTTCCGATTGGATTTGGTACGTTGCAAAGATTTGTATGTTGTTTGTTATCATATAAATATTTGATTTTGTATGTTATTTGTTGCCCCGTGTGCGTTTTCCGCAAATTTCGATGGAGACTACTCGCAACTGCTGGATGTTCCGCCCTTGGGCTGTTCGGGCTTGCTGTATTTACATGTGTTTATCTGTTTCTGGGGCTGTGATAAGTGGTCATCGCGGGGTAGGGACTCGGTCAAAGGGGGGTAAATGATGGTCATGCGGCGGTACTACATAAATTTAGAAGATTTTCGGGGGTTATACCCCCAGCATTTGGTCAAAAGGGGAGATTATTTCGACCCCTCCTGCGCGGCGGTGTCGTTAGCCCCAAGCACGTGCCCGGAATAAAAAAGGCGGGGGTGTGCTCGGCATGGGCTGCGGCCACCTTGCCAGCGCGTCAGGATTGAATTCGGAGCCGGTTAGGGCACGTGGAAACGCCTCCCGCGGGCGTGTTTTGCCTATACCCCCACTAGGCTAGATATTCCGGGGATGTACCCCCCTTTGACCGTTTCCTGTTTAAAAATCAAGCACACGCCGTCGACCTCATCCCGTCACACAGAGTGCACAGCAGCAATCGGCGTTAAGAGGGACCCCTGATGGTGATGATGCACCCCCTTTTCAACTTACGGCACCCGTGATTTCAAGTCAACTACATCCCGAAGGGGAATCTTGTACCTCGTATATTATGATACGGCCTCTAACATGATCTACGGTATCTACTAATTATGATCTACGGTATATATCAACTACCAGTATGATCTACGCGGGTGTCACAACAGGTCTGAACAATGATCTATATACGGTGCCGGGTAGGTATTCGACACTCGCGTTAGGCAGCGCAGGTATACGAGACTACTGCTGTTAAGCGTTCGTAAGAGGGCGCAAGAGGTGGCTATACGTAGCCTTTACGAGTGAAATCGAATGTTACCTCTCCGGTACCTGGTACCTGGCACAAGTTTTACGTGACATTTGCTCGCCTGCTCAAAGAAGTAGCCCAGACGGATGTACCGCATGGTGGCCTGATCACCGTAGTCCATCTTTGAGTGGCACATTAGCACTGGAAGGTAGAGGTACACTTTCTCCATGAACCCTCCATTGTTGCCCATGGTACCTCTCCCCTGTACGCAACTACGCGCCGAGCGACGAGGTAGAGTCTTGTCGGCGTGAGGCCCTTCGCCTTCGTCAGTCTCTTGTGCCTTATAGAACTGCTGGGGCTTCCTGTTCAAGTATCTCTTATTGTCCCTTTTCTAGAAGCCTGCAAGCGCGAAACTGCGACAACGCTTACAAAAACAGGTAGAGAAAACGACGGACCGTCACAAGCTACAACGATTCAGGACGACAACGCTAGTACCTTGCGCTACAGCTGCTGTTGCCGTGTGGTGCATCTTCGCCGACCGAATCTAACATTCCAAACGCCTTCGAGAACAATTGAAACCCCGAGGTTCGAAACCAGAGCAAGGTTCCCTCCCTTCGTGCCGGCGTGCCGGCAGACTTTGCTATCCACCCCACCAAGCAAGGAAGTGAAGGGTGGTCATGGCGGACGCTATTGTTCCCGCTACGGAGCAAATAATCCCAGCTCCTCCGGAGGAACAAGCGAGGCAGCAGAATCAGCAGGAGAAGCCGAGCGCCCTACAGTTGGTCATGAAGGTGTGTTCCATGCTGTAAAAGGTATAAACATAGTTAGGTACGAGTACAGCATTGTACTGCTGCTGCTGCTGTGGTTGTGTGGTGTAGCGATGTGACCTACTGTACAGCAATAGTGGCGTTAGGTAGCATGACGGTATGTTCGTGATGGATGGACGATCAGGTGGTTGGGTGAACTCGCAGCAGCCAGTGTTATAGCTGGATGTCCTCGTGTTGGTATCCATCGAAGTCCACCGCACCCTCGCGTTCGCTGGGCCGCGCCGGCCATTTAATAACCAATATAATTTCGGACTTTAAGGGGACGCTGGCACCCAAGCGGCCCCTGGTTCCCGGGTTTCTGGTCAGTCTAATATATACTATTAATAGTAGACGTTTTATCAAAACAGAAAAAACACACACCGCCAGTTTAGCACGCTGCGTTTACAACTTCGGCTGGTTCGTGCTTACTAGATAGCGACGGTGACTTGAAAGAGGTTCATCACAGCAGCTTGTGTTTCTCTCTCTTCTTTTTTTTCTTTTTTTTTTTAATCCTCCGCCAGATTGGTTTCCTATGCGGTTCGATTTCGAGCTTCAGATTTATATTTATCGATCTACAAAATGAATGACGCTGCTTATGCAGTCCAAATATGCGAAGCCGACCGGAAATTTTCCGATTTGAAATCCAAAAATGGCGTGCTCTCTGAATTCAAGATGTTATCCACGACAACACACAGCAGCAGAACGATCGATGAATTGGATGGTGACACAGCAGCTGTATAGTGACGTTGCTTCGCGCCGGACGCGCGGTCGGCGGGCGCCGCGTCCCCCCGTGGCCAGACTGCCGTCGGTTTGCGCGGGCTCGGGCCTAGAGACCAAGACAAGCGCACTCGGCGTGCACTTCTCCATGGGTACGTACTCGTAGACTACACTGCTGTACAGCAGCAGCAGCAGCAGCAGCAGCAGCAGCAGCAGCAGTCAGACACATTTTGAAACACAAAATACCAAGACAGCTTGACTCTACGTAGCGCACGCGCCACGTCTCTTCGCCGCTAGACCAGAGGCAGTCAGCCTTGGCTCGGACGCTTGGGCCCTACGCGCAGGGCAGCTTACCCAACTCGTCTCTTCGCGGCGCCAGACCACAACAAAATCAGTTGGTCTTGGCGTTTGCTCGAATCTCAGCACGCGTAATATCGTATCTGATTTTTCCGCATTAAGACGACTGCTGTTTCGATTTGCCAAGTTCGCATCTAAAAATGCGATCGGGTCAAAATGTGAAGCTCAAAAATCGAACCGCATAGGAAACGGCCTTTTAAGCTCACCACACTTGCATTTTCAAAATTCGTGTCGTGTGTCAATTTAACCCATAGTTCCCGTTGCAACATCAGAATAGTCTGCTCTTAAACCTGGGGCTAGGGCACGTTGACCCGACCTGATCCTCGAGAGGGGCAGGTGCGGTGGAGATGGCCACCCGGGAGAGTCATCTCTTCCGGGTAGTGTGAGACTTGCGCGAGCTCACCCACTAACAAAAACCTAAGCTATGAGGCCTTCCCGCCGGACTTGGTCCAGTTGCGGTCCACCCTACCCGTTGGGGCGTTGGTCCTCTCGAGATTGATCTCCCGCCCGCTCTCAGCAGAGGCCTACATCTGGACTCAGAGGTGCTGCAGTGGTCGAAATTGGTCGAAATTTGGAATGCACAAAATGAGGCAAAAAACAACCCCCGGCTGAACGTTTGCACCTCACTTGCGGACAGCTACAGCTCCTCACAGAGTACTACAGCCCGCGAAATTGAGGGATGCTCTTGGTAGGATGTGTGAGGGTATCGGGTGCGCCAGACGGCGGTCGTAGGCACCCAGAAGCGACTCACGAGGTGTTTTCATGTACTCCAAGTTGCGAGCGAGTAGCACAAAAAGCTCGTAAAGACGCTAAAATGTTTCTGTTTACGCAAGGGAGCGTAGCACAATGGCTACATCACCGATGAACCAATGGCCTTCACCATAATGTTGCTGTTCTCCAGGCAGATGATATATCTCTCAGAGAGCCGTCGTCGAAGATGGGGCGGGAGGAAAAACTTCGTTACCATGATGGGTACAAATTTCTTGGGCCCGAAGAAGGGCAAAAACGGGCTAAAAAGCTCAGGATTCTTGTAGTTTTGCATCAACTATTTTACAATTACGAAATACGGATCTTGGTTGCAAATCCCTTATTCTAATTCCAAGTCGTATGTATATGCTGCCGAAACGCCTACGCGCGGGTACTTAACGAATCATTCCCGAGGGTGCCAGCGTCCCTTTAAGGACACGCTGGCACCCAAACGTCTCCTGGTCCCCGGGTTTCCAGTGACTCTAATGTCTAGATGTTTTATCGGAATAAGAAAAAACGTCCGCTGCCTTTTGAACTTCGGCTGGTTTGTGCTTACCGGAGAGCGACTGTGACTCGAATACGTTTCATCTCAGCGGCTTGTGTTTTCCTCTCAAGACTCGAGACTGCTCTCCCGCAGGTTCTCAACAGTGGGCACCTCGACTTAGCGGTGCTGCAGTTTGGTCGAATTTGGTCGAAATTTGGGGCGCACAAAGTAAGACGAAAAATAATCCCCAACTGAACGTTTGCGCTTCACTTGCGAACAGCTACAGCTCCTCACAGGAAAGCACAGTCCGCGAAATGGAGGGATGCTTCTGATGGATGGATGGAGTGTGTGAGGGCGTCGGGTGCGCCAGACGGCAGTCGTGGGCAACCAGAAACGACTCACGAGGTGTTTTCGTGTACTCGAAGTTGCGAGCGAGTAGCACCAAAAGCTCGCAAAAACGCTACAGTTTTTTTTTTTTTTTTTTTTTTTTTTTTTTTTTTTCGTTTCACGAGCGGGAGCATTAGTACAATGGCTACATCATCACCGATGAAGAAACGACCCTCACTAAAAGATTGCTGTTCTCCAGGCGGATGATACATCTCTTTTCGAGTCGTCTTCGAAGATGCTGCGGGAGGCAAACCTGCGTTCCCATGACGGGTACGAAGTTAGGAGCCATCCCACAGTAGGGGCGTTCCCAAAGTTCCTGAGTCCCTCACATCAGGAACTCAATATCTCACCCGATACAATACTTGGAAGACATTCGTTCGGGCCATCCAACCGGCACTTGTATGCGCTAGTCCTAAAACGAATATACGAGTGATTTTTTCATCCTACTGTAACTGGTAGTTCTCACTTAAGGAACTCAATTGGTCAGAAACCTTTCGCCCAAAAAGGCTTACGTAAAAAAGCCCAGGATTCTTGTGTATTTGCATCAATTGTTTTATAACCCCGAAACGCGGATCTTGGTTGCATATCCCTTACTCCCATTCCAAGCCGTATGTATATGTAGCCGAAACGCCCACGCGCCGGTACTTGAGGACGCATTCCTGAGGGTGCTATTATTACGGGGGTCCGTAGTTAATAGGACCTACGGTGTACATAAAAACCTCTATATTTACCTATTTTTACTAACGAAATTTGGTCCCATTAACTATGGACCCCCGTAATAGCAGCGTCCCCCTTATCCCTCTCAGGACTGCAGTCCCGTTTTGGGGACTAAGCACACTACAGTAATTCCAAGTGGTCTGTCCCCAAAACGGGAGTGCAGTCCTACAGGGTTAATAACGTCGTCGTACAAGTGTGCGTGAGTGCGAGAGTCGCTCTCGAATCTACGATTCGACGCTCTCAAGAAGACTGCTGACTGGACCGTAGCGTATAGCGTACCCGGTCTCTGGGCTAGGGCATACCAAGCACCTGGTAGCCCATGGTACCCTCTGACTTTCTGGCTTATACTCGCTTGCCGGTTGCTCGCTTGTTGGTTTGCTCGTTTCGGTAAAGCTCACCACTTGCTCGAACAAGCTTCGTATTTACTGGTCAAACCTATTGTTTCGGGGTATTTCGTTTGTCAACACAAATGCACATAGCTGTTTGCGCCCTGCTCCCGGTTGGCACGATTCTACGAGGACCTGAGCCCTCCAAATTGAACCCTGGGTAAAATACTTGCATGATTTACCACATAGGCTGTTTCCTATGCGGTTGGATTTCGAGCTTCAGATTTGTATTTTTCGGTAAAAAAAATGAAAGCACCCGCTTACGTATGCAGTCCGAAGGTGCTAAACCGGACAGAAAAAAAAAATCGATTTGAGAATCCGATGCCCCAATTCGTCAGATTTTGGCCCTAAATCCGACGACTTGGGCCATCAGGTTTTCGAATCGAAGAATGGCATGATCTCTAAATTCAAGATGTTGTCCACGCAAGCAAGCAGCAGCGGAACGATGGATGAGTTGGATGGTGACACAGCGACGTTGCTTTGCGCCCGACGCGCAGTCGGCGGTCGACGCGGCCTCGGATCTAGAGACGAGAAGAAGCGCACTCGGCGCGCGCCTCTCCGTGGACACGTACTCGTAGACTACAGCAGCAGCGGCAGTCAGTCAGTCAGCGTGCTGGGCTCTCGGATGCCTCATTGTTTCAACATACAAAATGCCAAGATGGGTTGACTCGAGCACCCAAGGCACGTATTTTCCCCTCCAGACCAGAGGCAGTCAACGTGGGCTCGGACGCTTGGGTCCTACGCCCAGTGCAGCGCACCCGGCGCTTCTCTTCGCGGCGCCAGGCCACAACAACAGCAGTTGGTCTCGGCGTTTGCTCGAATATATGCACGCACAATAAATCCGTTTTTTGTTTGCGCATAGGAAGACTGTTTCGATTTCCGAACTTCACAGCTAAAAATTGCGATCTGGTCAAAATCTGAAGCTCAAAATCTAAACCGCATAGGGAACGAACAGCCTTGTTCAATACCCACTCATTCATTGACCAACTACTGATATCTCGGGATGTTTCACTGGTCAGCACATACGAAGTACCCACACGAATAGTGCACCCATCCCCGCTTGAAGCTTGACACCCTGATTCCATCCAGCCACTCAGGCCTGATCCCACCCGGACCATGTAAGCTCTCCGAAGTAACCCTCGGTATGGTACACTTGACTGCTCCTTCAATCTGTCGTTCACTTTGTCTGCTCGTTCGTTCGTTTTTCTGCTTCTGTTTGTTGTTGCCTTGGCGCCCGGGGGGGGGGGGGTTGGTGGTGACTGAAACTGCAGCTAGGGGTGTTGTACATGAGTTTTTTGTTCTTCACGAAACAATTCCAGGCGGCCAGGGTTAAGGAGGCCATCAAAAACATGGAAGCAAGCAGGACGGACGACGTGTCTCAGACCCTCAAGCCAGTGCCCAAGGGCGAGGAAAACGTGAGTTTTTTTTTGTGCGCATGTGTTTCCATGATTTGTACGAGTATGTGTGTTGTATTTTGTGTGTGTCCATGCATTTTGTATGTGTCCATGATTTGTATCTGCTCTCAATATTTGGATGTGTGTCCATGATTTGAATGTGTGTCCATGATTTGAATGTGTGTCCATGATTTGAATGTGTGTCCATGATTTGTGTCTTGATTTTGTCGTGCGCTCAGGGTTTGTGTTTGTGTGTCCGTTATTTGCTTGATTGTCCATGGTTCGTGTTTGCTTGGCCTTTGTGTTTTTTTGCCCATAGTTTGCACGTGTGCCCTTGACATATGTAATATGTGTGTTCATATTGTTTGCGTGTGTCCCGTGAATTGTGTCTGTGCCCATGGCTCGTGCGTGTGCCGATGGTTTGTGCGAGTTTCCATTACCTTTTGTTCTTGGCCATGATTTTTGTGTATTAACCCGTTTGGTGGGCGAGCTACTTGAAATTAGAGTGAAATGCATGCTTCTGTACGGCAGTCAAGTGATAAAAGGGTTGGTCGTGTCCTTTATTCCGTGTTTCCGTGATCTATATGTGTATGTATGTCCATGATTGGTACCAGGTTTGATTTGTACTTGTTTGTGTGTGGGACCTGGTATGATTTGTATTTGTGTTTTGTGTGTGGGGTGTTTCTTACGTTCTTGTCCTTGTTTCGTTCGATGTTGTTTTGTCTGTCGACGAATGTCGTAGGTGAGCTGGTTGAAGGAGCTCGTGGGCCTGCAGAGCAGCGGGATCCCGCAGTTTCCCGAGTACGACGCTCGCGGAAGGCAACTCCTTGTGCACGCGTGTACGTTCGGGAAGGGACAGGGGGTGGACCTCAGTGTGTGAGTGCGCTTAAAGGGGTCGAAGAGGAGAGAGGGACGGAGGGCGGGAGGGGGGTGGAATGGTTTCAGTCGTGGAGCACTGCTGGCTATAGTTAAAAGCCCTTGTACTGCTGCACTGTGCGTTCTTAAGACCCTAAATCTGGATGCGTATGGTGGTTGAAACCCTTGCACTACTGCACTGTGCGTACATGAAACCTTAATCTGAACGCGTACCGCTGTAGGAGTTTTGCTCCTGCTGTAGCAGTTTTTCTGGGACTGCTTGCTTGAGGACGTCTCTCTACTTCCCCCTAAAAAACTGACGAAACATGAGAAAGCAAGACAAATAATCCCATGACCTCTGCATGCCAGGAGTGACATCTTCTGAGCCATGGGTGGGATTCCCAGTGATGTTGGCGAGTAAATTCGTCGTGTGAGGAGGCCCGTCAGTCTGAAATATGTCGACCATAAAAGTGTTCCCTCTATCTACTGACTCTAATTCCAAGTGGTTTGTCCCCGCGGCGGGAGTGCGGTCCTAAACGTGTTATTACGGGAGTCCATAGTTAATAGGACCTCTGGTACACATAAAAACCTATACATTCACCTATTTTTACTGAGAATGTTCGGTCCTATTACTATGGACCCCCGTAATACCAGGTAGTTTTTTTGTTAGTTGTTGCTTTTGTTGCGGCTGGTGGAGTATGTAGGGTGTTAGTTGCTGGTGTTGGTGTTCGTGGTCGGAGGTCTTGGTCTCGGGGGGCGGTGTTGGTTGCTGGCGTTGGTTGTGGTGGTTTTGGTCGTGTTTGTTGCTGTTGGTGTTGATGTTGGTGTGCATGCATGTTGGTGGTGTCGGTGGTCGTATTGGTCGTGTCGGTGGTCGTATTGGCCGTGTCGGTGGTCGTATTGGTCGTGTCGGTGGTCGCATTGGTCGTGTCGGTGGTCGTATTGGTCGTGTCGGTGGTAGTGTTGGTGGTGGTGGTGGTGGTGGTGGTGGTGGTGGTTGTAGTGTAGGTACTGTTGCTGGCTGTAGTAGTAGTGTTGGCGATGGTGTTGTTGGTGGTGGTGCAGGTGTTGGTGCTGGTGTTGGTGTTGTTGGTGTTGTGTTGGTGTCGATGGCGTTTGGTTTTGTCGGTGTGGGTGGTGTGGGTGGCGGTGTTGCTGGCTTTGTTGGTGTTGACGGCGGTGTTTGTTGGTGTCTTGTGTTGATGCTCGTGTCGGAGTTGGTGTCGTGCATTGATTGTTGTTGCTGTCGTTGTTGACCCTCGCTTTCTCCTCGCCGCGGTGCGTTCAGTACGTCGTCGCAAGGCAGGCTCGAACATTCTGGAAATAGAAAATATAGGGCATGCGAGCAAAAACTCACGAACGAAAAAGCTTACGTGGCGGACTGATTGTTCCTTGTTCGCTGACCCTCGACGTCCTGCTCCCGTTGTCGTTTGGGCACGACGGGGTGACAGGTACATGTCCGACTCGGAGAATGAGGCGACGCTGTGGGACGGGGACGGGGGTGGGGAGGGGGGGGGGCTCGCTGGCGACGACGATGTGAAGCTACTTTGGCACGAGAGCGGCCTCGTCTTTGGGGGAAAGGTGAGAGGGTGCTTGGGTGTTGGGTCTAAGGTATTGGGTATTGCGTGTTGGGTATTGGGTGTTGGGAAGGTGTTTGGGTGCGGGGTATTGGGTGTTGAGTATTATTAATAGGTTTTGGGTATTGGGTATTGGGTATTGGGTGTCGGGAATTGGGTGTCGGGCATTGGGTGTTGGGTGTTGGGTGTTGGGTATTGGATGTTGGGTGTCGAGCATTGGTTGTTGATTGTTGCGTATTGCGTGTTGGGTGGCAAGAAGAACGGGTGGTGGTACTGGGGTTGGTGTTGCGCGCTTGCGCGTAGGCGTTTCGGCGTCACTGTGACCGCGGGGGGTGGGGTTGGGATGTTGTTTGTGTTTGTTGCTGTAATGCTAAACCTTTTCACTACTGCACGAAATACACACTCAAGTTTCAGGTAATTTATTCCGAACACGTGGGTTCATTTCTACAGTGAGCTTTACGTAAGGTTATTACGGGGGACCATAGTAAATAGGACCAAATATTGTTAGTAAAAATAGGTAAATATATAGGTTTTTATGTACACCATAGGTCCTATTAACTATGGACCCCCGTAATAGTAATCAGTCGATAGTGTTCAGTCGATAGCGCTTGTATTCTTCACGCTTCTGCATGATCCCTAACCCCCTCCCCCCCCCACCCCGTCTCCGTCTAAAACGAAAGGCCGATGATCTGACTAGGAAAACCACGTTGACGCTGGACCTTCCGCCGGCGCTTCTGAACAACGGATCGGCCTGGGCACACATTTTCCTAACGAAGAAAGGCGTTTCGCCGAATCCGAAGGTAGGAGGGGGGGGGCAGGGTGTACTCATGTCATGCATGGCCGCGGTCGGCTTAACCTCTGCGCGAATGCTGGGGATGGAGGGAGGGGGGGAGGGGCTTAGGGGGGGGGGGAGGTGGGGAGTGCTTTATTTGATAGTGATCATAGGTTTCGTTTGTTTTTATATATTCTTTCGTTTGCTTTTATATATTCTTATGTTCGTGTTTTTTGTTCGCTTCGTGTCTTATTGCTCTCTTGTTTTCTTGTTTGTTCGTCTGTTCGTTTGTTTGTTTTTTCTTGATTTCCCCGCTTTCTTGATTTCCCTGTTTTTGGTTTTCTTGCTGTCTTGTTTCCTTGCCTTCTAGCCCCCTCGTTTTATGATTTTTTTTCGTTTCTGTTGTCTTGTTGCCTTCATTTGTTTTTGTCTTGTTTTTTTTTCTTTCTGCTTTCTTGCGCCGTTACAGTCCCCCGACTACAACGACGCGGGGGTTTCCTACCAGAAGGCGCAGCTGAACCGGTACCTCCCCAAGCCGAAGAAGCGAAACGTTCACTACCTCGTGGACAAGAAAAAGGAACAGGAGAAAAGGGAGGAGGCGGAGAGGGAGGAGGGGGAGGAGGGGGAGGTGAGGGTACAGGCTGTGGTTGGTGTTAGTGGTGGCGGTTCTTGTTGTTTTGTTGGTGGTGTTGGTGGTGGTGTGGGTGCTGGTGGCAATGGTGGCGGTGGTGATGGTGGCGATGTTGTTGTTCGTATTGCTGTTGGCGCTGTTGTTGTTGTTGTTGTTGTTGTTGTTGTTGTTGTTGTCGCTGTTGCTGTTTGTTGCTGCTGTTTATGTTGCTCTCGCAACTAAGTCGTCGCCGTGCTATGCCGATAGTCCGCAGTCAAAAGACAGGCTCCAATATGAACATGGAGTGGAAGAAAAAATGCATGCCGGGACAAACTATGTGGTGGATAAACTCAGGTTTTGTTGTTGTTGTTGTTGTTGTTTTTGCTGTTGTTGTTGTTGTTGTTATTGTTGTTGTTGTTGTTGTCGCTGTTGCGGTTTGTTGCTGCTGTTTTTGTTGCTCTCGCAATTACTTCATCGCCATATTATCCCGATAGCCCGCGGTCAAAAGACAGGCTCCAATATGAACATGGAGTGGAAGAAAATATACTATTTAGTGGATAGCCTGAGGGAAGCACCCCGCAAAGAAGAATGTGCCGTGCTATTAATAGGTTGGGGTAGGGGGGGGGAGAGCGACGGGGGCGGGGGCGTGGGCGGGGGAGTGGGCGCAGTTTGGAAGAAGTGGGAGGCGAGAGGCAAGAATCCTCACCGCGTCGAAGTCGCGTCGCGTCTCGTCTCGTCCCGTCCCGTCCCGTCCCGTCGCGCCCCGTCCTGTGTTATCTTGTGTTCGTGGGTCTTGGCACCAGGTCCTGCTGCGTTGTTGCACCTTGGACCAACCATTGACCTTTAGGGCGGACTTACAGTTAGTAGTAGATACAACGACGAAAAGAAAAAGAGTAAACCGTGTAGTCTCATCAGTTGTATCACAGAGCGAGCTCACCCGGGCACGTATATACCAGGAGCGTTTATCTTTGATTCATTGGTTAATTGATTGATGAGTTGTAAGTGTGGATGGATGGATTGACTGATTGATGTACTCAGTTTTTCACTTCTTCACGATATTGCCGATTCGCCGTTTTCACATGTGACGTGTATACACCCCCCGTAAGAGCGCGCGATCGAAATGTCACGCCAAGATAGCAAATGAGGGGTTTAGAGTTTTTTTTTTTTTATCTCACAGCTTCGTTTTTCTTTTCTTTTTTTTTCTTCGTATGCATTTGGTGCTTGCGGGCTAACCTGAGCGCACATGCCCCCCCCTCGCGCTTGGTGCAAGCAATGTCTGCCTGGTCGGTGAAAACCCGACGCGCTCCGTCCCGGCATTGTAGGGATGCGAGGGTCTATGGTCATACGACTACGGCCATGCATGATAATGAGTACCCCCCCCCCCCCCCCCCCCCCCCCCCCCCCCCCCCCCCCCCCCCCCCCCCCCCCCCCCCCCCCCCCCCCCCCCCCCCCCTCCTTCCGGCACACACTCGCCCCTGCCTTCCTCTACGCGGTTAAAATCTCTGTCGTCTAGATGGTGAACTTCTGGAAACCCTACTTGGCCCTGGAGCAGGTGGATTTTACAGCCATCTTCCACCGCAACCACATCCCCGCCGTCTTCGCGGGACACATCACATTCCAGGGGTACGTACGTACGTATATACGTGAAGCATATTGAAAAAAGTGATCACCTGTACCCACGGCAGTGCCATGCTAATAGCTATAATTGTCAAATTTTTGTTTTTTTTCGAACATATCTCTTCGTACGAACGCTTTTGGGAAAAATAATCCCCAATCGTTATAATTGTCAAATTTTCGTTCTTTTTCGAACACATCTCTTCGTACGAGCGCTTTTGGGCAAAATAATCCCCCAAGTAGTCGTTACTATTGTCAAATTTTCGTTCTTTTTCGAACACATCTCTTCGTACGAGCGCTTTTGGGCAAAATAATCCCCAAGTAATCGTTATAATTGTCAAATTTTTCGTTCTTTTTCGAACACATCTCTTCGTACGAGCGCTTTTGGGCAAAATAATCCCCAAGTAATCGTTATAATTGTCAAATTTTTCGGTCTTTTTCGAACACATCTCTTCGTACGAGCGCTTTTGGGCAAAATAATCCCAAGTAGTCGACACGGGACGCCCGGCCGGACACATTGGTCGAGGTCCGAGCGCGATCCGTGCTCTCTGGAGCGCGTGGCGGACGCTCAAAGTTTTTTTTTTTTCCGGCGGGGGTGGATAGATGAGACGATTTCCCTGGTTTCATTCAGTACGAGAGGCCTTATTTTGTACGTACGTGCGTACCGCTGAAATGATGTAATCTTTCTCGGCCGTTTCAAGTGTCGTACGAGTGTGTACGTACCAGTACCTTTTTTCTTTTTCTTTTTTTCATTTGGACACACCACAGACGACAGACGATACGGCACCAGAGCGGACAGCGTGCTTACCCCTAGCTGCCTGAAACACTAAAGCCCTGCCGTCCAGCAGCAGCAGCAGCAGCAGCAGCAGCAGCAGCAGGAGTAGCACAGCGGGCAGTCACTTGCGCGTGTGGCAGGCGCATGTGCGCATAGGTCTCGGCTGTACTGCTGTGGCTAGTTGGTTGTATCTGAGTCTGAGATCGATCACCCCCGCAGCATTAAACACACCACCTCTCTTTCTGACGCTGTGCGCGATCGTGTGATCGTACAGCGTGTTGGCCCTGTTGCACACAGCAGTGCGACCCCGGCAACAGACAGTAGCGCAGGAAGCGTGCTAACCCTCGGCTAACTACAGCATCAACAGCGGGCAGCAGCACCATGCACGTGTGTGCTAGACCCGCGCTTAAGGGTGGATGATTGCTCTGTATCGGGGCCTGTGTGAGCAATCAAATGGCGACGTCATTGCTCTGATGCTGCCTGCTGTCTGTGGTGTGTGACGGCACAAATTGATTTATTCTGGTGTGCTCTTCTTCTGCTTGCTTTAGATAGCAGCAAATCAGCAGCAACAGTGAAGCGGTATAGTGCAATGCTCGCAACGGCTGAGAGGCCGGCATTCAGCAAGTATGTGCCTACGGGTACCTGTTGCTCCTTGTTGCTGCCGCGATGGCCGCGACCCACCAGGCGCACTGCTGTTTGCTCGGCTTGCTGCAGGCTGAGGGCATTTTTTTTTGCATGTTTGTTCCTTTGCACCCAAAAAGTGGAACCGATCCCTCCCTCCCGGGTAAGCGTATAGATGACATCTACATCGCTCGCGCAATCATCGTACAAAAAGCACTGACCGCTGTTTGCCCTACTCTGCTGCTGCTGCTGCTGCTGTCCACTACCGGGCTTCTCTCACAGAGAGCAGCAGCAGTGTGATTGTCGCAGTCAACCAAAAGGGTAGCGGTAAATGTCCCTGCTGTTTTGCCTGTTACGGGGGGTCCATAGTAAATAGGACCTACGGTAGACACAAAAACCTATATATATATATATATTTCCCTATTTCTACTAACAATAGTTGGTCCTATTTACTATGGTCCCCCGTAATAGCACTATTATCTTGCAATACCGTCGTCCATGATACGATACGAGCACGTACATGATACGTACACGCGAGTAGTGCGTGACCTGTGGTAAAGAGGTTGTGTAACATTTTTTTTTCAAAGGCGCAAGTGAAAGACGTGCGTAGACATTATACGTAGCTGTGGTGTATAGCGAAGGTATCTGATCCTGGTCATTGATATTTTTGAGTATCGTGTTTCGATCACGTTCGATCCCATTTGTCTTTTTGCAACCTATACTGAAATCAAGTCAATTTCGATTTCCCACGAAAAAAAGGCATTTTCGACCCGCGCACAAAACCGAAGTCAATTCCGACTACCCACACAAAAAACGGCGGATCGATCTCCATACCAAAAGCCAAATCATTTCCGGCCGAACACAAAAAAATCAAGTCAATTCCGATCATCTTCACAGAAACCAAGTCTTTTTTAACCCCGACACGAAAAAGAAGTCATTTTCGGCCCGAACACGAAAACCATGTCAATTTCAACCACCCACACAAAACCAACTCAATTTTGATCCCCCCCACAAAAACCAAGTCATTTCCGGCCCGCACACAAAAAATAAGTCGATTTCAACCACCCACACAAAAAGCAGGTGAATTGATCCCCAACCGAAAACCACGTCATTTTCGGCCCTTCCTTCGTTGCATCCTTTTTTTTTTTTTTTTTTGCTATTTCTGCAAATAATATCCCACTAACTGTTGTGTCCCGCGTTTGCCATGCCTCTGCGGTGTGTGTCATGTGTCACGCGCGTGTTTGCAGTGTGTCACGCGTGGAGTGCTTTTAAACTTTTTTATGTGTCGGAAGCCCTCGTTTTTGTGCGGGAGAGACCTAAGTATATTTACCTTGAGCGCCACAACAAAGGCACACAGACAAGACACATACATATATGACACAACATGATAAAAATGTTGGGCTGAATCAATCCATTTCTACGACGCTATCAATAGTAATGGTTCCACACTATTTCCAATTATGTTTTGTCCCCAAAAATGCTGTAGGTGTCGGCGCAGTTCTTAAAGACCCCGCATGAAAAAATGCATATATTTCATAACGTCGTAAAGTGATATCAAATGCGATGAGATAGTATGCCTATTATTACGGGGGTCCATAGTTAATGGGACCAAATTTTGTCAGTAAAAATAGGTAAACATATAGGTTTTTTTATGTTTACCATAGGTCCTATTAACTATGGACCCCCGTAGTAGACAACCAGGGGTACAACATGCTGTATGATTTTCGTTTCGCCCTTGCGCCACTCCCCTCGGCACCCCCCCGGAGGGGAACCTTGTATATATATATATATATTATTGACGTTTCTCGAGTAGAAACGATGGCTGTGGATCGGCTGATTTGTAAGTCGCCAACTAAGTTACTAGTCGGATTAGGTTTTCCAGAGTTGAGTTGCGCGGGGTAATTGTGCGGGGTATATTTGTGTCTGAGTGAGAAAGGTTTGGGCTATAGGCGTGTTACTATTTCCGGGGAACCATGTGTAGTATTCAGAACCAAAAATAGTGTCTAGACATCTTAACATAGGGAGATGCCTGGTTCTTTGGGTCCTAATCGTGGGGTTCTTATCAGAGTACATTGTAGGGGTTTCCCATCCCAATAAGGCGGTGGTGTGCCAGAACGATATCACCATCTTACTGGGAAGAAGCCGCCTTGTTCAGTCCAGGTTACGAGTGCAGTTCCCCAGTCGCGCCAGGCGATTTTGACCGCCTCGTATCGGGATACCGCCTTATTCCTCAGACCGCCATACGGAGGGGACCCCTGCTGCTGTACTATGCCCCCCCCCCCCCCGCGCATGTAATGCGTACAAGTACCGGGGGGGCTTATTCAGCACCTGGTAAGACTTATTCACTACTGAGAACCATGTGTGGTGTCTAAACACGAGGGGATACCTGGCTTTTGGGTAAATCGTGGGTTCTTACGTACTACTCTGCCCCCCTCGTGTGTATACTTACGGGTAATGTGTATAGTTACGAGTAATGTGCATAGTTACGGGTAATGTATATAATTACGGGAATGTGCATAATTACGGGTAATATGTATAATTACGGGTAATATGTATAATTACGGGGGAACATGTTGAGTAATCTGAACCTATTATGGTGTACACACACAAGGGGATACCTGGTTTTTTGGGTCCATCGCGGGTTGTGATTTCTATGCCCCCCCCCGCGCAATGTGTATAATTACGGGTAATGTGTAAAATTACGAGTAATGTGTATAATTTATGGGTAATCTGTATAATTACGGGTAATGTGAATAATTACGGGTAATGTGAACAATTACGGGTAATGTGTATAATTACGGGTATTGTGTATAATTACGGGTAATATGTAAAATTACGGGGGAACCTGTTCAGCAATCCGAACCGAATACGAATGGCGTCTCGAACATAGGAGGGCACGGGACTCGTTTTTTGGCGCAAACTGGATGTGCACTTTCCCGTGGGCCCGGGAACGGGAAACAATAATTTTCGCGGGATTCGTGTGAGCGGGAGCGGGATTCCACATTTTCATCACGAGACTACGGGATGATACCGAATCCCGCCCAAACCCGCGGGAGAAATCCCGCGGGAATACCTGTCTTGTGGGTCCATCGTGGGTTCCGGTTGGTATGGCCGTCAGTAATGGTGTAATGGTGTTGTTGCTGTTTTCGTTGTTGAAAAAAAAAAAAAAATCCTGCCATTTGTTGCTGTTGTGTGGTTGCTGTGTCGTCGTCAGTTGTTGGGGCGTTGTTTTATTTGCTCTCCTTACTTCATTTTCGCTGCTATTGCTGTATTGTGTTCGGACGTTCAGCTCGACGGGCAACTACCACCCGATCGTGTACGTGAACGAGTTCTGGCTCCAGCAGAAGCACCTCGTCGCTCTCAACGGCACGGTGGAGAAGGTGGACCTCGAGCTCAGCATATCCCCGATCAACTTCTGGAAATTCCAGGTATTAAAAACTGCGTGGTCCCCCATCAGCAAGCACTTGGGAGTTCCAGATAATATGTTGGAGGCGTTTCCCCCTTTTCGCCTGTGTATTCCCAAAGTAGTCAAGAGATATAATTAAATCCGAGGCTATGACAAAGCTAAGCTGAAGCAAATAAAGCCAAGGAAACTGGTAGGTAACGTGGAGGCAAAATTGGGGTCTAAGGCTGAGGCTGAGGCTATAAGGCACAGGCTGAGGCTGAGGCTGAGGCTGAGGCTATAAGGCTGAGGCTGAGGCTGAGGCTGAAGCATTTATTTGGCTGTAGGTACGGCTAATGATAACGATACTGCTGGGTAAGGGCAAGACGAAGTAAAGAGGAGGCTGATTTGGGGCGTAAGGCTTAGTCGAAGGCCAAGGCTATGGGTGGTGCTAGGGCTGAGGCCAGGTCTAACTTGAGGCTCAAGGTGATAAAAAACGTTGAGGTCCGAGGCATAGGGTTGAGGCTACGGGTGGGACTGAGGGTAAGGCTTACCGCTGTAGGCTATGGGTAGGGATGAGGTCCAGGTATAAGGCTAATGAATGCCGAGTAAGAAGGAGGAAAAGTTGGGGTCTAAGGTTAGGGATATGGCTGGTATGGCTAAGACTAAGGTCGAGGGCCTCACTATACAGGCTACAGGCTAAGATGGAGGCAAAGTTGGGGTCTAAGGCTTCGGATAAGGCCGGTAAGGCTACGACTGAGGCTGAGGGTATTGCTATGGCTGTGGCTAAGCGAGGTGGAGGCAGAGGTGGGGTCTGAGGCGTGGACTGAGGCTGAGGCTTCTGCCGGTGTGTGCTGGGGATATATCGCGGGCAGGGAGGCTCTCGCCTGCGGGGCTGTGTAGACGGTGGCACCTCGAGGACAACGTGTTTGCAAGTGTAGAGACGGTGGTGGGCTCTACTGTAGAACAACCGTTCGTTGCGGTGCAAACATCTGTTTCGAAAGTTCTCCCAAGGTTATCTCACGAGTCTGGATGAACCGTTTTTTCGTTTTACATCTTTTTTTTTTTTTGGAATGGCGTTACGCCATGCTTGAAACTTTCGTTATCCCGCGTTGTTTTTTGTTTTGTTGTAGCGAACTCGCAAGGTTAGTTTTCCTGCTGCTATCGTAAGATACGCGAAGATAAGGAGTTGCGCAGGAGCAAGGAAGGGAGAAGGAGGCGGGTTTTTATAGCGCCTCCATAAAGTTTGCTGTAAGTTCTGCAGCAGAATTTTGCAATACAATCTTATTCCCCCCAGAGCAGAGACGTAGGCTTTGGAAGCCTCCGATGGCCCTCGACGCCCTGTCCGTTGCTGACATAAATCGTCTGTGCCCCCTCCCTTTCTCTGTTATCCTTTATTGCCCCCTTACCGCTCTCCCTCTCCTTCTCTCTGCCCCGTCTGTCTTGATTACGTTTTTTTTTTCAACCTCTTTCCCTTTGTCTCTCTCTTCTCTCCGTCTCGCTCTCCGTCTTTCCTCCCGCTCTCGTCCCCCCATCTCTCCCTCTTCCCTCCGTCTCCCTCTCTCCTTCTCCCCCTCTCTCACGCTTTCCTCCCTCTCCCTCTCTCCTTCTCCCCCTGTCTCCGCCTTTCGTCCCTCTGCCCATTTCCCCATCTCTCCGTGTTTCGTTTGTCCTCTCTTGGTGTTATTCGCTGCTCCCCCCTCCCCGACCCCCCCCCCCCCCTTTTTACCCCACCCCGCCAAAACAAACAAACGAACTGCCCACCTAAACCGTGGGCACGTCGGGGGGGTGGATGATCGGGGTGGGGGAGAACAGATGATGTCACAGCTAGAGAGCCAGTGGGAAGCTCGGTCTAAGCTCGGCGTGGTGAGTGATGGCGAGCAGGACACCTTCATAGAGGTATGCGCACTTACTAACGCATGATGGGCTGGGCTAGGGTAGGGTAAGGTAGGGCAGGGCAGGGTAGGGTGGGGTGGCTGGTCGGTGAAATCCCGACTTTTCCCCGCCCAGGCGTTGTAGGGGTGCGAGGGGTCTATGGTCATACGACTCCGGCCATGCAAGATATCGAGTACCACCCCCCCCCCCCCCCTGTGACTCGACCTATGTGCAGCTGCATCCTGCACAAAGCTGCACAAAACTTTGTGCAGGATGCGGGGCTTATTGGTCAAGGCGGGTCTTTCGCCCCCCCTGCTTTGTAAAAAAAAAAACGCCACCAAAACACGCGGCGGAGCCGCGTGACTGCCCCTGCCTACCTCGAGTCGCCCAAAGGGTTGGGATTCGGGCCAGGGATATAGGGTCAGGGTTAGGGTCAGGCCTGGGGTTGGGTTGGTCTGGGTCCACGCGCAAGGTTGAAATTGGTTACACATGTCATGCGCAAAATTTTGTGCAGGACGCAGCTGCACATAGCGCACGCCCCCCCCCCCCCTGTCTGCCTGTCTGTCCCCTCTCCCCTCTTGCTTGACCTCATGATCGAGGCGGCTTGTTTCATGGAGACCCCGAGGCATGCACAACCATGCACTACATGATTTGCGTTGTTCTAAAAATGGAGAAATGTTTGCCTGTGTTTGCTTCCGTTTTCAATCCCCCTATTCGCTATATACCCCCTGTCCCCTATATAGCCTCTCTTCCCTGTCCCCTACATAGTATAGGCCCGCAAATATGAAAAAACCTGACAGGAACCTTGCGCACTGTTTGTGTGTTCCCTTCTGAAATTCCAAATTTCTCTGAAAAAAAAAAATTCAAGGCCTTTTTTTTTTTTTCCTTTGCTGCCAGCACAGACAGCCCTTGTGGCGGTAAATTTGGAAATTTGAAAATTTAGACGTTTGGAAGTTTTAGAAACTTGAAAATTTTTGTAAGGAAAGAGAAAAAAAAGTGAACAGGGATCACTTTTTCCCATTGAGAAGATCGTTCTCAGCGGCGAGCGCTACAATAAACCCGATAGCATAGCCTATGCTCAAGATTGTTCAAGGCTGGTTTCACAGTAAGGTTCGTACAAGGATAGTCTATAATAGTTACTGTGATTATTGCTGATGGGACCATACTGCAATCAAGTAATATACAATCGCCTGACCTTTCGCGCGTTTTCTCCTCCCCAATGTGACAAACATGCTTCTTTTCTTATTCTTTCGTTTTTTTTTGCCGTTCCCTCGGTCACGTTTTTTTTTTTTTTTTTTTTTCGTTCAAAGATGCTGGCGGAGACGAACCCGATCATTCTGGGGATCACGATGGTTGTGTCGCTTCTGCACTCGGTCTTTAACTTCCTTGCCTTCAAGAACGACATCTCCTTTTGGAAGGACAAGAAACGGTCAGTCGTTCTCGTCAGTCTCGCGTCAGCCGGTGGACTCAAATCAAGTGTGTCGATGGATTGCAAGCTTTCGTCTTTTCGTGTTTTGTGTCCAGCGCGTTTTTTCTTTTTTTCTCGGTGTGCTTGTTGTGTGGTTTTTGTTGGTGTTTTCTGTTGAGGTGCACTTGTCGGTGTGTTTTTGTTTTGTGTGTTGGGAACAAGTTCTTCGATCGAGGTGCCACACGTGGGCGCCAGTTGAAGGGAGTACACTAACCACCAATCGTGAGTACAGCTCTAATTATTGAAAGTGTGCGCCCCCCACATCCCAAGCATGAGTCGTACTCATGTGTTTGTCCCCGTTGAAGGGGCCGGGGGGGGAGAGAGAGGGGGTGTGTGCTCATACCATGCATGGGCCGTAGTCGTGTGTCCATGGACCCTCACATCCCTGCATTGCCCGGACTCAGCAGACGTCGGGGTTTCACCCGACCAGGCGTATTTGTGTGGTAAGGGGTGGGTTTTCGTTTCTCCGTTATTTCAAGATTTTTTTTTTATTTTTTTTATTTTATTTTATTTGTTTTGTCCTCCGGCGGATTGGTAAAAATAAAGCTTACGCTCACCCCTAAAAGTGAAGCGTTTGCGTTCGGTTATGCGTTTTACATACTTCAACAACATTACGTTTTTTCGTGACGTGCCCCCTCTCCCCCACCCATACTAAATACGCCCCCCCCCCCTCCGCCCCCGCCTCTCGCCCTCTTTCTTGTGCTGTTTTGGGTTGTGCAGGCCGTTGGAAGGCATTTCTGTGCTGCCGATGCTTGTAAACTTGTTCTTCCAGGTGGTGATTTTCCTTTACCTCGCGGACAACAACACCACCCATATGGTCCTGATCACCAACGCCATCGGTTTGGCCATCGAGGCAAGAACACCTCCTTGTCGTTGATGGCGTGGTGTCGGTGGTGCTTGCCGCTGTTTGTTGAATTACCGGGGGACCATATTAAGTAGGACCTACGGTACACCCGAAAACCCACATATTTCGCTATTTTTACTAGCAATCGTATTTGGTCCCCGTAGTAGTAGGTACGATTGCTTTTCGCTGTTGCTGCCATATTTGCTGATGTATTATTGCTGTCATTGCAGTTTTGCGGGTTTTTGGGCGTTTTTTACGTTTTTTTTTTTTTCTTCTTTTTTTTTAATCCTCCCGCGGATTGGTAAAAATAAAGCTTAAACTCACCACGCTTCCGCGTTCCAATTTTACTGCTTTGTGATTTCTGTCGTCGTTGCTATATTTTTAGCAGTATTATTCTTCTGCTTGCCATCATCACTACAGTGGATGTTGAGGGGGGTGACCCCCGGTTCGACCCGAATGACTGTTGTGCTCCTTTCCTATTTTTGGTTCATGTCTGCGTGGAGTACGCGCTTGAGTTTAGGTAGGACCAAGCGGCTTGGTCCAACTACGCGTCTGGTTGTGGGTAGGATCAAACGCGGCTTGATCCTTCGAGATGGGGGTAAATCTTGCGGACACAAAAGGGGTCGCTTATGTCGCGTTCCAAAGCCTTTTTATCGGTCGCCGTTTCGCCAGTTTCACCTGAGGTCTGTCTGTGTTTGGCGCCAGATGAGACGTTAGCTTATGTAGAACCGCCGTTGTTCTCATAATCCAAAACACGTGGTAACACTACTTTTCTCCCTCCCCCCCCCCCTCCCTCCCTCCCTCCCGCCCCCCCTTATCCCCATCCCTCCCTCTTTCCCTTTCCCTCCCCCCCTCCCTCCCTTCCGCCCCGCCCCCCCTCCCTCTTTCGGTCCCTCCCCCCCCCCCCCCCCCCTCCTTCCTCCGCCCCTCCCTCACCCCTCTCTCCTTCTCAATCGCGTGGATTTTGCCCTCCCGGATAGGTGTGGAAAGTGGGCAGATTTATGGTGGGCCGGTTAGACTGGGGCGGGGTCGATGGTCAGCCTCGCCATACCATCCCAAGGATCACCCTGCGCGCGAAGGAGACCTACCGCAAGGTGTGGCCTTACTTGTACCGTTTTGCTTTCGCTTGATCGGGGATAAACTTGTTGCCGTTTCGCCTCTCTTCGTCGCGGATGGGGGATGCACATGGTGATTTTTATGCCGATGCTTTTTGCATCCCTCGCCGGGGATGTGCTTGTTCCTTTTCGCGTTCTCCTAGGGGACGAACTTGTGCCGTTTCGCCTCTTTGTTGCTGATGAACTTGCGCCGTTTCGCCTGTTTGTCGCGGATGAACTTGTGCCGTTTCGCCTCTCTTCGTCAGGATGTACTTGTGTCGTTTCGCCTGTTCTAGGAGAGGAACTGGTGCCGTTTCGCCTCTTAGTTGCAGACGAACTTGGGCCTTTTCGCCTCTCTTTGTCGGGGTTGGAAATATGCCGTTTCGCTTGCGCGTCGGGGACTAGAGGACGAAATAGTTCGGCGATACTGCGACGATATCAGGCCGTCATTCTGTTGTACAGGTGCAGGATATATATATATGCATGCCACCCTTGTTTCTCGGCCCCGAGAGCCGTTGTGACCCGCCCCCGCCCCCCCCTCATGCCCCCCCCCCTCTCTCTCGAATGCCTCATTGATAATGCCTCCAGAGTAAGACAAAGGAATTCGACGATACCGCGACGTCGCATCTGCTGTACCTCGTGGCGCCCCTCATGGTGGGGTATGCGGCCTACTCCCTGGTGAACCAGCAGCACCAAGGGTGGTACAGCTGGGTGCTCAACTCGCTCGTGGGGTTCGTGTACATGTTCGGTTTCGTCATGATGACGCCTCAGCTCTTCATCAACTACAAGGTACACGCTCGTATATCAAGGCAGGTGCCTTAGCGCAGTCGCGCTCTTGCATGTATGCATGTATGTACCGGGGGTATGTATGTATGTATGTATGTATGTATGTATGTATGTATGTATGTATGTATGTATGTATGTATGTGCGCAAGCGGGAAGTCGGTAGAGTTTTCGGTAAAAAAAATGTGTTTTAGCACCTAATGGTACCGACCACGAGCTTTTTCATGTTTCCCCCGTCGTCTACCCTCCGTCCCGAGCGCCTGGTTTTGTGTGTCCGCAGTGCGAGGTGGAGACGTGAGGCCGAGAGGCGGTGGTGCGTATAAATGCGGTGTATGTATTGTGTTGAAGAGTGAAAAGGGAGGTTATGCGAGCTATGCCGTGCTGATTTTGCCGCGCGTCCCTCCCATGCCGCCCTTGTTTTTGTGCCGTCCCCTGATCGACGCCGCTGGGTTTTGCTCGTTTCTCCCCTCGCGGGCGCCGTTTTACCCGGACAACGACCGCCAACACCAATAATGCCAACATCAATACCAACTCCAACAAATACGAACGCCACCGACACCAACACCAACAACACCACCGTCTCCTCGACCTCTTCCACCATTGACACCAATAACGCCAACAACAATATCAACACCACCCTCATCCCTACCTACCTCCACCGCTAACACCGCCAACACCAATCATGCCAACATCAATACCAACACCAACAATACCACCACCAACGCCCAACACCAACACCAACACCAACACCAACCTCAACACCACCACCACCACCCCGACCACCACCACCACCACCACCACCACCACTGCTACCACCTCCACCAACCCCCGCCCCCCCCTCTCCGACCACCAACACCTCCAACACCAGTTGCAAAGCGTAGCGCACATGCCTTGGAGAGTGATGTCGTACAAGTTCATCAATACCTTCATCGACGATCTGTTCGCCTTCGTGGTGCCCATGCCGGTCATGCATCGGCTGGCGTGCTTCCGAGACGACATAATTTTCTTCGTGTTGCTCTACCAGCGCTACCTGTACCCCGTCGACAAGACCAGACGCAACGAGTTCGGCCAATCAGCGATGAGCGCAGAAGATGCGCAAAAGGTAAGAGTCAACCACGAAAAGCAATCCAGATTAAAAACTACCAACACCTGCTTCGTACCTGGTAATTGGTATCATACATACTTGTTTGATGAAGAGGTGAGTTTTGGTGACAACATTTACATACCCGGTTTAGCGTACCCCGGTATGTAGATATGACGCGGTAGAGTTAAGAACTTGGCCACTGATAACTTGACCCTATTTGAATAGAAAAACTAAGAACTCGGGGGCACAAGAACATGGGTCTAATTTCAAGGGCGAGGCGACTCCCCCCTTGGTATCATGTGCTGGGGTCACTATACTTGACGAATATACCTACCGTGGTACAAGGAAAGGACGGATTTGATCAAATGATGTTCGTGTGAAACGGAAATTACTATCCATGTGACCTTGGCGAGTGCTTCGTGTTTGTTCTCCTGCGACGAATACTGTAAATGGATGGTCGTTTAGTTTATCTGTAATGTCAGTACTACAAATTGGGGCGGGAAATAAGAAATAAGGACTTGACCTAAGAAAGTCGGCGTGGTTTTGGGGAGGGAAAAAAATACGCAAGTCTCGAGATTATGAAGCGGTTCGTTGGTCTGTCACGTACTGTATCGGCCAATGCTCTATATTGTTCTACTACTGTATATATGCTGTTCATACTACAGTATCAGTTAATCCTTTCCGACGAATCGAAGCCCCCCCCCCCCGCCCCCCGCCACCGGCACCAGCACCAACCTCTTTTTTGCCCCTGTCTTCGTTTCTCTCCATCTTACCGCCCGTCTGTTAATAGGTGGCTTGCATATTCGCACACCTGCTGACCCTACCTCCGCGTGCCTGCCTCTCTACCTGTCTGCCTGCCTGCCTGCCTGCCTGCCTGCCTGCCTGCCTGCCTGCCTGTCTGCCTGCCTGTCTGCCTGCCTGTCTGCCTGCCTGCCTGCCTGCCTGCCTGCCTGCCTGTCTGCCTGCCTGCCTGCCTGCCCGCCTGTTCTTTCTGCTGTTGTCTCGTCTTTGTGCGACAGATTCGGCAGGCGCAAGCCGCCGCCTTGCCGAGGGAGGCGAGGATACCGAGACGGTCAAAGACGGACACGGCCACTTAGTACAAGGAAATGCGGGGTGGCGCAGGGTAATGCCGAGTGCAGTAGTCGAGGTGGAGTAGCCAGGGCGGGGTAGCTACGGCCAGGCAGCGCCGACGCCTCCCCCCTCCAGCCCTCACGGCTGCGATTTGCCCGCATCCGTCCCTTCCTCCCTCCTGCCCTTGTTCGCTCGCTAGCGCCGTGCTTGCCTCCTGTAACCGACGTCAATCGTGATGGTGTTGGTTTTGATGATGGGGGCGCCGATGGTAGTGATCGTGAAGGCATGGCGATGCCGATGGGTGTACTCGTTATCATGCATGGCCGTAGCCGTATGACCGGGGAACGGGGGGGGGGAGGGTTGGCGGGAGTCCCCGATTCTGAAGAGCGCCCGGGGGGCAATGCAAGAGGGGAGGGGGGGAAAAAGAGATACTGCTTCATTTCCTTTCGGGAGGATCGCGACAAGGGCATTTCGATGGGGTCTCAACCTGCGTGCTTTGCCGATTTTTGGTTGGAATTTTTTTTATTTTTTGGCTGGCACCGGGGAAGAGTGTGTGTGTTGTTGACTTTAAACCGTTTTTTTCTACCCGTTGACATCCAACACAACCAGTGTCTGTGCAGATTCTTCAATCCCAGAGAGATGCAAGCTCTGTGGTCACAAAACTACAAAACTACGATACAGAGATACCACATTGCTATGCAGAAAGCTGAGTGGACAGTGCAATGCCATGTCATCCTACTGGATACGACAGGCGCGACATACACATTCTATCCAAGAGTCAAATGTTTTGCATGCGTGTGTTTTCATCAGAGAGGCATGCCAGAGGGGCATCCGGGACACCTATCGGAGTACGTATGTTGTGATGAAAAAACGTGTTTACGTACGAGAACCCGGGTACATATCCACGTGTGACAAAAAGACGTGTGCAGTACCCGGTTACCTACCCGAGTACAAAAACAACCAGGACCAGAGCCCGGGCTCGTACCCTAGACTATAGAAGAGCGTTGAAAGCGTGCAACAGCGGCTGTTGGCGGCGGCGGTTTCCCCTTCCCTAGCCAGAGAGCGGCGACGGCGGTGGGTGGCGGGGCCGGTCGAAAGCACAAGAACAGCGCCAGCTGCTAGCCGGACGGCTATGGAATTGCCTCATGCTCGTCTAGACTGCATGCAGTTATCCCTCTGCTCCGATGCGCGCTCGCACTTCTGCACGACCATTGGTCTAAGCGCTCCCTACTCTAGGAGCTGGGATCACGCTTTAGAGGACTGCAAACATGCCCTTCTCTCCTTTTACCAACCAACACAAGATTATAGTCGTAAAACTCTATATAGAACCTTTTTACTTTTTTTATGCGAAAAACGGCACTTCTCGGGTACTTCTACGTGTATGTCTCGTCTGAAACTCGAGACTAAAAACACCGACCTCAGAAACAGGATCCACTCTTCCACCGAGAGGTACGTATGTAAGACAGGTTCTGGTTATTCACGGGCCTGGGTTTGAGCTCTGTACTTACGGGAGTTTTGATGTTGCTGTTGTTGCAGCCATGTGTGGGTGGTCAGATTCCCCAGCCCTCGCGAAATGGAAAGTACCACTCGTCTCGCGAGTCCACGAGAAAATGAGCTGAAACGTATCATAGGGGCATCTCGACACACGTGCATCAAATCGTAGCTAAACTTCTAAAGGTTTCCCACGCCGACCTTCGAAAATTGTGTATGTACGTGTCCGTTTGCGCCCGTCCAAACCTACAACCCCCCATCCCCCAAAATGATGCCTGATGAACACTCCTCGATGCCACCACCTAGCCGTTGGCCATCGCTCATCATCTAACCCACCCTCGCCAAGTTTCAGCTCGTTGGACGCCGCCTTTGTTAAGTTGTGATGCTTCCCTCGCTGTACACAGCCGTTCCTACACCGTTGATGTATGTCGCATGCAGCCTTGCGGCTGCTCCTATGCTGTTCATGTACTGCCGTATAGACCGTCTGCTATCACCGAAAACGATTCCAGCTCAACGTCGAAATGCTGGCCACTCGCGCCTCCTCGTTTAGCAGCCCCCTTCCTCCCTCCATCCAGCCCTTTCGTAACGATCCTCCTCCCTTTCTCCTCTCCTCCAGTCCCCCCCTTCCATCCCGTAGAACTCCCTACATTGATTATCAACATCGAAAGCATCCTCCCATGCAACCCATGAGTAACAGCCCACATTGTTTCGTTCGGCTGATGCTGCAGTCATTTTTATTTTCGTTCGTAGTTTTTTCACTCTGAAGTACCAAAACAGAGGTTCGTAAACCTCTTTTACCTGCCGCAAAAGGTATCCCAGGCATATTCCAAGTGGTTGGTGAAAAAAGGTCGGTGCCAACTATATAGGGGCTAAGACGCGAAGGCGAGATCGCCAACAAACTTGACACGTTTTTGAGCGAAAAATTACCCCGAAACGACGAGGGAAAGCCACACAAACAAAAAACACCACAGCATTAACATTTGAGTAGCACGAGGCGTGCGTAATGCACGCACCAGCGCCATATCGGCTCATGGCGGAACTCGAGCTTTACGCCTCAGAAACTCTACGAACGAGTCAACGTCTTCGTCTACCCCGGCTAGATCATCAACCGCTGGTTCTCTTCCCCTTCGTCCTCCTCTTGGCCCTCCTTCTCCGCCGCCCTCTCCACCTCCCTCCCCTCCTTCTCGCTTGCTCTCCCCTCCTCCTCCTCCTCCTCCTCCTCCTCCTCCTCCTCCTCCTGTCTCCCCACCCTCTCGTTCTAAATCCCGCTGAGGAACCGGCAACTCTTGACAACTCCCTGACGTTGCTACTGACACCGATACCGATTTTGCTGGCGTTAGCCCTGGCACCAAACCTGGCTCCGACGAGCCCTCGATAGCATCCACAACACCACAAGACGACATCCCTCTTCCTCCTTAACTCCCTCCTGACGTCCGCCCTCCCCCAACCCCACCCCTCCACCTTCTATTCCCCCTCGTGTTCCGATACCAATTCCGCCTCCTAACCCAATTCCTATCCCACATGCGACCTCCCCGTGCATAGACACGGGCGGCGTCTCCCCACGGGTCCCTAGAGCAGCAGCAGCAGGAGGAGCTGTAGTAGTAGTAGTACTAGTGGTGGCGGTAGGAGTATTACCAGTAGCAAGGTTAGCAGGGGGGGGAGCAGGAGAAGGCGTAGAAGGTGGAGGCGGTGTTGGTGCGGGGGGTAGGGGCCGCGCAGATGGCGAACGCCGCCATGGTTTTGCACCCGAACATTCTCCCGAGAGTGCTGCTGCTGTTCGTGCCACCCGGCAGGACCAGATAAGGCGTTCCTGTCAAGTTGCGGGAAACGGAAAAAAAAGGGCCACCGCAATATATAAATAGACAGCCGTGGTCGAAGTTCGGGGTCAGGGGTCAAGGCACTGGGCGCCGCCCGAAGCGGTGAAGTCTTATCCTGCCCCCCCTTCTCCCATCCATAACTTACGGCGCAGAGGCGCAAAACCAATCAACGAGGCAGTGACATCAATCGTCGGTCGAAGCGCACGAAATTACATACCAGTACCAGTCTGGTGGTAGATATTGGAGACATTCGAATCGCCACAAAAGGTTCAACTCTACCGTAAGTAGACATTCGATCAGGCTGATACCAGATGCCAGGTACGTGCACAAACTATGTATACACCAGGTGTGTGTACTTTGTTTTTAACCCCACCCGTGAGAGCAACCAGCGCGTGGAGGTGTTCCACCAGTTTGGCAGGCCGCACATCGCCGGAGATGATGACGATGGCCCCGCCGCCACCACCGCCACCGACACCAACACCGCCACCGCCGCCACAACCACCACCACCACCACCACCACCATCACCACCACCACCGCCAACACCGCCGTTCTGACTGCTGCTGCTGCTGCTGCTGCTGCTGCTGCTGCTGCTGCTACCGTTCAAACCCGAGGGGGCCGCGGTGGCTTCAAGAAACTTGGTGACCTCGTTGATCCCCATGCGGAGCCGTCGCCTGACACGGTCTCTCTTGCGGCCTCCTGTGCGCGCGCGCATAAGTAACAAAAAACGATCAAAATTATACCGGGGGCCACGCGAAAATATTGGCGGCGGGAGGGTCCTGTGAATCACACCGGGGGGGCAAGCGAAAATATTTTGAGAGGGATGGACCAAAGCATGGAAGCTTGTTCACGGGTCTCCGCCGGCGGACGGACTCCTTGTTTTGCAGCAAGCTGACGGCACACGTGGGGTTTGAGGTTCGGGGTTGCACTTGTTTTCCCCCCAAACCTTCGCTGCGTACTCGGTGTAACGATACCTGGTACGTATACATTATACTAACACTCTGCTCGGAAACATAGAGTGCGTTTGGTAGGGCTGTGAGTTTGGCATGCCTTAGTTGGACTGACCTCACACGGCTGGTTAGTAGTACCAGTATCACACCGGGTGATAAGATAACAACACCCCCTATTAGGACGAATAGCAAAGCTGGTTTTTCTTGGCAACGGGGAGGATGGTGCGAACGCCGAGGGGACGCGTTGATGGGAATTTCAAATAAAACCAACCGCATCACCCAACCAATTCAACGACCGACCAACCAATCAACAAGCCAATCAACCAATCACCATAATCGTATACCCAACAGACAAATCCCGGCGTTGCGCGACGAGCAACACCAGGAAACAGCACCCCAGGAGGAAGGGCTAACACGTCGATCCATGGGGGTCTTTTGATCGCCTCACACAGGCCGCCACTTTCGTTGGGTGCCCCCCCCCCCCCCCCCCCCTAAGGCATGGTTTGGGAGACAATCGGCTCCGAAGTTCATCTCAGGGGGTGCGGTATCTTATCACCCGTGTGAAACGGTACTGTAGTTGGTTGCTGAATTAATCCAAGCAACTGACAGAACCATTTTATGACATAGTAGCATTTTGTCAATAAAACGCACACTTTCAGCCACAACCCCCTCCCCCCCAGCCAGTCAGCTACAGGGACGCACAACTCCACAAAATTGCTGCGCGCAACTGAATGAAGTACCATACTTAGCCAACTATTTCCTAGGCGGCGACATATAGTCGGCCAACTCGTAGCCCAACGCTTCGTTTGGGGTTTGGGGTGAACATCCAAACTGTTCGGAAACAAAAAAATGATATCGATAGTGCGTTTGACGTTTGGGCTCTGGAGTGAATGTATCCAACCGGTTCTCTCTGTTTTCAAACAGAATGGTTTTGGAAAGTTGCGTGTCCGTGTAAATCGTGTTTCGCGCCCGGGGCCAGCGCTTTCGGTCGGCTTAAGAAACAGTTTAGAAGAGAGAAATGTTTTAATTTCGGGGCGTGCACATGTTTTTGAAGCGTGACATAGTAAACATCACACCAACATTTCGGAAAAAAAATCGTGCTTTCTTGCTGTCGAGAGTTGTCGAGAGAAAACGGCAAGCATAACTGGAAAACAAAACCGGCACCCAGACGAGTGTGTGCTGTGTCTGCCTGCCTGCGTACGTATACACGTGCGTTCGTCCGCGCACAAGAAAGGAAGAACACTGCAACCGCAACAAGGCAGGGGAGAAATCTGCTGCTGCTGCTGCGATTGCTGTTGCTGCTGTCACAATTCCTCAGTTTTCACAAACTCGACAAAGGACAGACGTACAAAATCTCACAGCGTCACGTCAATTTGTGTAGCCACTCACTTTTCAAGTACACCACCGGGGTGTTGGAGATATTACTAGTCGATTACTATTACGGGGGTCCATAGTTAATAGGACCTATGGTGTACATAAAAACCTATATATTTACCTATTTTTACTAACAATATTTGGTCCTGTTAACTATGGACACCCGTAATAACACGCGTGCTACTCATAGTGTACGCTGTCATATGCATACCCGCTTCAAGTAAGCTGACGATCTCCTTCCCCAGCCTGTCGAGCACGATGCCGGCCTCGGCAGGGTCTATCGACAGGGCGGCTGTCCGTCTCTCCGCGGAAATCCTGCTCGAGGAAGAAGGCGACCCGGACGACTTCGCAGAACCTGCGCCCACGCGTGTGTCCAACGTGCGCACGGTCAAGTGTGCGTGTGCACCACAACACAAGCGTAAAGCGTAATGCCAAGCGTCAGCAGAGGGGATACGTGTTCATTTTTTTCCCGTCACGGGGGCCAGGGATACTCGGGTGTGTAGGTGTCACGCCTCCGCCCATGTACAGCCCTTCCCTCTGCTTGCTTCACCAAGGTCTCACTACAGTAGTAATATGACTGCTGCAGACACCTTATGCGTACTATTAATACCGGCGCCAGGTGGTCCTCTGTGTAGCTCTTGCGACGAAGAACACATGAACTAATAAGCTCCTCCTGCTGCACGCGATGAACACAGAGCATGGAAGTACGTCGAGCAGCGTACTCGTGTCGTACTGATATACGTACCACCAAGCACCGGCGGTAAGTTCTTGGGGATTCCTGGTGGCTTCGAAGCCCGATCGCAAAAGAGTCCCTACCGTACGCGGCACTACTGCTGTGCTCCTCTCCGACACTTTGCTGCTGTACTGTCCCACTGGGAGAAAGCAGGCGCAGCAGCCAAAACGGCTTAACATGGGACAGGGACGGGTCTACGCACTCTTAACGCTTTTATTAATATTACGGGGGGCCACAGCAAATAGCACCTACGGTACACACCTACACGTTTCACTATTTTTACAAACAATATTTGGTCCCATTTACTATGGTCCCCCGTTATAGAGCAAACTGCAGTTTCGTTTTGGTGACGAACCACTCAAACTCTAAGTAGTTTTTCCCCAAGATGGGACTGCACTCCTAAAAAGGGCACGCCACGAAGAAATGCCTAACCTGAGCCAGCCTAACGTACAACCTTTTCGGGACACCATTCATCACCCTTGAACGACGTTGGCCGCAGGTGGGCTACTGATTACGGTAGTGTAGTGTAGCACTCGCCGCTGAGCACGATTTTTTAATCCAATTTTCTTAGTACGCACGAGCATCCCCCCAAAAGTGAGCGTTCTGTTCCTATCACGGTAGGCTTATTTCAGTACTATTAATAATAGAGCTTATCAGGTACCACTTTATTCGAGATTTGGTCTGATTGGCTTAGGGTTAGGATTAGGGTTGCTCTCATTGGCTGAGGGTCACAATTAGGGTTGCTCTGATTTGCTGAGGGTTAAGGTTAGGGTTGGGGTTAGTTATATTGGTCTTGTACGCAGTGTGGGTCGACCATACCATTTTTTTGAATAAGTAGTGAGCTATAACTGTATACCCTCGGTTATTTCTTGGTTCGTGGGCCTGTACTTGTACGCACAGCAGTACATGGTTGACAAGGCCGCAAGTGATATGACGATATGACTTGGTAATGCACCGACACAACACGCCACACCATCAACAGCATCACCAACAGCTATTTGAGATCTCGAACTCACGTTTGTGGCGGACCACCAGGGTGCTGGGTGCTGGCGGGGCCGCGCTCCCCCGGCCTCGCTTTTTTTTTTTTTCGTTCGCCCCGAAACGAACATGACTGACAACTTGGTCGGGTGGGAGTAGAGGTTCTAAATTGGTTCTATTCTATTCACCATGCAGCCACAACTTCACTGCCTTTACTGATTTGTTCTCACGCGTTTAGTGCTCCCGCTGAGCACACTAGAACAAATTAAGTCAGGTCAGGTCAGAACCCCCTCTGCTTGCAGGAGGAGGCCACCAAAGCGGGAGCGCCACAAAGATAGCCGCAATGAGCAATGAACGGTCATTATGTTCAAAACAATGGGAATGACTCCTAGTCATTCCCATTGGTTCAAAATGAACACACCATCCTGATGGAGTTGGATGAGTTCTTGAGGCGTTGTATCCTACCGAAGGAGTTCGATTGGTTCTTGCGGCGTGTTTTTCGTACCTTGCAGTCAAAGCAACGCTACCAAGAGCAGCACATCGCCTCACAAGCTCAGCACCGCAGTGCATCCATCCACAACAACGATGGTGGCTGTAAAGCGAAAAAGATCAGGCCAAGAGTATGGCGAGGACGAGAAGCTTCTTCATCAGGTGCAAGGCAGCAGTGGAGTCGTGGGCAGTCGTGGTTGTTTGTTGTTGCCATCTATTGCCACAAACTCACGACAACTCCTGGTGTACTTATTTAATGTACGACATATGATGTACCAGCAGGGTAATCCCTAACTCAAGCTCAAGCAAACATGCCTGCTCGTTGCCTCTGCTTGTGTGTTGCGCTACCATTTGGTAACTGTGTATTTCTCGATCGACGCTACCTTGTAAGAATGCACGGCAGCAGTGTCCAAGGCACCACGAAGCGAAGCGAATACTGTACCCATACAGGTAGACTCCCTCCCTCCCCCCCCCTCCCTTCCTCCTTCTTTTCATGTATATTTTGTCACTGACAAGACGACCCCACCTCCACCCCCACCCCTACCCCACCCTCTCCTGCCCTACCCTCCTCGCTCAGGCAACGAAAACCCTGACCAAGGAGGCCAAGCGAGTCCGGACCTTCCTGCTCCAGCAAGCCATCAGGAAGAGCAAGGCCGCGGCGCTCAGGGGCAAGGGAACCAAAGCTAATGACAGCAGCGACGGTGATGCTGGTGGCGGTAGCCATGTCGGCGGTAGCGGTGACAGCGCAAGCCGCTCCCTCGAACAATCCCAGCAAGGTTCGGCAGGGATTGAGGTGGTCGAAGAAAAAAGCTCCACCAAAACCGCGGCAGAAACTGCGGCGGCCGCAACCGCGGGGGGGACCGTGGCAACGGTAGCGGGAGCGGGAGAAGATAAGCGGGCTTGTTCTGATCGAGACCCTGCCGGGGGCGCCGCAAAGGGGGAGAGAGGGGCATCGTCTTCGTCGCCTGCGTCCGAAGAGGTCTTGCTGATCAAGGTGATGGGCGCGCACTCGCTCGGGTGATCTGTGCTCGGCCACTCGTTCTTTACATGATTTGTTTCGAATACTGTACGCCGGCTGTGAGTTCGACCGACTGAGTAGAAGTTGATACTCAACCTTGCAAGCTGCGAGATTTGTCGGGGTTTCGAGTTAAATTTTCACGCAAGTGTATATAAGCGATCGTCGTGTTTACTCGTTGAGGATGGTTTGATGTCGTGATTTTTGGCGCTGCGTCTGTTGTGTGTCTGCCGTCCTCGTGTTGTGGGGCTGCTAATGACACGCCCACTGGCTGTTCTTACGTTGTTTCAGGCTGACCAGAACCTTTTACGGGGGACCATGGTAAATAGGACCTACGGTACACACAAACACCTATATATTTCCCTATTTTTACTATTACGGGGGACCATAGTTAACAGGACCAAATATTGTTAGTAAAAATAGGTAAATATATAGGTTTTTGTGTGTACCGTAGGTCCTGTTAACTATGGTCCCCCCCGCAGTAGTACGCGGCAAGTGTGGAAACAACCATACCAACACCGACAACAGCAGCATCAACATCACCACCACTGACAGCGATAACAACAGGAACAACAACATCACCGCCATAAACAAAAGCGACGATTCGCGTGGTGGAAGCAACCCAAACCCTCTCATCTACCCCAGCCAAGCAACGAAAACAACAACATCACCATCGCCATCGCCATCACTGACGGATACGACGACACGCGTAGTGGAATCAGCACCAACACCGTCGCCGACAAAAACAACAGCAACAACAACAACGAAAACATCAACAGGGTACCTGCGTTCTTGCCTGCCGCAATTTTTTTTTGCTATATTTTTGACCAGATGCCTGCATGATCTATCTGCAGTATACCACGTTTGCCGATTGGGATCTGTGTGAGACAGCAGCTCTTGCGCGCATGTTCTCCGGGTGGGATCTATCTGTGTTGACACAGCTCAGCTCATGCACGGCGTCTTATCTGCAGCAAATATAGGAACCTCGTGGATGATGCAGATGCTACGATTTGTTGTTTGGGACGCTTTATAGTAACTGCTGTACCGCCGTACCGTCCATGTGAGATTGGCGACGACGACAAAGCAGCACGAAGACGACGTTCGATCATTGGGTGGGTGATTGGTTGAGCTCTTTTTGCTGGCAGCCCAGTAGACTAATACCTCAACCCCGCTTTCCGAGGTGTGCAGGATTTGCAGCCATCGGCAGTGGTCAAACTATGCCTCCGTCGCCTCGGGCTAGCGCACACGGGCGTCGATGGAGAGGACGAGGTTAAGGTCGAAGGGGGGGCAAAGCTTCAGAAACTGGTATCCCACGTTTTCGACCACAAGCGGGTGACGGCCATCATGGAAGAGCTCCGGGAAAAGTGAGTGGACGTTGTTTTGTACTCGTACGATATAATAGTGATATTAGGGATTTTACGCGTGTTTTTTGTAGGTAGTTTCTGGGGGGGTTTTTCGGCGTTTTGCTGTGTTTTTGCGTTCAGCTTTCGTTTTTTGCGCTTTTTTTCTATGTTTGTAGTGCTGTTATTTTTTTTGCGTTGCTGAGTTTTTTGCTCCTGCTTGTACTTGTTGTGCGTGGGTGTGCGGTTTGTGTGTCCCTTTTTTGTTTCTTTGTTCTGTTTTTTGTCAACCCGAGTCAGTCCGGACGCACAAGTCTGTCACACAACGACTCAACCTCCCCCTCCAAGTGGTCACACCGGAAAAAAAATGGAGTGGTTCGACCCTGCCTTCCATCGGCAAGAAAGTACGCGCGAGGTGCCGAAGTCCGCCTCACGAGCGGTTCTTAGTAGGATAGAGTTCACCCTTCATGCGACTCGCGGAACACCGCACGGCGCTTCGCGCTTGGTGCAAGCGATGTCTGCCTGGTTGACGAAAATCCGATGTGCTCCGTCCCGGCATCGTAAAGATGCGAGGATCCATGCGTGACAATGGGTACCCCACACACACGCGTTTCCGCCCTGTCTTTCCCCCCCCCCTGTTTTTTTTTTTTTTTTTTTTTTTTTTTTTAGAGGTCGCCCACAGCTGGTTGTCGAGTGAGACCATTTGTGCGAAATAAAGAAACTTTACTCTGCACAAGGGAATTGATCGTATCACGTAGTGTTCAAGGTAAGGCACCCAAGAGGCAGTTACATAGTACTCCCATTGCTGTCTCTGGAAGTGGTTACACCGGAAATTAAACTAACTCATTGAGGCTGTCATCCATATGCAAGTCCGCCTCACAAGCGGTTCTTAGTAGGATGCAGCTCACCCTTCATGCGACTCGCCGGACACCTCACGGCGCTTCGCGCTTGGTGCAAGCAATGTCTGCCTGGTCGGTGAAAACCCGACATGCTCCGTCCCGGCATTGTAGGGATGCGAGGGTCTATGGTCATACGACTACGGCCATGCATGAGATCGAGTACATCTCTCCTATCGAGTACCCCCCCCCCCCCCCCCCCCCCCCCCCCCCCCCCCCCCCCCCCCCCACCCCTCGTTACTCCGCTCTCTCTCCCCCCACCCCCAACCCTCTCACTCATGGCTTCCGTCCGTATGCTGCAAACTGTCCTTTGAAACTATGATACCACATGTACTCTACCAAGCGCTCGAAGTGTCACACCAAGCTTCCAAAGAGGAAGGAGTTTTGAGGGACTTTTCGATCCCACAGCTTCTGTTTTTTTTTTTCAAGTACCTTGTATATCTTGTATACTCTATACCCATTGGTACTACTCGTATCCTCAATGTATTTTATGTATTTTTAATAGGGTGACGCAAAGAAGGAGGGAAAAGCTGGCGGAGTCTGAGGGGCGTTCTCTGCCGGGACAAGGCCGTGCCGCCTCGGGGCGGGGCAAGGGGAAGAGGCTGGCCGGGGAGAGCAGCGGGGGGCGACAGGCAAGCCTTCGGAGAAGCGAAGCGACTTACTTGTTTTCTGTATTTTTTTGGTTGCAGGGTGACGTCCGCCTCTAGTTTTTGTATGCATAAAGGGTTTCTGAGAGAGAGTGGGGGGGGAGGACCCATCGACGGGCGGGAAGCCGATTTCCTCTCTCGGCTGCGACGGACAGGGGCCGTTCCCGACGAATAAAGGCATTTATCTCACCCACGCACCCTTGGCCACCCCCCCTCCTCGCCTTGCCTCGCCTCGCCTGCTTCCTGTCTCGTCTGCGTGTTTCGTTCGCTCTTGCCTCTGTTTCGTTCCTCTGCTGTTCGCTTTGCGTCTGTTGTGTGCGTGCATGCATGCCTGTTGTTCGTCGTGTCTTGTCTTGTCGTATATGTGCACGGGGGAAACGGCTTGCTTGCCTCGCAGGGAGGGAGGAGGAAGGTAGACTCGGGCAGGGCGCGCGACGCTGGCTCCTCTGGGACCGCGTTTGTGTCGCTGTCGGGAGAGGCCCCGAGCGACGAGGAGTGGGCTGCCGGGACCGCCAGATCGAGGTCTGCAAGCAAACGTGCACCGCAGTGGGGCACCTACTTTAAGACTACCCCGCGAATAACGCCATTTACGTGGTCTTATCTTTACTCATTGTATTTTTTATTTGTGCCACATACAATTCCCATACTACAGCAATGCCAAGTAGATTATTTATTCGTGACAAGCCTACTTACCCGACCTTATCTCCCGAAAATCCTTGAACCGGATGGTATTAAAATGGCTACCCCACTGTAGTATATAAACCACAGGTTAGCTCTCGCTAGGAACGAGCGCTGGTGCTTATTTTTGGTAAGTGCCGTCAACTTGTGTGCGTGCGCTGGTGGAAAACAGTTTGTTTTCTTCCTTTGTGTTTTTTCGGAGGTTTTCAGTCATGCGGCGTTACGAATACACAATAGGTCGTAGAGCTCCCCTATGAGGGACTCCAATGCGTTCGGGGCTGGAGGTCCCTTTCACACGGACACCCCTTATGAGAGTTGGTGCCGGTCTCTTACGATCAATCGTGGGCTAAAACAGCGTGCAGAATTTTCGAGGTTCCGTTTTCCCTTGTCGGGGGTACCCCTTGAAGGGGGGGGGTGCACTCGATAGGAGAGATGTACTCGATCTCATGCATGGCCGTAGTCGTATGACCATAGACCCTCGCATCCCTACAATGCCGGGACGGAGCATGTCGGGTTTTCACCGACCAGGCAGACATTGCTTACACCAAGCGCGAAGCGCCGTGAGGTGTCCGGCGAGTCGCATGAAGGGTGAGCTGCATCCTACTAAGAACCGCTTGTGAGGCGGACTTGCATGTGGATGACAGGGGGGGGGGCTACCTACGGCTGTATCGCAAAACCATCGCAACCATTTTGCGATTCCGACGTAGGATCGAATCGGATGGGGAGCACAGCCCTATAGTATTGGGGAGACCGTAGTAACCAGGACCCATCAGTTACACTACTGTAAAAACTACTGTATATATATATGTTTTACCAAGCGTACTTGGTCCTTATTACTACAGCATGTTTCCGTGTAATAGCGGTTTCCGCTTGAGTGGTTGATTGATGCCTCCCGTTGATGGGTTGGACGCGGCTGTTGCCAGGAGTACATAATATGGAAGGGTGCTGTTTTTTTTTTTTTTTTTGTTTCTCCCTCTTCCAGGATGTCAGATTTTGTCGTGCGGGGAGGGCAACGTGCTATCGTGGACTCTTCAAGACAAAAACAAAAATCGTTTTATGTTTTTTTTTCTCGTCTGTCTTGTCTGTTCGTAGGTCCTCTATAAACTAAAAATACTTCGTTGTCTTGCCTTGTCTTGTCTGTTCGTTTATAGATTCTCTGAAACCAAGAGTACTTTGTTGATGTCTTGTCTTCTCTCTGTCCGTGACGCCCCTTGTCTCTCGTACGCCTTGTTACATAGAAACGCCCGAAAAAATGACGATATCGCCTCGAAGTATGGCCCATCGTCGTCGCCGACGTCGGCGAACAAAGCTTCAGCGTCAGGGAGGAGGGGCGGCGACCGATCCGCTAGACACGAGCCGGGTTGGGCGGGCGCCGAACGCGCCGCCGGGTGGGGGGGGGGGGGAGGACGTGCTAACAACGGTGGCAGCGGCAGCGGGGGCGGTAGTGGCGGAGGCGGTGGTGGTAAGAGGGGACGTCACGCGGACAACTCCGGTCGACAAGAGGATGGAAGAGGAGGAGGCGGCGGCGGCGGCGGTAGGGATCCTCGAGGAGGCGGAGGAAGGGGTAGAGGTGGGGGGAGGGGAGGGGGCGCGAGAGAGGGGGAGGGGGGGGGGCGATGGGCGCAACGGAGGGGGTTCGTTTGGTGAGGGGAACGGTTCTGGGACTGTTTCTGGGAATGGTTCTGCGTCGGCGGGCAAGAGGGAGGACAGCGCGGGGGGGAAGGATTTGCACGGGTCCTGGGCGGCGAAGCGGGCGTTGAAAGAGAAAGAGGCGTCCGCGACGAGGGCGTTTAGCGGCAAGAGAACGACTTTTGGCGACGACGATTGATCGACAAAGAGTTGGCCGTGTTTTTTTTGTGTGTTCGCTTCGGTTTTCGAAGACCTTTCCGCTCCTGTTTTCTAATCAAAGGGTTTGTTTTGGCAGGCTTTTCTCGCCTTTCTCTTTTTTTTTCCCGATTTTTTTCTTCTTTCGTGTATGCAATCTTTTTGAAGAGTTGTTGTTTTCGAAAACTTTCACGTTTTTGTTTTTGGTGATCGGGGTGTGTATCAAAGGTAGCTCAACACACACGGCACAGGAAGCTACTGGCGTGCCATTATTGTCAGCTACGTATTATATTCTATATTTACCGCGGTGAGATATAGATGCTGCACGAGAGCCGCATCGTACACACCCACCCGGCAACAGAGCAAAACGCGCAAGAAAAGAGCTGTGCCAGAACAGATCCATCCCACCCGGCAGCAAAGCAAAACATGTTTTTGCACGAAAATAGCTGTGTCGAACAGATCCATCTCACCCCGGCAGCAAACAAACATGTTCGCAAGAAAAGAGCTGTGTCGAACAGATCCATCCCACCCCGGCGGCAAACAAAAACATGTTCGCAAGAAAAGAACTGTGCCAAAACAGATCCATCTCTCCCCGTCAGCAAACAAACATGTTCGCAAGAAAAGAGCTGTGTCAAACAGATCCATCCCACCTCGGCGGCAAACAAAAACATGTTCGCAAGAAAAGAGCTGTGTCAAAATAGATCCATCCCACCCCGGCAGCAAACAAAACATGTCCGCAAGAAAAGAGCTGTGCCAAAACAGATTTATCGCACCTGGCAACAAACAAAACATGTTCGCAAGATAAGAGCCGTGTCAAAACAGATCCATCCCACCCCGGCAGCAAACAAAACATGTTCGCAAGAAGAGAGCTGTGTCGAACATATCCCACCCGGCAGAACACAACCTGGCGTAGAGCGTGCAGATCATGTCAATCGGGGGGTCTGTATCTGCCTCGAAAGACCCAGATCATGAGACGGGAAATCAAATGGGGGATCTGCTCCGATCTCTTCGACGTGTCAAACAGACGGAACTATACGAACGTGATACAAAGGAATTCGTATCCCTTTTCGGACCCCATGAAAAGCGACAACGAAAAGCGAAAAGCAGAAACTGAGGATATGGGAAGGTAAGTATGCTTAGGACTATCAGAAGAAGTGACGTCGTGCCTCTCGAATGAGTTTGCGCACGGTAGATTAGGGGAAGCGCAATAGTCTGCTGCTGTGGTTTGCCACCTCTCTACGTAGCAGCACTCGCGTCTCCTGCACGCCTGTATCTCCTGAGTCCTGTACGCTCTTTGGATGGACCGGGAGCGACAACGATGGAATGCACCTACACTACTGCAGTAGTGTAGTGTATTTGATGGATGAGCAACTGTCAGCACCGACATTCCTGCACCCCTATAAATATGGTGTAGGTAACATCTTCACAGGAGGGAGAATGTGATGATTACAGATCGGGAACCGTTTCGAGAATGATCTGTTGTTTGCTGTAGAGATAAGTAGGCGTTTGGTTAATTCGATTTTGTGAAACAGACGCACAACATGAGTTTTTTTGTACATGACCCTTTTGGGACCAATGATTACAAAACGAAAAGCGAAAAGGAGGGAGAAGATCACTACAAGTCGGGAACTGTTTCGAGAATGATCTGTTTTTTGTTGTAGAGACAATTATTATTAATAGTAGTTAGGCGCTTGGTTGATTCGATGTGTGAAACGGACGTGATTTTTTTTTTTTTTTTTTTTTTCGGAACCTTGAACCCTTTCGGGACCCCCATGAAAAGCGACCAGTGAAAAAAACGAACTTCGAAAAGGAGAAGATAAGATTTTTAGAGATCGGGCAAGCGAGAATAATCTTGCTTATTGTTGTTGTTGAGACAAATACTCAAGGCGCTAGGTTCCTATCCGTTGGCTCAACTATGTCACTTTTTTTTTCTAGCAGCAAGTGGTGGCATTGTTTGCTTGATCGCGCAAGTGATGGCAGTACCCAGTGGGTACAGCACACGGGTCCGTGTCGGCAGACTGGTAGAACACGCGAACAGACCAGGGCTGCTGCTGCTCTGCTTGTAGCGGGCCAGCGCGGTTGGTTGCTGGGCCAGGTCAAACGGAAAGCGAAAAGAGCAATCAGCCAGTGTATGATCAAGCGTCTACTAAATTGGAATAGCGCGCAGCAGGGTGTACGAGACCTCCTTACATTACTGTACAGTTCGGAACAGATCAATCACACCTCTCGAGACACATCATCACACAGATCATACCTATCATTCCTACTTCATGATCTAGATCTTTCAGGGAGCAGATACAGCATGGTCTACAAACAGTAGTAGTAGTAATAGCTCTCATGATGCCGGGTGAGAGCCGAATATTGCTGTACTCTGCACGAATACACCTACATAAAAAGCACGAATTTCCTGGGTTGGATGATCTGCTACATAAGGCAGATCCTGCGCAGCCTTTCACAACGGCAGACTATTACGGGGGTCCATAGTTAACTCTTTTAGTACTGCAGTCCCGTTTTGGGACAAAATCACTTGGGACTATAGTGGTTTGTCCCCAATTCGGGACTGCAGCGCTAAAGGGGTTAATAGGACCTATGGTATACATAAAAACCTACCAGGTATATATTTAATACCTATTTTTACTGAAAATATTTGGTCCTATTTACTATGAACCCCGGAAATAGAAACTTGATGATCTACAGTAGACAGACCACACATAGCATAGATAGATAATGATCTATCTGTCAGAGATGTCCGAGGCGTGGAACAGATCGATCGCTCTACGTGTCAATAGCAGGCCGGGCTGCTTTGCGTGGACGAGATGCTTCAATCGTAGAAAAGAAAAAAAAAAATCGACATGGTTTCCCACACAACCCCCACCAGAAGGGGGTTAAATTAAAAACCCTTTTAGCATGCAGTGCCGTTTTGAGGACAAACCGAACACAAAAAATCGAGTAATTTAGTCCCAAAAAAAACGGGGCTGCACTCCTAACAGTCCCAAAAGAGGGTTAAGAACGAGTGTCAGTTTCAGAAACGCCCCACTTGGCACTGGGGAATATGTAGGGAGAACAAAAAAGGAAAAATATTAGTAGAAAAATAATTATTTCTGGGTTGCTGTGCAACGCCATCTACCGCTGTCCTTTCTACTGCTGTTGTTACTGTCGTACAGTACTACTACCGCTACTACTGTTGTACGTATTGCACAGTAGGTCTTCTTCGGCGAGCCTTTTAAAAGTTTTATTTCGTCGCTGGCGAGGCCTTACGGTCGAAGGAGAGCAAACAGATCGGGCCTCTCCGTGCTCTTTGATTGGGCCGGGTGCACGCAAGCGCACACGCGCACGCAAGCGCACACACGCACGCAAGCAAAGAGCAAACGTATCAGCAAGCGAAGGCAGGCGCACGCAAACCCATTCAGACGCGCAAATTTCGCAGCAAGCAAATCAAAACAGCGCGCACACCCCCAACTAAGCGCACAAACACACGCACGCGCACGTAAAACGCTCAAACCCTACCGGCCAACAAACAAAAACGGGACTCGAGGGCTTGCCCTGTGCGCACGGGGAAACAAACAAAACAATGGACCCCAAACAAACAAAACGATGGACCTCCTCTCACCCCCCCACCCCCCCGTCGCGCGTGTATCTTCGCCCTCGGCCCAGCCCTGATCCCTACGTAGCCTCACAAGCCCCAACAATGAAATAGAGAAAGCAAAAGAAACGGCGTATGTACCGCCTGCCTGCTTGTGGAAAAAAATGCGTAGCATTTGGACTATCACCGCACCCCTTCCCCCCGCGGCACCCTGGCCCAGTCGGTAGCAGTGGAGTTCACGCCTTGACCCGGTTTTGAAAACAAAAAAAGCTCTCAACAGTGGCACACAAAATCCTCTCTACAGCTTCGCTCCGAGAATTTTCCAGGGCAGCGAGCGGGCTACGATAGGGTAGGGTTTGGCGTTTGCAAGTCGAGTCGATGTCAAACCATGTTTGTCGATTTATCGCCGAGTAGATTTAAACCACGCAACCGTTTCGTCGATTCAGACCCAAGTAGATTTTCAACCATCTTGTCGATTTGAAGTCTAGCAGCCTCGATCAAAAAAGGTCGATTAAGATTTGAACCTTTTGTCGAAGAAGCTAGGCTAAGTCGTAGTAGACACGCCTCCCTCCGGCAGTGTGGGCTTCCATTGACACCTCCTCGTGTGCGGCTGGTCGGCCCTAACTCTAGCGACGACTTGCGGTCGGTAGTCGGTTTGTCGATCGGAGAATCGGTCGGTTACTCTCATGAGGCCTGCAAGGAAAGGGATCGAGCGAGGGAGGGGGGAAAAGCAGAGGCAGATCGGGGGGGGGGGGGGGGGGGGGGGGGGGGGGGGTACTCATTGTTGCCCGCCTTATCCCTTGCGAGACGGAGCACGGTTTCTACTTCTAATAGAGACAACTGCAACATTCGGGCGTTCATTGCGTTTTTTCCATATTACGCAAGAAAGTTTTCGCTAACAGTATCTCCTTCCTGGGGGGGGGGGGGGGGGAGGGAGGTGAAGGAGAGGGTTGTAAGAGAGAACGAGGCGTGTCGGTTCATACCAAATGTATACTGTTTTTTTTTAAGAATGCAACTTCGTGGTAGCCGTTGTTTGGTTGACAAGAGATTGTCCAAAAATGAAGAGAGGGAGAGATAGAGAGCTTTGTCGTTGATCTGGGTTTGTTTTGACAGACGGGCACTGAGTGTACCTAAAATGTTCACCCATCGCACACATCAGGTGGATCAGATCCCCACCATATGATCTATAGATGTTTCAGATACTGTAGGATTAGCTGCTCGTTTTTTTTTTTCTGAGGTCCCTCACTTAAGGAGCTTGTTATCTCCTAAAAAAAGACTGGCACACAAAAAAAACAAGATGATATCATCGCAGGTCTTGAGGAATACAACGAATAACATCGTAACAAAAATCAAACGACATTCCAACGATATCGGGTAGTTCCCCAGTGCCCTTGAGGAGCAGCCTTCGTCATTCGGAAAAGTTTTGCCTTGCAAGGCAAAAGCGCTACCTACCTCTGTCGTACTTGTGGCACGGGTCAAGATGCATTCCTGATCTGTATGATCTAGCTCATGTTGCCGAGATAACAGCAATCTATCTGCATGATCTAGCGCATGTCTCCTGGTTTGGACATGGACAACACAGATCCTGCACAACGTATAATATCGGCAGCTTAAGGTCTAGACGATCTACAGCAGTAATACATCATGATCTGTCCGGTACACTTATGAGGCGTTTTACAACAGAGGTTCACCCTAAAAAATCTGAAGCTCCTCACTCGACCTTAAAAACGAGCTCCATATCTCACCCGAAAACTGACATTCAACAAAAATAAAATTGCATCCCGATGAATATACCCATGGCCCCAAGTATACAAAAACGTCATTTTTCGAAACAAGGTTGGCATTGCGACGGTTTTGGGTTAAGAAACCCCGTCATTCAGAAAACATTTTAGCGGAAATATAGTACGTCTATCGTAGAACGCGTCTGTCTTATGCACACACATCGTGAGGGGTTTGATATTTAATAGTGGGTTGGTCAATTGAGAGTGAGCAGTGAAAAAGAAAAGTTGGTCGATGAAACGAGATGACGATTGGAAAATCGGCTTGAGGGTGGAGAAGTGAGAAACTTGTCAAACGGGACAAGACGACGTGATTGATTAATTGGCCCAGAGAAAAAAACAGCCGAGAAACATATCCGATCTTGGGTCATCGCTAGAATCGGAAGATATTGGATATTTCCATAGTTTTCATCAGTGTAGGAAAATCTTGTCAAAAGTATAACGGAAACTCCGAATGTGTCTACCCGTAGCCCCTTACCCTGTAACTGCAATCGAATGAACTGCTCAAGATGTTTGCAGCCAATCAGCACACCCCAAGACCCATGTTGACACGAGCCGCTGTACGAGCTCGAGTCGACGCGCGTGCCCGAGCGCTTTCTTTCACTCGCGTCTACAGGTGACGCGCATTCCAACCTATTTTAATAGAATTATTGCAAAAAATGGTAAAAACGTCAACTATGAGTTCGACCAACTGAGTTGGTTGGTGCCCAACTTTTGCAAGATGCGTGACACATCGGGAACGTTTGTTCCGTCCCTGGTATTATACTATTAATATTTCATCTGAAATAAAGATATTTGTGCATTTTACTTACTACACACAACGTACACAGTAGTTGATGACACGATTTTACAAGTAATACGTATGGCATACGTACGTATGCCGATCGCGCGTGTCCCTACATTCATCCCTCGCGAAGAGCATAGTTCAGTCCCCCCCCCCCCCTGGGAATGCATCCACTCAAGACAAATAGAGACATGAGAAGGTTGAAATGGCAACATAAAGTGAGGAACGTGCAAAAAGAGATATTGTCAGCCATGGTTGATAGAGCTGTATGGGAAAAAGTAACAAAAGGGTGAGCTGGAATTAGGTGGGATAGCGTAAGTAGTTGAGAAACTATGGAAGGATGTATGGGGAAACCAAGAAGAAAAGATGTCCGCCGGGAAGCTTGGGAGGTACAAGGCAGAAGTAGAAGAAATGATAGAAAGAAGGGAAAGGCTAGCGCTAAGAAACAAGGTGGAATCGGAAAAACACTCACGAAGGATTGAGCGAAGGAATAGGAATGGAAACGTATTCGCACGGCCCAATGGACTTCGCGAAAACGCTGAAACTGCGATTTCGTGTGGGTGACCTGGGCCTGCCAGAAATATGCAAGAGGTGTATCAGCAGCCGGGGAGAGGAGGAGGTAGATGCACAGATGTACCCGCTTGGCAAAGCAATAGAGAGTAGAACCCAAATAGTAGGAGAACGCGAAATGTACAAGGAGGAACGGGATGTGTTACAAGAGGAGATGCGGGAAATAGACGAATGTGACAAGGAGGAGAAGCTAGAAAACGATCGCTATCCTAGGAGATAGACGGTTGCCACAGGCGGCCAAACAGGGAGGGGATATGATTAGCAAAAAGTTTCTGCGTGGAAACAACGTCGTGAGCGCCCAATTGTTGGAGGTGTCTCAACTAGGAGTAGGAACGGTGCTCCGTCTCGAAAGGGATGCGTGGTCAATGGTCAGATGACTAAGGCAAGCAACAAACGTAGCCCCCCCCCCCCCCCCCCCCCCCCCCCCCCCCCCCCTGGGTGTGCTACCAGAGGGTAAAATAAGACGATTTTACTATTGGTAGGGCGATTGTGCGCGCAAGAACCTGCCTTACTAGAGACCAGGACCGTCACGCTCGTAAAAAAGACCGCTTGGCTCGAGCAAAGACAGCTAAGAACCTTCAGGCGAAGGCCGCGGCCACGCGCGCCGCCATCTCCGCCAGAGGGGAGATGGCAGCGCAAGTATACCACGCCTCGGGCATATCATCAACTACAGGTCATGTACAGATCTACTACAGATCAATTACAGATCATTCCCACCTCATGATCTAGATCTTTAAAGGCAGATAGATCATCTATTCCCGGTCTTGCACGAGTATGGTCCACAGCTCATGATGCCGAGGGGGGGGACCGTATAATCCGCATGATATATCTATCGGATGTTTCCTGAGTTGGGATCTGAGCTACACAGATATATCCTGCACAACCAACCTCTCATGACGGTAGGCGAGAGGAACTAGATGATCTAGATGATCTACAGATAGATCATGATATGTTGGAGGTGTGTGTCGTTCGACATATAGCAGAAATTGGGCCCGTCACCTCAAAACCGACAACGGAAACAGGTAACGCTTGGTCTTTGATATTTACTACAAATAAATGTCGAAACGCCTCGGACAGCTCATCGATTCCCACTGTACGTGATACAGTATTTGCCTTTCAAGGCAGACAAAGTAGACCTACTGCAATCCTTGTCTACGCTGCTGGTGCGTACAGTAGCTCGTTTTTGTCGGGTGGGACCCCGTACCATCTGAACGCACCTTGTCTGGCACATGTTTTATTGGCTGGATCTGCACTTGCTCCGCGCAGACTCTACACAGCCCTCTCACAAAGTCTACCACAGTACAACAGATCATGATCTATCCGGAGTGTACCGCTGTACCGTTCTTTTAGTTGTAGACATGTAGATATAGTGACTACGTACGCATTACCATACCGTATCACCCGGGGTGATACACTACCCCACCCCCAGGGACAAATTGCAGAGCTGATTTTTTCCCAAACCGGGGGGGGGGGGGGGGGGGGGGGGGGAGCGCTGGCGCAGCACACAACAAAAAAAATGTTTTTTTTTTTTGGGGGGTGCGGAAGGTCTCGTCGACATCTTCCCAATACACGCGTCGCTCGGCGATTGCGTTGTCTCCGTTGTCTGAGCAAAATCCGCGTGGAAACTTTTCCGACGGGGTGTGATAATATTTTATCACACGTGTGATACGGTAGAGGGTGTGATAATATGTTATCACACGTGTGATGCGGTAGAGGGTGTGATAATGTGTTACCACACGTGTGATTGGGTAGAGGGTGTGATGCGGTAGAGGGTGTGATAATATGTTATCACACATGTGATTCGGTAGAGGGTGTGATGCGGCAGAGGGTGTGATAATATGTTATCACACGTGTGATTCGGTAGAGGGTGTGATAATATGTTATCACACGTGTGATTCGGTAGAGGGTGTGATAATATGCTATCACACGTGTGATACGGTAGTAGTACCATACGCGTTATTGGCCGAAGAGAACACAGCTAAAAAAAAGGGACGTACGAGTCTGGTAGCGAACGACGTCGTACATGACGAGGTCGGGATGTTGGCCCCAAGGCATCATCGCTGTTTAGGTCCTCGTTTTTTTTTTTTTTTGAGTGACGCTGGGTGACGAATTAGGCAAAATGAAACTGACAATGATCGTCTCCCTTGTGTCTCCCGTTCACTTCCTGGCAAGTTTCACCTTTTGATCGGGAACGATGAGTGAGTTTTTGGACCCGTCATAAGCAAACAAGGAACCTTATTGTCCACATGAAGGCACAAAAATAGGTACTACTTTTACTTAGGAATATTCCTCCTAGGCGACATCCATTCCGATTCTAAAACATCACGGACAGGTAGCGTACGTAGCGGACACACAAATAGTGCTATTAACGGGGCCAGTGCTTCCAACTTCGAAGTCCTTGACTCGCAAAGAGCGGAGCGGTGGCGCTACAGCAGGAGTACGTGTATGCTTCCACTATGACTCCTAAAGAATGTACCAAATACACGTCAAAGTTAGCGGTGGGAGGGCCGACGAACGCTACAGGAAACGTTCAAGAACTTACTTGGAACAAGAAAAAAAAAAAAAAAAACGGACCTGCGAAGCGCTGGTGAGGCCTCTGGTGCGCTGTCTCGCCTCGGCCTCCGCCTTCCTCGTGGCCGTCGCGCGCTCCCTCTCCGCGTCCTCCAACGCCTTCTTCCTCGCGAGCTCCTCCGCCTGAAAACAAGCCGGTACCGCGGTCACGGTCACTACTATTAGGGAGGACCATAGTTAATAGGACCTACGGTACACACAAAAACCTATATATTTCCCCTACTTCTACTAACAATATTTGGTCCTATTTACTATGGTCCCCCGTAATATCTCCATCTATCTCTATACACAGCCCGCAGTACGCGATCGGTAGCGGTGATGACGGCGTCCATTTTTTTTATATAAAACAAGAACCAGTTATGAAATACACACCGGCAAAAAATCCCCACTCGTGGCCAACTCGTACGTACAATCTCGGAAAACACTGCTGTCACACACAAACTTCCTGGGTTCTGCAGCTCCTGGAGCAGGTCTCATCGTCTTTCTCACACACCGGATGTGTATCCTGCTTGAGTAAAAACCCGCGGCACGCATGGCGCTCAACTCCTTGAGTTCTGCAGCTTCAGATTTTGCCTTCCTCGTGTATGTACGGATGTGTGAACCCGGCATGAGGCCATATAAAACCCTTAGTGCGCAAGATCGAAAGTATTAGTATCAACAGTGTCACCATGGTAGCATGACACACAGCTTACGAAGACGAGTTTCACCGAAAATTTCGTCGATCTCACAGCTGTTGTTTTTTTTTTTTTTTTTAATTTTATAAATATATACCACGTGTACAGTATGTAATATAAGCAAGTCAATAATATTAATACATACATACATACCAGGTGATATAATATATATTGGACAAGTTGTACGACGGGGTACATAGCATCGTTTGGCCAAAACATTTCTGACTGCGTCCGTCCGTGGCTCCCCAATCAATTTCTGCGAATTTTGTCCCCAAAACGGGGGAGTGCAGTCTTAAGAGGGCGATATAACCCGTTCAGAACTGCACTCTCTCCCGTTTCGGGGGAGAAAATGCTTGAAATTATATATACTCAAATTGTACGTATGTCTACGTACGTCCAGCTGTGCCGTACCAAAAGGGTTACATAACTATTTTAGTACCGCCGTCTCATAACCCCTTTTTAGTACCGCAGTCCCGATTTGGGGACAAACCAGTCTAATTCCAAGTGATTTGTCCCAAAAACGGGACTGCGGTACTAAAAGGGTTAACATCAGTTTCGAGGACAAACTAGTTCTAATCTGATTGGTTTGTCTCCAAAACGGGACTGCACTCAAAAAAAACGGTTATAGCCGAGGAAACTCTGCCCGGCACAGTTGGAACACCATTGACGGTTTTTTTTTTTTTTTTTTTTTTTTTTTCCAAACAAAATTTTTCATTGTATACCTACTTTAAAAGGCAATACGACGCCATCTGGTTGCACGTAGACCATCGAGCCTCGCTTCGGTTATAGTCCACAACTTTTTTTTTTCGAGGCAGCTACGTACAGCAGCTAGTAACCTGATCTGTACATACGACCTCTGCTGTCATGGCTCATGTTGCTATGTTCCCCTCCCCCTCTTTCGACCACGCGTTGGTTTCCGTCTCAAACTATGCGTAGAAGCGTGAACGAGAAGCCGTGAAACCTGCATCATGATCTACAGCAGTAGCGAACTGCAGTAGGGCATGTTTCCTGAGTCGGAACTGTACTACGCAGGTCCCGCACAATTTTTTTCATCACAGTTGGCAGGTTAGGACCTAGACATCGATCTATTGTAGACATAATAGATCACCATCTGTCCAGCGAGCGCAACACTTGCCTCCGCCTTTCTCTTGGTGGCGGCGCGTTCCTTCTGGGCGTCCTCCAGGGCCCGCTTCTTGGCGTCCTGCTGCTGCTTCATCTCCTGCTCGGCCTTCTTCGTCGCGGCAGCCCGCTCCTTCCTCGCCTTCTCCAAAGCCTTCACCTTGGCGTCTCGGGCCTGCGCCAACTGTTGTCAAGCGTCAAGCGCTAAGCGTCAGGCATCCCGCCGTGTCAATAGATAGACGGTCACCCACATACCGACATTCGTCAAGCGTCAGAAATCACACCGCGTTTTTCTAATGAGATCATCACCCGCATCCGCCAAGCGTCATATATTACGCCGCGTTTTCGAGCTATAGAATCACCGACATCCGTCAAGCGTCAGAGATCACGCCGCGTTCCAGTGGGATGATCATTGGTGCTACGCACAAGTCAAGCGCCAATCGTCTGATATCATGTCGCATTTCCTGTGAGATGACCATCGGCATCCGTCACGCGTCGGAAATCACATCTCGGGTCTGCTGCACCAACTGTTTCAAGCGTCAAGCGCCAAGCGTCAGACATCTCGCAGCGTTTTCAGTTAGACGCTCACCGGCACACCGACATTGGTCAAGCGTCAGAGATCACACCGCATTTTCTAATGAGATAACCACTGGCGTCCGTCAAGCGTTAGATATCACGCCGCGTTTCCAGTGAGATGGTCATCGGCGCTCGGTACAAGTGGAGCTCTAACAGATAGGAATACTGCTGTCCCATGTTTTCGAGCACAGGCAGTCAGTCTAATTAGGGGAGCACCTGGTACAATCTGTAGCGTACTTGTTTTTTGCTCTTCATTCGGTAGAAAAGATACAAATACGTACCGAAAAAAAAAAGAGCAGAAAGGATGGCCTAGACTAGACGCCCCTGAAACGAAGCATACCTCTTTCTTCGCCTTCTTGCCCGCCGCAATCCTGTCCTTAGCGTCCTGGGCCAGCTGCTTTTTCTTCGCTTCGGCACTCTGCCTCAGCTGGAAACCCCACCCCGCCCCGCACCCCACCCCCCCCCCCCCGCAAAAACAAAGCAGGACGAGAAAAAAGACAAGTTCATCCGTAAAAGGAGAGGGATGTTAGAGGTCGGGTATCGAATCGAACCGAATTGAACCGAACAGAGAATAGATCGTGGTTCGTTGTCAGAGAAGATGAGGCGGGGTTGGGCATAGCATAGCTCTGGGCTTGTTTGCACACTTGATTTTGGTGTCAACAAGACGGTATCGTTCGGTTGATCGGACTGCTCTCACTCCTCCCTCTCCCGTCCCCCTCTCTCCCTTCCACTCCCCCCTCCTCCCTCCCTCCCTCCCCCCTGCTCCCTCTCTACCCCCCCCCCCCCCCTTTCCCTCTTCTTATTTCCTCCCCATATCACCCCCGTCCTCCCACCCCCCCTCTCCCTTTACTCCCTCTCTCTCCCTCCCTCCCTCCCTCCCTCCCCTTTCCCCCCGCCTTGTCCCTTCCCCTCTCCCTTCATCACTCCCCGCCTGCCCCCCCCTCCCCCCCCCCTCCCCTCCCCCCCCCCCTCGCTTCAGGCACCTTGAGCTGCTTTTCCTTGAAGGCGTTCTCCTTGGCCTTGGCGGTGTCCGCCCTCGCTTTCGCCGCGTCCCTCTGCTTCTTTTCCACCCGCTGCTGCACATTCTTCACAGATCGTTCCTTGGACTTCCTGTTCTCTGCAACGGTCCATCAAACACAGTCGAAACAAATACGGGTGATCAAACATGGTTGATAAAAAACGGCTGTTAAAGAACGCATGGTTGGTCAAAAACGGAAGGTCTTGAAGTAAAACGAAGGAATCGAGTTTGCAGAAGCAAGAAGGGGTCGGGAGGGGGGCAGGGGGGGGGGGGGGGGGGGGGGGGGGGGGGGGGGGGGGGGGGGGGGGGGGGGGGGGGGGGGTGAGAAGGAAGTTGAACACAAATTCTCAAAAGATACGTAGGAATTGCAGCCAACAACAAAAACGAAACTTCATCAGCACCAGCATCAGCACCAGCACCCACCGCCCACCCACCACACCCCCACAAATACCTCCCTCCATCATCGGCAGCAACACCGTTACCACGAGTCCCTCCACGAGCACCAATGACACACCCAATCAAAAACATGCAACAAAGACACACCCAATCAGAAACAAGCAACAACAAAAACAACACTAACGAAATAGAGCAACAGTACCCAGTACTATCCCCCAAGACCACCACTACTAATAGTAACAACACAAATTACAGCGGCATCACCACCACCACCACTACCGCAACCGCTCCGAACACTACAGCATTTTATTTAATTTGGCTTATTTTTTATGTCTTTTTAAAGCTAACAATGAAGCTTAAGGTCAACCAGACTTCCCACGCTCAAATTTCATGTCGCGTGTCAATTTATAACCCATAGCTCCCACTGCAGCAGCAGAGCAGGCTGCCTCTACCCACTGGCGCTTGGGTGCGTTGACCCGACCCGACCCCCGAACCAGCATCGCAAAACAAACAACCCACCGGCAACAGCTTTCACTCCCCACGGTCTCAACCTTAGAACAAGAACAGCCAATACAGCGGTGGTGGTCCCTCTATAGTGCTCTTCGAGTGGTGCCGGCCGCGGGGCGGGATTAACCAGCGCGGCCGTGCGCGGAGTGGTGTCGGTAGTCGTTGCAGCAGTGTTGGTGGTGTCGGCTGGCGCATGTACACCGGCACTACAGCGAGACCGCTACCGTCACAGGATCAGTAAACAAGGACCAGAACAAGGACCCAGGTATCACCCTCCGCAGTCTTGACCTTAGCGTCCGCCCTCTCCTTAGCCTCGCTCAACACTCTCAACATCACCACCACCACCACTAATAACAACCCAGGTCTCAACCGCCGCGGTTCTTAACCATGTGCCAACAGGCACGACCTTTGGCTGACCTGGAGCGGGAGCAGCAGCTGAGGAGTTTTAGTCTGCCTTCTACTTTGTTTCTTCTTGTCCTAAGACACCCTTCGCGTCAACACCAACACCCTCGACACCAAACACCATCGCCAACACCACCCGCAATATAACACCATCGCCAACAAGAACAAAAACAAGAACAAGAACAAGAACAAAAAAAAATGACGAGCACAAGAACTAAGAACAATTTACACGAATGAACGAAAAATAAAAAAAAACAAGGGAACAGGAAGCGGGGTCTCACCCTCCGCGGTCTAAACCTTATAGCGTTCGCCCTCTCCCGTGGTCTCTTTCAACACCACCAAAAAAACAAGAACAAAAACAATAACCCGAAATAGAAAAAACAGAACAAGAACAAGAACAAGAACAAGAACAGGAACGAGAACAAGAACAGGAACGAGAACAAGAACAAGAACGAGAACAAGAACGAAATAAAAAAACAAGAACGAAAGCCCAGGTCTCACCCTCCGCGGTCTTGACCTTAGCGTCCGCCCTCTCCTTCGTCTCCTTCTCCCTCGACGCCCTCAACAGCGCCTCCTCCTTGGCCTGCTGCTTCGACAGCACCTTAATCTCTTTGGTCCCCGCCTTCAGCTCTTTCTGAAAAAAAAAAAAAAACACATGCACACACACACAAACCGAACGAGATGCAAAATTTAGAAAAATCAGGACGAAAGCAAATGATAAAACGAAAACTACTATACCAACCACACACAAAATAATAAAACGAGGAAATAATGAACATAACCAGACAACACACAGAACAACCAAAAACCAAAAAGAGGGCGGGAGTAACACGCCGCTCCTCAACCCTTTTACAACTCCCAAGTTTTTCCAATTACAGGGGACCATAGTAAATAGGACCAAACACCGTTACTAAAAATGGGTAAATATATAGGTTTTCGTGTGTACCGTAGGTCCTGTTTACTATGGTCCCCCGTAATAGCCTAATACCAAGTATTTGTCCCGTGAACGGGAGTGAGGTGGTAAAAGGGTCTCGAGCTTTTTCAAGCCTTTTAGGATCCACGTATAGCGACAAAAAAGCGATGGGGAGTACGGTCCTATCCGCCGTTCCGTCCGAGCACCCCCTCTGTCCCTCCCTCCTTCCTCAACTCCCTCCCTCCCTCCCTCCCTCCCTCCTGCCCACCCTCCCTTCCTCCCTTCTTCCCCCCCTCCCCCCCCCCTCTTCCCCCTCCCCCCCCCCCCCCCCCCCCCCCCCCCCCCCCCCCGCTTCCGTCCAGGCAATGTAGGAATGCGAAGGTCTTTGGCCATATGACTACGGCCATGCATGATATCGAGTACACACCCCCCCCCCCCCCCCCCCCCTCCCTCCCTCCCTCCTCCCTCCCGCCCTCCCCCTCCCTCCCTCCCTGCCTCCGTCTCTCCCTCCTTCCTTCCAGCCCACCCTCCCCTCTCCCTTCCTTCCTCCGCTTTACAATTCCTCGCGCTTACCGCGGTGGTCTTGATGACGTCTTCGGCGCTCTTAATTTCGGTCCTCGCCGCCGCCGCGATCTGTTGCTCGGCCGCGATCTCCTGCTGCAGACGGGCGCGCACCTTCTCGGTCCTGTTTCGTCATACCGGTAACAACATTAGCATCATGGTATCAGTATCGGATGAAAAATCAATATCGAATGGTATCAGTATCGGATCAACATCGGATGGCATCAATATCGGATGGTATCAGCATCGGATCGACATCCATCGGATGGTATCAGTATCGAATCAACATCGGATGAAATCAGTATCGGATGGCATCGAGAATCGGATCAACATCGCACGGTATCAATATGGGATCATCGGATGGTATCAATATCGGACGGTATCAGTATCGGATCAACATCGCATGGTATCAGTATCGGGTGGAATCAGCATCATATCAACATCGCATTGGATCACAAGGTATAACACTTTCTCGGTCTTGTCCCATGATAGCAATATCAACATCAATATCGGATGGTATCAGTATCGGATCAACATCGGATGGTATCAGTATCGGGTGGAAGCAGTACCATGTCAACATCGCACTGGACGGCGAGGCAAGGCATCACTATCGTATCAACATCGAATGGTATCAGCATCGGACGACGGTAGCAGTATCAACAGATTTAGCAATATCCGAATGGTATCGTATATCGGTGTCTGCGTGAGCATCAACAGAGGTACAGCATCAATATCGCCACATTGGCATCAGAATCCATACCCGTACAGCAGAAAAGCGGTTCGTAGCAACAGTCATACCGGTGTCGATATCGGATATCGGTGTCGATATCGGGGTCGACCGAAATATCGACAACGACATAAACGTTACCACTAACTAAATCACAAAAATGCAACGGCACGTCTGGATAATCGAATAAACACCCAAACGGTCCTTACATCTACCGTACGAACAAGAGCACACCTTGGACAAATCGTCTACAGATCATCGATTCCCACATGATGATCTAGATCTGTATGATCTGTGTGATCTAGCTCATGCCACCCGTTGGGAGCCGTATGGTCAGCACCATCTAGGGAAATGTTTCCTGGGTTGGCATCTGTTCCCTCACTACCCCTCACAACGGCATGTGGAACAGAGCGATACAACTATTACGGGGGACCATAGTAAGTAGGACCAAATATTGTTAGTAAAAAGAGGGAAATATATAGGTTTTTGTGTGTACCGTAGGTCCTATTTACTAGGGTCCCCCGTAACATAGTGGCATTTCGTTTTGGTGGTCTTGACCTCCAAGGAGTCATTCGCTACGTTCGTCTACAAAGGCTCCCACCCTGGACATTTCCTGCGCCAAATAGACAGACCTTTGTGCTGAGACTATTTTCTGGAGGCTGATGTCATCGACTGGAATTGTCCGGACAACAGATTTTGGAACCCGTCTGCCGTACAAACCGGACCAATTGGAACAATCGATTTCGGCGATTGTCTTACATCAATTGTGAATACCAAAACCGTTCCTACACTCGCAGGACGGAAGTAATACAAATACACACCATCTCACCTTGTGGTCTTCATCTTGAAGTTGTCGTCCGCTATCTTCTTCTCCGCGGTGACGAGCTTGTTGCTGTTGTCCGTTAGCGTCGCCTCCGCCGCCGCCGCCAGCTCCGACTGCTTGCGGATTGTCGCTGCCAGCTGCGGTCATATCGGTATCGTTGTCGATATCGGTATCAGTGTCGGTATCGGTATCGTTGTCGATATCGGTATCAGTGTTGTTATCGGTATCGTTGTCGATATCGGGGGCCAGTGTCGGTATCGGTATCGTTGTCGGTGTCGGTATAGGTATCGGTATCGTTGTCGGTATCGGCATCAGTGTCGGTATCGGTATCGGTATCGGTATCGGTTGTGACTTAACAGTATCGACACCGCACACACCCACACCCAGAGAGTGTGTGTTAATTATGAATTATATTTGTGGGGGGTGGGGAGGGTGGGGAGGAGAACACAATAAATAAAATCCATATAAGCGAAGCAAAGCAAAGCAAAGCAAAGCAAAGCAAAGCAAAACGAAACAAAACTGCGGAAAACACTTAACACAGCAAAAATCTCCGCATTTTTACACTTTATCCTTAACCCAATAAAACATGATATACACCAGGCATTAAATATGGCAGGTTGCGAAAAAAAAAAAAAAACCCCGCTGTATGTACAGCAGTAAATGTACAGTAGTACCGGCCTCCTCACCTCCCACTATTTACCAAAACAGAACTCACCGCGGTCTTCTTGGAGCGGATCTGCTCGACAGCCACCTCCTGCGGGTTCTTAGTCAACACGGGAGCCTTCGCCGCAGGTCCGCCGAGAGCCTCTGGTTTGGTTTTCAATAATACAGCGTCGGTATACCCAAAGGTGGGTAGGGGAGGGTGAAGAGGAGGGGACGGGAGGGGAGGAGAGAGCGACGAGAACAACGCGGGGGCGAGGAGAAAAAGCACGCAAAACAAGAAGAAAAAGAAAAACACAACAGGTACTACTCCACACAGACGCACATTCTTTTTCCAAAACTTGATAAACATGCGTACCTGGTGTAGAATTGTCATAGACCAGGTACCTGGTAACTGGTACCTGGTGTAATATACGACGCCAGCTGTTGTAGCTCGACCGAGCAACCAACGCCCAGAAGGGGGTATACGGAGGGCCGTAACCGGAACGAGCCAAGCGGGCATGCGTCACATACAGCCTGGATTTTTGTTCGTGGATAAGCTCCCGCAAGTCCCACACTACCCGGAGAGATTATTCCTCCGGGGTGGATACACATCTGTGTTATGTCCACCGCAGCCGACCCTCTCGCGGGATCAATCAAATCGGGTCGACGTAGCCGCGGCTTGCGCTGCGGTTGCCGGGGAGGATATCAAATCGCACACGGAATATACTCTCACAGCAGCTAAGACAGATCATGATCTATCTACAGTAGCAGATCATGATCTACCCGAGCAGATCATACAGCTCCTCACCCGCCCTCGTTGTGAGAGGTTGCACAGCATCTGCGCAGTACAGACATGTCCAACTCAGGATAACTTGTGCTTTTTTAGATGACGCAGTTTACGCGGGTCCCACTCGGCAACACGAAGTACTGCTGGATGTACTTCAAACATGTATACAGTGCATGATCGGGAATAGACCTTGCCTTGAAATATCTACTGTTCATAGATCATGAAGCTATTGATAGTGGGAACCTACGAGCTGTTTCGAGAAGTGCAAATTTTATACCTGGAATGTGGGAGAAGGCCGGTGAGCTTGAAACCCGTTTAGGACTGCTCTTTCTCCCGTCATGGGGATAAAACACTTGGAATTAGAGTCAGATCTATAGGGCTGGGCGCTGGCTGACTCGAGTCAGTAGCAATAATACTGATTTCACACATCAATCAGTATACTGGATTGCAGCAGTATACTTACTGTCTCTCTTCTCTCCGCCCGACACATAGTTCGTGGGTTTCCGCACAATAACATGGCGTGTTTATTGGGCGTACGTACAATATAAAGTACTGGCGAAAGCACTGGCCAGATCAATCAGTAGATTACTACTGCCAGCGGATTTCTACTGCCAATACATTTCTACTGCCCGTACATACTGTTCCAGTGCCCAGCCCTACAGATTCAAGGTACATATACAGCAGTGCAGTACTAAAAGAGCTAGTCCGTTTAGGACCTCACGTCCGATATGGGGACAAAACACCGGGAATTAGAGTAAAAATCCAGGTACATGAACTATTTTACGGGGGGCCATAGTAAATAGGACCAAATATTGTCTGTAAAAATAGGTAAATATATGGGTTTTTGTGTGTACCATAGGTCCTATTAACTATGGCCCCCCGTAATAGTGCCACCACACTAGCAAAAGGGCTGAGTTCTAACCCTTTTACGACTGCAGTCTCGTTTTGGGGACAAACTACTTGAAATTTGAGTGGATTATCCCCAAAACAGAAACCATCATACTAAAAAAGGTAAAGTTTACATGTTTTACCTATCCGCTCTGTCCGGATATGTAACGGCCGTTTGGATATTGAAGTGAATATCCAAACGGTCCTTACATATCCGAACGAAGTGGAACTCCCCTTCGCAAGCCGCGTGACACGGCCGCTTCGGGTGTCAACAATCCTCGTGAAAGGTGCATACAGATAGAGAGAGAGAGAGAGAGAGAGAGAGAGAGAGAGAGAGAGAGAGAGAGAGAGAGAAGAGAGAGAGGGCGGTGCAAGCTCTAGCTCTACTCGTAAGTACGACTCACTCTTGTCGGGGCCCATCTTGACCGTGGCGAAGTCGGAGCGAGCGCTCTGGATGCTGTCCAACAATGCCTTCTTCTCCGCTACCAACGCCCTCTCCTTCGCCTCCGCCGCCGCCCGCTCAGCCTTCTCCTTCGCTTCCTGGGCGGCCTTGGCTTTGGCCCGCTGCCGCCTTCACCTGTGTGTACACCGGTTATGGTGGGGTACCCGATTGAAGAGCGTCCAAACTGAAAGAAGAAATCAGCCATGAAACCCCCTCGGGGTGACAAGAGAGGAAAAAGCACGATACAACTTGCCGACTACAGCAACGACCACCGCGTGATTGGTGTCCGCGTTCGAGTGCAAGGAGCCGTATGCATGGCAAGGGCGAAACTTTTTGACGGTGTAAAAAAAGCAGGTACACCTTTGTTGAGTTTCCTGAGGAGTAACGCCGCCTACCAACGCACACAAGTTGGCGACAGTTGCACACATACTTCTGCGGCCGTTTCTATCAGTAGTGACAGCCCGTATGCACTATATTTTTACGCCATGTAGATCTACCGGTTTGAAGAACTGCGCTAGGCAACAACAGCGAAACAGTCCATTGGTGGGATGAGCGAGCAGTTCAGGTACGATGCGAGCAATCCTGTTGTTTCGCGAGCAATCAAGTAATTAAGCGAGCGCTCTATAAGCCAATCAATCAATCGATCAATTACTCAATCAATCGATCAACCAATCAATCAATCAATCAATCAATCCGTCAAATCAATCCATCCATGGGTTAAGCATAGCTGTCAATGAAGTCAGCCGACCATCAGCAACCACGAGACAGAGCACCACGTGGTCCAAAACACAATAAACAAGCAGAGGCAACGAATGCTTGCACTTTTAAATTAAATACTGCACATTAAACAACTAGCGTAGCACCCAACGCGCGCCATCTGCACGCACACCGCAGCACGCCCACCGCAAGACAAGAAACGAAAACAGGGCCAGTCAAAACAAAGAAGAAAAGGTTTAGAAAAAAAAAATCTTCCAAGACATATTTCGCAACTATGATGACATAGACAACTCGACAACACAACTCAAACTCCTCAAAAAGTCCTCTTCGTTTTTGCAACAAGCCTGTCTTTAGTTTGTACTATTTCAGTAACAGCACGTGACAACCGTTCACACGGGTGATAATATAACACACACCCTGGGATGAAAATGGCGGCGTTGCGAAGATCTAGTCGAGATTTTCCCGTAGACACATCGCTCGGCGTTTGCACCATCCTCCCCTATGTCGAGAAAACCAGCTAATAGGAGGTGTGCTATTTTATCACCCGGTGTGATACGGGACAGACCTCCTCAAGTACATCACACCTACGCGTTCAGAACCGAACAAAGCACAGGAAACAAGAAACAGGAACCAGAACAAGCATAAAAGAAGAAAACACTATGCCACCCACTACCACCCCCCCCCCCCCCCCCTCCGACCCTCCCCCTCCCCCCGCCATTTTTACCACCACTGCAACCCCCCACCTGAGCAGAAGGGCCGCTCGGAGCAGGCTTCTTCTTTGCCGCCGCCGGTGCAGCCTTCGGAGCAGCAGCCTTCGGCACCACAGCCTTGGGCGCCGGTGCAGGCGGCGGCTTAGGAACCGCCTTCGGGGTTGCCTTGGGAGCGGGAGCGGGAGCGGGGACAGGAGCGGGGGCGGGGACAGGGGCGGGGGCGGGGACAGGAGCGGGGGCGGGGGCGGGGGCCGGGGCCGGAGCGGGGACTGGAGCCGGGGTCGGGGCGGCCTTTGCTGGCTCAGGCGCAGGCGCGGGCTTAGCCTCCTCGGGGGCTGGGGTTGCGACGGGTGGCGGCGGCGTTGGTACCGATGTTGGATCCCGCGCTTGCTTGTACTGTGGTGGTGGCGGCGGCGGCGGCGGTGGTGGACGGAGAAGGAGGAGGGAGGCAGGCAGGGAGGGAGGGAGGGGGAGGGGAGGGAGGGGGGAGGGAGAGAGGGAAGGAGGGAGGGAGGTGGATAGGTGTACGTATGAAGTGGTAAGGGAGGAGGTGATGGTGGTTTTTGAGAGAAGTCAACATGGGGCAAATGCCTCGTGCTTGATCCGGGCGTTGATTTGACGCTGGAGCCGGGGGGGGGGGAAAGGAGGGACGATTGAGGAGGGAGGGAAAGTCTACCGAGGGTGAGAAAACAATGACGCTGCTGCTTCCAAGGTGGCATGTCTCGCGAGTGTCCAGCCAGGACGGGTTGAATTAGACGCGCTCCGCCTGCCCTCGCTTGGTACTAACTGTGAACTGCTGCTGTGTGCAGGCAGCTGTGTGCTTCAAAATACCATCTGGTGCTGCATCACTGCTGCACTAAAGTACTGCTCGTGCCATTTTTGCTGCCTTGCCCCTCTAAACAGTATTGCTGTTGCCCTACCAATATTGCTGATCTGTCGCTCGAGACAGTATTTATGTTGCACCACAGCAGCAGACTGCTGTACAACTACATAGTACGGTACTTCGTATATATACAATTAGTGACGTTGCACCGCAATTACGGCTGTTGGTATCGTACATACGTGTCAACAACGATATCACCACCGCCACCACCACCACCATCATCATCACCAACACTAACAACGTGAGCAGCATCACACACTATCTCTCCTCCCCTTCCTCCTCCCCCCCTCCTCCCCCCCCCCCCCCCCCCCCCCCCCCCCCCCCCCCCTCCCCCGCAATCACCCCCCCTTCCCGTCCCCATGACTTTCCTCCTCCTCCTCCTCCTCCTCCTCCCCGCCACCAACACACCTCGCCCAACAAGCTTTTCAGCTCCCCAGAGTCCGCTTCCGCGATGACCAGAGTCGACGCAGGGGAAGCCGAAGACACCAAGGCATCCCTCGCGGACTGCGTGGCAAACGTTACGGCAGGGTCCGAAGACAGGAGCGCCATCCCCGCGGCCACCGCAACGAAAGGGTTCACGGCTGAACGGATTCGTTCGACTTCGCCTTCGCCTTTCGCGGACATGAGGCAAACGCCATTTTTCGCGTGCCTGCTGCTGCTGCTGCTGCTGCTGCTGCTGCTGATGGAGTTAGTGGCCCGCGAGATCGAAGCCTGCCCGTTCGAGACGTGACCTGCGTATGATACGATACGGAAGTAAAACAATTATAGAGAGGACCGCACATGAGCGGAGGGTAGATTCATGTATACCTGGTATCATAGATGTATAGAGCTTGGCTCAGCCTAGGCAAAAATGGTTGAAATATATTCGACTTGAGAGATTACATGTCACACCTTGGACAGACAGATCAGATAGATCATGACCTATCTATCTTATCGATAGATATATCATCTATTAATAGTTGCTCACCTGCCGTTGTGAGATGTTGTGTATGATCTGTGTGTAGTACAGATCCGACACAGGACATGTATATTGTAGATCATGCAGATGATACGGCTCGCAACCGTCAAGATGAGCTAGATCATACAGATCAGGAATCTATCCGTCCTGAAAGTTGTACAACACCTCGTAGATCATGAACTGGGAATCGATGATGATCTGTCCCGAGGCGTGGATACATCTGACTCAACTGCTAAAACTTTTAGTACTACTGTATTGCACAAAAACATACTTTTGGCTCTACTTCCCAAGTAAACTTGCCCCAGAAACGGGAGAGAGGGCAGTCCTCAGGGGCTTGTACACCCTTCTAGAGCGAAATTGCAGTCCAATTTTGGGCACAAACTACCCAAATCAGTTCCGTTTCGGGGACAAACCACTTTAGAAATTGACTATTACGGGGGTCCATAGTTAATAGGACCTACGGGATACATAAAAACCTATATACTTCAATATTTTTACTAAGAATATTTGGTCCTATTTACTATGGTCCCCGAAATACTTTGTGCCCAAAACCACGACGGGACGGCAGCTCTAAAACGGTTTTGACCCCGACCGCCTTGGAGTGGATAGTCAATCCGGAGGTAAGGTGGACTATCAACCATTGTTGTGTCGAAGCTTCTTATATGCGAAGGCTACTTCTTTACTGTAAGTCGCGAACACCACGTATATGCGGCAGTACTACTACTACTACTACTACTGCATGGTCGTGTGTGCCGGGTGGTTACGAAGGCATCATGAACCAGGAGCCAATAGCGGTGGCAGTGGCGGGCTGTGATGGTGGTGGCGGCTACTAAGCAAGAGCAAGCAGCGCGGCTGGGAAAGTGATACGTATCGGTTGTGTGCACGTGTGCTACGCACTGCTTTGTAGCAGCGGCGTGGGTCCGGCGAGGGGTGGGGTATCGGGGGGAGGGGGCGTTTAGTCCTGTTTTAGGCAAAAGTAGCATCAGCAGTTCATGCTCGCGTGCCCCAGGTGTGGAAACCCTTTCCAAGCTCGCGACTTTTACGTCACGTGCTTCACGCTGCACCACCGGAATACCGCGGGCGAACACGCTTTGCGCACGTAAATACCCGGCTACGAGTACGTAAGCACAACTCGTGCAAGCAGCTAGTGACATGAACAATGTGATGCGGATGTGTGTGCTGTACACGCTGCTGCTTGTGCCTCAAGTGCCTCAAGCCTCTAAGACCGCCTGTGCCAGAATAGCTGTCGCAGAATAGGACGGTAAGTGTAGCCTGCTACAGCAGCAGTAGTATCAGTCATATAAGAAACAGACGTATCCTGGAATTTGATTTTTTACATGCCTGCGGCGTGCGGCGAGGCGGACCAATTCCCCTGTTCAAGGCTCGCGCGAGACGGCACACGACCAATGGGCGTGCGTAAAGGCTGCGCGGTAAATCCGTGCACGAGCCGTCGGGAGCATGTCACAAGCAAACGGTCGTCAGAAGAACATGAACACACCTACGAAAAGCCAGTACGTACTGCTTTGAAGTAGTAATAGCAAAGTGCGATATCATTCGTACTTTTTCAGACAAGAGCGGCAGCAGATTTCTGCATCGTCCCTTTCCATTCCACTTCGCTGTTAGCTGGGCACAGCTCGGCACCGAACAATAACACTCTACCGTCCAAGGGTTCTATTTGAGCCCTCCCGGAACACAGAGCCAAGCGCTGGTGCGATGGACGACACTCACGAGCGAGGATCGAGGGCGGCTGCAGGAACGCCTGAGAGGAAGTGACGAAGCCACCGACAGCGCAAACCGTCGCGAACACGCTGCAGTAGGTCTTCATGTTCACCGTACGCCCTGCCTGCTTGTGCTGCAAGCCAGAGTGCAGAGTGAAAGAGTCGTCAACCAGCTCGTGTAGAAGTATAGACCTCTATCGCATACCCTACGCGGAGACACGGCAGTATCTATCTCCTGCAGTCTCGCTCGATGCTCTTGTCGACTTGCGGCAAGGAACACGGGGTTGAACGAAGGATCCTAGCAAGGCCTTTTTACTGGAACACCCGACAAAATAACACCCCTACTAAATAACGCCGCGCAAGGTTTGTGTTTCTTCAGGGTGCAGTTTCCTGGAAGCTGAAAGTACCTCTACTCCCGCTGAGCTTTTTGACCATGTCGAACCCGCCTGTATCTGGAGGGCCAAGGCTGGGAAAGCTTCAAGGCCTGAAGCGGGAGGAGGACGATGATCCCCAGTCGAAGAAGCGACGGCCGTCGAAAAAAGGAGGAATCAAGGTGAAGACAATTTTCGTGCATTTTCCTCTCGCCATGGGTGTCATTATCTTGATGGAGCAAGTCACACATCGCACATCGAGCGGATAGTCACCTCACCGACAAGCAAGAACTTATCAAGCAAGGCACGTGTGTGTCACGGAAGGCAGCCTTTGCGAGGAGCACGCTGTCCTCACTCTTTCTCGGCTCCATTCCACGGAAATGGCGAGGGATGCAATTGGCCGCAGTTTATGTTGTCTGGTTCATCGACCAAAAGTAGAACACAGATATATCACAGCTGCTGCTGTATGCGGCTCACGGGGGGCCCCATGCTCTCATGGCGGCGTAACCACACAGCTGCCCCTGATGGGCCTGCGCCTGCATGCAGCATGTAGGGCAAAGGCAGGACACGCACGGCTTGCTGCTCGCGCGTTGGCTGCTTTCTTCCACTCTTCAGGTTGAAAAAAGAGTGGCTCGGTCGACCAATTTGCGTTCGAAGGATGAGCCAACTGATGCGACAGGACGGCAAAATCGGATCGAGTCGAGAGTATTCGTACACGTGTACCGGTACATGTACCACTTCGTATAATAATGCTGTACATTCTCGTTACCCTGGTATATCATAGACTTCCGGTAGTACGTACGTGAGCGTCTCGCGAGGACAGCAGTGCTCGTGTGCCAGAACCGGAGGTGAAATAGCGTCAACGAGGACACCAGTCCAGTCTCGCCGAAGCTGGTTGGGCTTTTCGCGGACGACCAGTTATACCCGAGAGTACAGAGTGTAATCCAGTATCGGTACAGATACGTGTATAGGCACAAAATTAGAAGTTACTCGGAACCTTCTTCACAGCAATCTGTAGTGGAAGTTACACGGCGCCTCCTTCACAGCAATCTGTACGCGGAGGAATGGCCGCGCCTGATTGCATCCGAAGACACAAGGAGACACGTCAAGCAAGGCATAACGTGCGCTGCAGTACTATAGGGTCGAGTTTAACCTAGTAGTTTGGGGTCAGTCAAGGCAGGCATGTCAAGGCAATAATTGCTGTCTGTCAAAAGGGGTGAAAGTGCTGTCTCCGGACACATTTTATTGCGACCAGCTCACGATCTGTATTATCATTGTTTCGGTGGTTATTCCTACGGTGAAAGGCGTTGTCGGACCGATTAGACTACGCCTCCATTTTTTTGGTCGGAGCACCCACACCCCACACGCCCTCCCTCGACCTGACCCTGATCCCTTTTTGGCATCCTTTAGGGACTGCACACTGCTTACACGCGATTAAATTTGACTCTAGTTGCAAGCGTTTATTTAGCCCCTGAAATGGATGCGCAGTCAAGAGGGGTCGGGCTATACGAGTAATTTGGGTGTGGTCGGATACGTGGATCGGAAAAGCCGGTTTGCGGTCGGAGACAAAATCGGGCTTTCTCAATACTGCTGTTGGAAAAGAGAGGCCTTGTCGATCCCAACTTTTTCGATCGAGCGATCCGATTCATCCAAGCATCCCGTCGAAAAACTCGGAGCTCGGAGTTTTCGACGGGATGCTTGGATCGGATTTCTCGATCATTTTTTTTTTTTCTTTTTAATTGAAGCCGTCACCACCCGTCTGAACACGCGGTCACGCCACACAGCAGCAGCCTAGACAACTCTCCGATGCCGGGTTGATTGCTCTACCACTGCTGCTGCTACTGCTTCTACTGCTCACAGCGCAGCACCTCCTAGAACCCGCGAGGGGGACACGAAGCAGTTTTCAACGCTCGTATCAAAACGCCCCCAGAAATCGCACAAAAACCTGCCAAGAACGACGACTCGGACCTATGTGCAGCTGCATCCTACACAAAACACTGTGCAGGATTCGGGTCTTATTGGTGAAGGCGGGTCTTTTGGCCTCCCGGCGTTTTTTTTTTGGAAAAACGCCACCAAAACACGCGGGGGAGCGGCGTGACTGCCCGTGCCGACCTCGAGCCCCCCAAAGGGTTGGGGTTAGGGTTAGGGTTTAGTTAAGGTTAGGGTTAGGGTCAGGCCTGGTGTTGGGTTGGTCTGGGTCGACGTGCAAGGTTAAAATTGACGACACACGTCCGGCACAAGGTTTTGTGTAGGACGCAGCTGTACACAGCGCACGCCGCAGTAAACCTCAAACTCGACCCGACTGTGAAGGTATCGAGACGTTCAGACACACCCCGTCGAATTTATAGGGAGTCGGAAACCGACATTTTTGATCTTTCAATTCGACGGCATAAGAATCAGCCTTAGTGGTGCAGAAATATAATTAGCCCCGAGGCGGAGAATGCGAAGCGCGAACCGTAATCGTGTGGGTCGCAATTAGTGATGCAGTTCTTGAATTGCAGTTAGCGCCACCCTGTAGGGTACGATGGGGTTCGATGAAGCGCAGTTGATTTTGGCTTTGGACGTGAAAATGTGGCCGTGATGGGTGCTGCTGTTGCTGCGGTGGCTGCTCTTGAAAGCCAGAGAAAGCTTGGAGCGCGGCTGCTGTTGTACCGTGGCTGCCTCGAAGTGTCGAAGAGCTTGACGGCGGTGTGTTACAGCAGATAACAGCAACAGAGCGAACAAAACAAAAGCTGAACGTGTGGGTTTCCATGGCCCTGCTTGGCTCGGCGGGGCGGAACGTATTCCCTTGAAAAAACCGGAGGCCGGCTTGGGTTCAAACGTGCGCCAGGGCCTGCCGGCGGCCCCCTTGCCTGCCCCGCAGCCGAAAGCGCGAGAAAAGGCCGGCGGCGGGCGGAGAACGGCTTGCAAATGAAGTGTGCAAACCCTAGATGCATTCGATTGTACTCTGCAAACAACTGCTGTCCTCCTATACAGCACCAACAGCGGTAGTAGTGAAGGCCACCGACGGGTGTGATATCATGTATATGGACGTACCAGTGCCGGAAACGCGAGCGCTAAGAAAGGCAGGTTTAGATTCACTGGAAAATACGACATTTGGAAGCCGTGATGTGCAGAATGCGCTTTTCCTTCCCAAGTAAGAAATATAGCCTGGCCCAGTAAGCATTCATGTTCTGCGCTGCATTTTCCATCTATTAATAGGTATCATAAATAATACGTCAGCTGTGAGTTGGACCGATTGAGTGGTCTATACTCAACACTACAAGCTGCTTGATACATCGGGCACGTTTGTTCTGTGTTCCATTTATAGTGTATAACCAGATGTGGTGTTTTGTGATTTGAAGGTTCTACTCTGGGCACGCTGTCTCTACTGCGATGCTATCTGTACGTTTCTCTCCGGTACCACGGACAAACAAAATATTTGACGAGCACAGCAGCGATTTTGCGCACTCCAGCGCTCGGGCTATCTCAGGGCGTGTCTTAACCCCCCCCCCCCCAGGGAGCATTGGAACGAACTGAATGGAACATTTTTTGGTTGCATCATGAATTGGTGCTGATTGGATGTGGGAAACGAAGAAATTCAGTGCAGCCCGAGAAAAACAGTATATATAGGAGGGGAGGAGGAAGAAGTGTGGCACCCCTTTTTCTTGTTAAGGAGGACCGAACGGCCCGACCGAACGGGAACAAATAGCATATTATTCGATGTAGATGGACACCACCGAAGATGGACGTGGACACCTATTTTCCATGGCATGTACAACAGATACCGTTCGTACTGATTCGGCTGGCGAGACCCAGGATTCTGCATGGACGCAAACACAGTTTTTAGATAGGAACGGAACGAATGACCACGAGCAGCATCGTTCGGTTCCCCGCTGGTTCCCATGCTCCTTGGAGGGAGTTAAGACACGCCCTCAGCTACTCTTGTCACGTCCCCTCAAATAGTCGCAGTCCGAAACGCCTCCCTCTACAAACACCACATTCCTGCCGAAAGTTAAATTTTGAAGAAATTAAGTAGACGCCGCCGCTGCGGGATACCATAGGGTTTGCAATACCCACTGCAGTACAAGGCAGTTCGTAGTGACAGCAGCAGGCAGCGTATACGTAGAGTGTAGTGCAGCGTGTGTTGTCTTGCTCTGCTACCTGGTGCTCGTGAACAACGTCCAGCATCCAGCACACCCAAGGGACCCGTGCCGATCCTTCCGCCTAAAGCAAGTATACAGGCGGCGCAAAAAAAATTGGTCACGCGTCGGCATCGCAAGGGAATTGCTATAGCGAGTGAGATGCCAAACGCACTATTACGGGGGACCATAGTAAGCAGGTCCTTAAGGTACAGACGAAAACCTATATATTTCCTTATGTTTACTGACAGTATTTGGTCCTTTTTACTTATTGTCCCCCGAAGTGCTGCTGTATCATAGGCCCGAAAGGCTATTCAATACGATCACAGATCACTAACCAACTAACCGATAGAACAAAAAAAGAAAATAAAAGTTTGGAAAGACGAAAAGACCTGAAAAAGGGGGAAAAAAAAAAATCGAAGGAAAAAAAAAAAGCAAAACTAAACGAAGACGGGAGGGATTAGCGAAAATGTCTCGTGGTATATACCTACATGGTAGGACTGTAGACTTGGTGGCTGTAGTAGCAGTAGTAGTCACTCCGGAGCAATTGGGTGGCGAAGTTAGTGTTGTTGGGCTAGGTCCTGGTCCAGTATGAGCTGCCAGTGCTACTGCTGTGCTGCCTTAAAGCCTGCCACTGCTGTTTTGCTGTCCTTAAGTCTACTATTAATATTAATACTGACTGTACTGTCTTACTGTAATCCCACTACTGCTGTACTGTTGTCTAAGGGAGCTGCTAATGCTGCCGGGAAAATGACGACTCATGCACGTCCCACGATAGCGCCTCATCATACACACAACGGAAAACCCATCATAAATCGCTATTTTTTTACTTAAAAATATTTGGTCCTGTTTACTATGATCCCCCGTAATAGCCGAAAACGCGAACAGCCTTACCCCGGAAAGATTCATTGTCGAGGTGTGTCCACCCCTCCCGAATAATTCTGCCGGGTGGAAGGAGCCGTACGATCTACATTATCTATCTAGCACACGTTTTTTTTGTTGGATCTGTACTATATCTAACATCGGTATTTACGGTAGATACTTCGTATCTGATCTGTAGATCATCTACGTAGATTTTATTTAAAACTAATACAAAAATACCTCAGCTGTGACTCGGACCGATTCAATCGGTTGATGCTCAACTTTGCGAGCTGCGTGATACGTTTTTTTCTACAGTATATTCCATTTATATATAGGAATGGTGTTTTTGTGCAGTTGATTATACGATGTACTATGCCGTAGACAGAACTTCATTCCTTGAAGTTTGTTCACAGATTGTAATAGTATTAGGGTCATTCTTGTCGGAGAGCTTTGTTTCCATAATTTCTCTATGTTTTTTTCGCTCAATTTTTTAATCTTCCAGATTTCCTGATTTTTTTTTTCCAAATATGTGAAATTTAACAAACATGTTTTTTTGCTTCTTGAGAATTTCACGAATAGTGTTCAGAAAGCCTCCGAATATTGATACATATCTCCAATTATTTCCAAACTTTGGAAATTCTGGAAAAAAAGCTCTCCGATTAATAAGAATTAACCGTAATAGGCCGTTCGCGCGGTGTTTTGTGATCTGTTCGATCTGTGCGCTATGCTTTTTGTCCTCCCCCATCGCTCCGGCAGATCCTTCCGCTGATCCTGATGTTCGTGATGTTCGGCCCGGTGGCACTGACGGGGCTCGTGTTCGTGTACGACTACGTGGCGACGAGCGAGTGGGGGGTTAAGATGGGCCTCTCGGATGACCCGCGAACACGCCTCACGAAGTTCTACAAGAAGCACAACCCGACCAAAATGCGCGATGTGAGAGAGACAGAGAGAGAGAGCATAGGAGAAGATGAAGCAAAAGAGCCGGACGCGGGCTAAATATGTACGGTACCGGTAGTGGTACTGCTGTGGCTCCTGCTCTAAAGGGGGACCATGAGTAATCAGGACCCATCATATACACAAAAACCTCTATATTCCATTGTTTTTACGGAGCATATTTTGTCCTGATTACTATCCCCCCCCCCCCCGATTGCCCGTGTGGCAAAGCAATAGAGCAGAACTCACATAGTAGGAGAATGTGAAATATACAAGGAGGAACGGGATGTGTTGGAAGAGGAGATGAGGAAAATAGACGAATGTGACATGGAGGAGTTTGATACAATGAATAGCAGCGAGAAAAACGATCGCTATCCTAGGAGATAGATGGTGGCCACAGGAGGCCAAACAGGAAGGGGATAAGATTAGCAAAAAGTTTCTATGTAATATGGAAACAACGTAATGAGCGCCCAATTGTTGGAGGTGTCTCTATTAGGAGTAGGAACGGTGCTCCGTCTCGAAAGGGATGCGTGGTCAATGGTCAAATGACTAAGGCAAGCAACAAATGAGTACCCCCCCCCCCCCCCCCCCCCCCCCCCCGACTGTTGCGCAGTACACCTTCTGAGGCTCCTCCTCCTCGCTCAATCCTGTTAGGAATGCAGCCCCGGATTGGGGACAGGACCAGCCAAGTTCCAAGTAGTTCGTCCCCATGAACGGGGGACTGCGGTCCTTCACGGTTAAGGAGCTCTCTCTACATCAATCACCCCCCCCTTAAAAAAAAAACGGCGATAAAAAATAAATACATATAGAGAGATGAACAATCCCGTGGCGTATGTAGGTAAACAACCGAATGGTTTTGTGAACATGTGTGGGATTCCTACGGTATCGGGTGGTATTACGGGGGACCATAGTAAATAGGACCAAATATTGTCATTAAAAATAGGGAAATATATAGGTTTTTGTGTGTACCGTAGGTCCTATTTACTATGGTCTCCAGTAATAGGTTCCTTAGGTTAAAGCCCCCTGTCAGTCCGATTTTTTGTTTTTTTTCTTTCCTCCAAAAAAAATGCCTCTTCAATCGGTAGCATGCTACTGTAATACAGCAGGGGAGAAAAAAAAGTAGGAAATGACAGGAAAGGGCAAAAAACAACTTGCAGAAAAGTACCGTAAGGAGCGTTTAGTTCGTTCGCACAGGGTTGGGTGCGATCGATTTTCGGCGCTCGATTTTTTTCCAGAACGAGAAGGTTAAGGCTGCCGATATAACACCGAAAAAAAGGGTGTTTTTCGGAAAGACCTGGTCGAGAGAAAGAGAAAGAGCCTTCCGAAAATATGGTTTGTTTGTAGTGTTAGACCTTGTATATTACGGGGGACCATAGTAAATAGGACCAAATATTGTTAGTAAAAATAGGGAAGTACAAGGCTTTCCTTCGGAGTGGGTATTCCGTCGTTTCGTGTACATATAACTGCAATTAATCGGCGACATACGATCGTAGCCCAAAGCCAACCAAACTAAATGTATTTGTGTAAGAAACGGTGAAGGATGTAATAATCGCGTTTATTTATGAATGTAATGTGAAACGTAAGATCGGGTGACGCAAGAGTAAGAATGACATTCGCCTAATAATAAGAATAACATCTTTCATCAGTGTGGGGAGAGAGTGGAGTAGTAGTGCTTGGCATGTGGATGATATACAACATACAGGCTGTTGCTTAAAGGAAGGTTTGGGACAGGAGAGAAAGCAGCAGTGCCGGCAACGACAACGGTTATGGAAAAATGCTGTATAGTTGCTGGGCGGCCGCGATTTCGATGTAGCCAGCATAGGAGTTTGGATGAGACATGATATGTAAATAGTCTTCCAGGATGCTGTAGTAACGAGGCGGGAGGCCCAGAATGTGGATCTGTTCGCTGTTGAACCCGTTGGATATGTGTAGGAAGAAATAATCGTGATTTTGGGAAATGTGGGAAACAATTTGTTTCCTTTCGTTCGTCCTGGATGGCGACAATCTGCTTGGCGTACTGTTTCGGAATTCCGCGAAGCCCTGGAGCAGGCGAAATGGAAGGGAGTCTTTTTGCGCTTGATGATGATGTCTCCGTCTTTGATGGTGGAGTCCGTCAGGCGGCAGTTGTAGCACTTGCCACGGACCTGGTCGAAGTAAACATATAGGGTGCGCGGGGCGGGAGTGGCGTGCAGGGAATGGCGGGGGAGGGGGAAGGGGGGGGGGGGGGGGCAGAGTTCATTATTTGTACTACTCTACAGCGGCACAACAGCAGTACGTAATCGCTTGCTATACGACGGCAGCAGCAGCAGCAGAAGCAGCAAGTACGTAATTTCATTGACGATACAGAAATATGTACACACACAAATCACGTCCAGCATGATGTACGGCAACAACGCAGCAGCACCACAAAAAAAATCATTGACGATAAAGAAGTATGTACACACGCACAAGTTTAAGTGTAACAATAGACACACAAATCATGTCCAGCATGATGTACGGCAACAACGCAGCAGTGTCACAAAACGACCAGGAAACACAATTATCCGAGTACATACAAACATTCAGTGAATATTGCGGCAGCACTAAAAGCAGAGCAGCAGCAGCAGCAGAAGCAGCAACGGATCGCCACAGCTGCTAGCAACGATATGAAAAGAAGGGAGAAAAAAAGTACGTACCCCGAGGCCGTCCGAAAAGTATTTTTGGTACCTCACTATAGACCCACCTCCGCATGCTGTACGGCAACAACGCAGCAGCAGCATAGCAACAATACGAAATACGAGAAAAAGTAGTACGTACGCAAAATGCGGGAGCAAAACGACCAAAATATTTTTTTTACGTATCAAAAAAACCATTTGGGTACAAAAATGGCCAATAAAAAACAATAATCCGCGTTGGCAGCAGCGGCATAGCAACGATATGAAAATAAGGAAGAAAAAAAGTATGTACCCTGGTATGCCGCAATCGCAAAACCTACGGAATTTCATAGACGATACCGAAATGTGTACACACACAAGTGCAGCATGATGTACGGCAACAACGCAGCAGCACCACAGCAGCAGCATAGCAACGATATATATGAAAATATCCAAGCCAAAAACGAGAAAAAGCAGTACGTACCCAAAATGCAGGAGCGAAACGACAAAAATATTTTTTCACGTATCAAAAGCAACCATTTGGGTACAAAAACGACCAAGAAAAACAGTAATCCGAGTACATACGAACATTCAGTGGATATTGCGGCAGCACATTAGCAGCAGCAGAAGCAGCTACAGCATTAGCAGCAGCAGAAGCTGCAACGAATCGCCGCAGCGTTGGCAGCAGCGTTGGCAGCAGCAGCAGCAGCAGCAGCATAGCAACGATATGAAAATAAGGAAGAAAAAAAGCATGTACCCTGGTACACCGCCATCGCAAAACCTACGGAATTGACGATCCGAAAATATGTACGCTTCCAGCATGATGTACGGCAACAACGCAGCAGCACTACATACAGCAGCAGCAAGTGCACAGGAGCAGCAGGTGCACAGCACGGCAACAACGCAGCAGCACTACAGCAGCAGCGAGTGCACAGGAGAAGCAGGTGCACAGCAGCAGCAGCACTCATGGCGTGGCGCTGACAGCAGCAGCAGCAGCAGCAGCAGCAGCGGCAGCCGAAAACGAGCAAAATGATGAGCATGAGGGGTCACCCAAACATGTACACACAGAAATCGTGTGCATGCACCGAAAATGCACCACAGTAGCAGCAGCGCTCACGTCGTTCGGTGCAGCGGTGACGGCGACAGCTGAATCCTCCGTTCCTTCGTTCACGTCCCGCAAACAGTTGTGCATGTGCGCGTTCGCGTGCACTGTGTGTAAGAGGAGCCGACGCAACGCACGAAGGGGAAAGAACGAGCATGGATGAGTAAAAAAAAAATAAACGCTTTGACATAAGTTTGTATGCAAAAAGGCAATTGAGAACCCCAAAAAAACGTACTGGCAACATACAGCATGCACAATAGACGTAAGACACTCACCACTGTCAGCAGTCTCGAGGGAGTACGAGACAGTCCCTTCCTTGATCGGGCGAGCACAGAACTCGCAGTCGGTTGCCCTGTCAGGGTGATCCCGCCACCACGCACGTGAGATCCTTGCAGGTGGCGAAGGCCACGTTTTTGCCACCAGGCGCGGAGTTCTTGACCAAGAAATGCTGGTCCGTGCACTGGTCGCAAACAACAGCCGGCACCAGGTCGGTCTTTGTCGTTGCCGCTCTCTTGCCAGAGGGCGAGGACCACGCGCCTCTCGACGAGGGGGAGGTGAGCTTAGGGGGCGTGGAGAAGGGAGAGGCGGGGGTTGCAGCACCAGCAGGTTCGCCACCGACAGCAGCAGCTTGGCCGCCGACAGCTGCACCTATCTATGCCGTTCGTCGAAGGCGAGACGCCTCTTTTAGGCGCCGTGCGAAGAGCTGTCTATTGGTTGGCAGTTTGCGGAAGAAGCAAGAAGAAAGGTTGTTTGGCTGTTCGGCTGTTTCAAAGAAGGAAGAAAGGTTGTTTGGCTGTTCGGCTGTTTCAAAGAAGAAGGGCTGTTCGCGAAGAGCTGTCTATCAGTCGGTCTGTCTGCCAAGAGCTAGCAAGTGACAACGACCTCAAAAATCGTAATTATAGTTGTATTTATATAGTTTTTTGTGCATACCCTAGGTTCTATTTATTATGGACCCCCGTAATAGCAGCACCCCTTATGGTTGTCGAGAAAATGAGCCTTGAAAAATGGTCGATCTCACCCATCCCTTGGGTGAAGTCAACGCTCCTCACTGGCGTATATTATAGCGGCGAAGGGCAGAAGACTCTGCTGAAAATGAAGAAAAATGCGGGAAAATGCTTGGAAAAATGCAGAAACTTTTTTGGAAATAGAAAATACTGCAGTATGAAACGTAGAAAAGGGCAAAATAAATGCAGAAGACAATGAATTGGCCTCTCCGACACCCCGCGAAAACACGCCTTACCAAGTTCTACCAGAAGCGCAACTGATGAGGTATCAGTGTTCAGCTACTGTTAGGTACCAAGATACTAAATTTCCTGGTAAATCGTACCAAGGAATGCAGTATATATATGGGACAATAGACCCGACTATACTGTGCAGGCCTGAGCTGGGTATTCTTATTTATTATTTATCACTCAGACCTTTTTATGTTTTTCTTGTGATAGCTCTCACTTTTCTTGTGATGGCTCTCACATCGTTCTGCGCCAGAGAAGCCCCGAGCGAGGGGATGATTTTATTTGCCGTGTTTCTCAAGAAAACACGCCACCTTTAACAAATAGAGGGGAAACGGGGATGTGCCATGATACAATGCCCCACCTTGTACGGTTTTTCGAGCTGCCACGCCCGGGCTTTTCGGACGTAGTGGGTGAAAGTCGTTGAAATTGACATGCACAAAGACCGTGTCCCCCCCGGCCCCCCTGGTACGATGAGGAAGGGGGGGCAGCGTACTCATTCGTTGCTTGCCTTAGTACTTTGGCCATTGACCACGCATCCCTTTCGAGACGGAGAGGAGGGGGCGGAGATCATGTCCCGGTAGGTCCTGGGCGAAGGCCGGGGATTTGGGGAGCAGGGGTCCTATTACGGAGGACCATAGTAAATAGGACCAAATACTGTTGGAAAAAAAGGTACACATATAGGTTTTTGTGTGTACGGTAGGTCCTATTTACTATGGTCCTCCGTAATAGCCGCCTGGGGCCGACGCCGGTTGGCCTAGAGAGCCCTTGCCGACTTCTCGGCGGAGGCGACGGCCCGGTTGTGAGTCTGGGAGGCCGGTGCGACTGAGATTCGCTCCCGCTCCGCCGAGGCCAGCTGCTGAAGGAGCTTGGCCTTGGTTTGTGGACGACGTCGCAGCTCTACAACAGCACAGCAAAGTAGCAAGAGGCTAGGAAAGACAGACCATCCCGCCCGCCCGCGCGTATTTGGTAGCGATGTGTACCGTCGGCAACAGCAGCTTTGTCAGCGTTTATTTTACCGGGGTACCTACTCTGCGGCGTGGTTCCGCGTTGATTGACAGAGAGTTCACGCGGGAGTAGTAACCCTGGGTGAGAGCCTCCGGCTGGTCGCAGTACGAGGCCTCATGGATCCCAAACTATATACCGGGCACCACGAGTGAACCTAAGACGCAAGGTTACGACGGAATAAAAGGGAGCAATAGGAAACTACGGGCCAAATATGACGCAAGAAACAGCGGCGTGATCGCGAACGATGGACTTCCTGTCGTTCCCGCCGTGCTGTGCTCTCCCCAGTGGCGTGCCAACAGCAGGGGGGCGGTGCGTCCGTTTTTTTTGCATGCTTTTTAGGGGAAGGGGTTGGCGTGGTTTTGTCGTTTTGTTTGCTCTCCCCAGTGCCAGTGCCATACATACCGGTACCTGGTATTCGTATATTATAACTCTATGGAATCCGTGTCCCACGATTCCCAGTACCTTTTTCATTCTCCTCGAGTATTTTCAGTGCTGTATGGTGGGTCAGCCGTGAGTTCGACCGAATTGATTGGTTTGGGTTTTTTTTTGTGAACGATGAAAAAACGTCTACTGCTGTGAGAGCGGATGTTCGAACCTCATCTCTGCAGGCTGTGCGCAGTACTTCGGCCGCGCGTACTCTGTAGGGTATCGTCTCGTGAAGGATATAGGCCGGTGACTCCCCTGGGTGGTGCTGCCCACCCCCCTGGGTGATATTAACACTCTGGGTGATAGTACCCCCCTGGGTGATAGTACCAGGGTCAACAGGGCGATTTTTTGTGTACGGTTAGTGGTACGATACCTACCGAAACATCGAAACTGCACATGCAGTGGTCGGCGAAACCGCTTCTCAGCTCGCACCGGCGCACGCCTGTGGTGGCTTTTTCGTGCGGCACGTGACATGTGCGCACCGTAGCAGCCGCAGACACTGCGCTCCTTCGTGATGGGTAAATTACACATGTGTGTGTATGCTTGTGTGTGAGTTCCTTGTTTTTTTTTTGTGCCATAATTTGAAGGCGAAACCTTACCGCCTAGGCACTCCCTTCAAGGTTGTGTTCGTTAAGGTGTGCAGTCTACGCAAGGGTACCCGAGTACCAACCAAACCTGGTTGTTTTTGGACCGATCATGCTGTCGGGTAGGTAGATAGGTAGGTAGATAGGTAACCGGAGTATCCCCAAGGTGTATACTCGTACTTCGAAGTACAACAGTAGTGGTCTCTTTGTTGTGCCTGTATACGCCAGCCAACAATACCGGCACTGTTGAGGCAACCCGGCACTACTACTCCGCAAGCTGCCACACCGGTGAATCCCGACATTCCACAGGCACTACAGCGGGCAACCGACACTCGAGAGGCACCACGGCTGTACCCTGCTGTACAGACGCTTGCAATCCTTCCCCGTCTCGGACTGGTCATCGATTCCCACTTCCATGATGCAGACATTTCAGGGCAGATCGATTCCTGACTGATCTGTGGTATAAAAGTTAGATCGTGTTGCCGCATGGGGCCCGTATAAGCTGGTACGATGTACGGTAGGGCATGTTTCCTCCTCGGTTTGATCTGTACCGCACTGATCCCGCATACCCGTCTCATTACGGCAGTTTAGGTTCTAGATGACCTATCTGATGCATCTGATACATGTGATACATCTGGTCTGTCCGATGTTTGAAAGGTTTGGTGCCGCGTTGCTTCCATTCCTTGGTCCGGTCCCCGATCTCATTTTTTTTAACGCGCCTCGTTTCTCCCGTTTCCGGTTCCTCAGGTGGACAAGCTGCTGAAGAAGTACGACGGTAGGTACGAGGAGATGTTCCAGAAGCTGGAGGCCAAGTACACCAGGACGGACTCCCGGAGAAAGGTGGAGAAGAGGGGGGGGGGGGGGGGATTGGTTTCCCCTCGCTGCGCGTTGTACCGTCGACGGACGTGTACTCGCGGCGGATGTTGTCGTCGGCCATCATCTTTTGGAACTTGTTGTGGGGGAACGTGTGGCCTTCTGTCCGTGCATTGCTGAAGCATCTCTCGGTACAGCCATTTCCTGCATGCGGCTATTCCTTGCTCGAAAAGTGCGGCTCGTTAGTGTGAAATATATTGATCGATGTAAAGAAGTTAAAACTGACTCGTTTCGTGTCGTGCCATGCTTAACCGGACCGTATGGTGCGACATATATCTCTCCGTAATATTGACAACGTGCCGCCGCCACTGCCACTGCCGCAGAAGCAAACGGACGAGGAGGAGGAGTACCTACGGGAGCAAGAGCGCTACGAGCAGGAGGCGCGGGAAGCGCAGGACAAGTACTGAGGGTCCAGCTAGCCGCGCGGCAGGGGGGGGGCAAAGGCAACACGGGGGTGGAGGGGAGGGAGGAGGCGGAGGGGGCACGCGCCAGGAATGCGTTGTTTGGGTTGGACGGGATAGGCGCGAGGTCGGTGGCGGGGAGAGCCCTGATCGTTGCAGCGGAGCCTGGCCGCGGGCTCGCGGGCTTGCCGTGCTACAGCGATTATTTTTTTCGCCTCTTTCCTCAGCGTCGCGTCTCTATGCCTCGTTCCTTGCTGTTGCCGTAGAAGCAACCGCTGCAGGAACAGTGCCCTCAAGGGTCAGAGCCAAGGTCTGGAGGCGGACCGTCACGTACTTGGTTTGAGTTTGGGGTTTTTGGAGTCAGACGCTACATATAGCCGGTTTGGCACCGCTACGCTATGTTCCTGTTTTTGACGCCGGCGGTTTTTACAGCTGGTTTTTTGCGGCAGCATTTTGTTGGCGTCTGTCGTTTTTCATTCCCCGTCGCCCGGTAATGTCTGCCCTTCTCGCCCACTCGCCTATGACGTAAGCCTAGGTCAGGTTTTTCGGTGGGGTTATAATCTTCATAGGACAACTACAGTGTTGATAAAATGACCGTGCCGTTTTGGTTATTTCTCGGCATTGGGTGCGTCTATTTGCGCCGAGCTGACTGAGGTGGCAGCTGCTATAATAGGTAAAGAGGCGTCCCCATTGCATTGAGCGGCGATATTCTCGTTTTTTTTCAATACTGCCGCGCGATATGTGTGTCATGTCAAGCGCTTTCAGCGCCGCCCCGCGTGCACGAACGAGCACACACCCATTGCGGCAGATGTGATGATGATGCTATGCACTCCTTTTTTTATGCTTGAAGAACTTATTTACCCCAAAGCACGTCGAAGCTCGGACCGATTCGAGCAATGCACGTACAGTACCGCTCTCTCACAAAAACTTGGAATTAGGCTCGCGCTGGCGTTTTTATTCTGGCGGCTGTCTGAAGACCCCGGCAGTAGGCGGCTGCCTTGAAGATTGGGCAACAGCGCCCAGGCTCAGCAGTGTTTCGCCATACTGTTTTTTTCACAGTTTGCAACATCTCGGGCGTACGTTCTTGTGGAAGGGCTGGTGCTGTGTTCACGGAGACATAGGAATGCCCAATTATCGAGATGCCCGCCCGCATGGTGTGGCGTGTGGTGCGCCTGCTGCGTTACGTGAGCCAACCCACAATAAGAGGAAAGCACACAGACAGGTGCCCCCCCCCCCCACCCCCTTGGATGATAGGCGTAAAAATCTCCTTTGGTGGAGACATTGAACAATGCGGCAAACCACACAAGTCTAACAGCCTCTCAAATCGGTACTCCAAATAATGGTGCACTATATATGTTCAACGTCTCCGCAGGGATTTTTTCATGCCCACATGGTGTAGGGGTGGGGGGGGGGGTGTGCACTTTTGTCAGTAGGGACTACAAGCCAACTGCTTGCATAATAATAAGCTTCTCCCAGGGAAAAATGGCTCCAAGGGAGCCAGTTGTGTTGATGTTGGGGGCGGTGCCATTCGCGTGTGCTCGCTATAACTACGCCTGCCCACACTTACTTGCTCCTCCTGTAGACTGCTGACTAACCTTCTCGGGAGCCGTTTTGATTCGGACACATTTATTCGGGTTTTCCGCGACAGAGAACCCCAATGAGATGGGGAATATTCCACACATGGAACAGATCATCGATTTCCACTTCGTGGTCTGCAGTAGATCCTTCACGGAAGAAAACAACAAAACATCCTGGTCTGTTTGACCTACTTGAAAAGCTCATGCTGCCGAGTGGGAGTCCAGTCGTATAATCTGCATGATCTACGTAGCACATATTTTTTGGGGTCGGATGTAATGTGTATTATCCACGTCCTGCGCAACATTTGACGCGTTCTACGATAAAGAGGTTCACCCTAAATTTTCTGAGGCTCCTCACTTAAGGTCCATACCTCACCCGAAAACTGACTGCAGCGAAAATCAAATTGCATCCCGATGAAAAATCCAATATGACCCAAGTATACAAAAACGTTATTTTTCGAAAAAAGATTGGCATTCCGACGATTTTGGGTTAAGGAGCCCCGTCATCCAGAAAACATTATTTTAGCGGAAATGTGCTGCCTCTATCGTAGAACGCGTCATTTCATTACGGTAGGTTAATATCTACCTGGTGGTGGGCTACAGATAACACTCGTATTCTTAAGTAATAATAGATCGTGATCGGTCCAACGTGTGGAATATTCTGATCGAAGAACGAGAGAAACATGAGGGGTTCAAACACCCATCGGGGCATCGAGTAACTGCTACGAAGCTCGTACCGTTGCCCATTGTATATACGTACGTACCTATCCCGGTAACTTGTTTTGCGATCAAGGTGTTTCCTTAATTCGTAGCCGAGCCGAACGTACGTACACCCCCCCCCCCCGTCCATTTGCGGAGGCAGCAGCAGTGCTTTTTTCGTCTAAAATGGTCTTCTATTATAATGATGATACAAAAAAACACCCAACAAACACGAGAGAGGCTCCCACCTGACTGATCGCACGGGGCAACCGTAACAATATTACTACGTGTTATCTGTCGTACAGATAGGCCGCAATTAATGGTGGGGTGTCGATGATATTGGCTTGACATATTTTTTGCATCACCAGGTATGAATACTGGTACTACAAATTGTTGTAGACGGAAGGTTAGAGGTGTGGGCATGCTGTATAGGTGCGCTGCTCAATTGGATGGCCATCGTGCGGGCAAAACTGCACGACAAGGTGATTATGACAGTCAGCAGCAGGAACACGAGCGTTCGTAGCAGTGGAGACCGACTGGGTGCATGTTCCGTAGCCAACATACTATCTGCACGTACTAATCGTACCTGACTGCATCCCTGGCAACTGGCAACTGGGTTCGAAGACCAGAGAGGTATGATACGTAGAAAAGACCAGTAAATCGGGCAAATCGCGGATTGGCAACAGGGGATAGGGGACAAATATCCCCCATCCCGAACTTCAACTAAACCGCCTCCTTTCCGAGATGATTTCTCCCTATTTCGATGCTTTCTTATCGCGCACGAGCACAGACTATTAAAGGGTATCGTAGATCAGACTGAAAGCAACGCCCCCAAGAGATCACGGAGAGATGACAGACCCCAAGGCTATTGACCGCAAAGCAACGCTGCTCCAGCGCCCCGCTTTCACTGGAAAAAAGGACGGTGAGTGAGCCAAGCCGAATCGAGCCGTGGTACCTCCTGAACAGCTTCGTACGAGTTTTTTTTTTTATGCCCGATGATATATACCTTTTTGTTCGTAAATTTAAGGACCGTTTTGATATTAATTTGACCAATAAAACGGTTTTTTACATTTCCGGACAGAGTGAACATAGACCCCAAAATGAAAGTAGAAACGCTGTTCTGCTGACCCTTCTTTCTTCTGCCTTGCGGGGGGCCCAAGCTCATCATCCAGCGAGCCTTAGAGCGAGGCACCGACACCTGATCCGACGACGCGGTGCCTGTCTCCATGCGTCTGGCGTCCTCGCCAAGCCGCCCTGTGGCAAAATCCGTGCTGGCGGCGCTTCAGAAGCAGGCACAAATCTCGTGAACCAATCCGAGCCTTTGGAGGGGTGCGTGTCTCTTCTTGTGTCTTCTCTCCCCGCCGCTGGTTGCCCCTTGGAAGCAAGTGCGTACATCTTCATTATATAGCCATCGTGCCTGCTGAGTAGTGAGTAGCATGATATGCACGTACCAGGTGATATTCCTGTCCAGTCCTCGAGCATCGGGGCAGGAATTGCACCCCCCTGACCGCGCCCTCTGACTTCAAGGAGGAAGAGGCCGCCCGCAGCTCGCGGCGTGCTTTGTCGGGGGGCTTGGCTGCGCTGCTCTCTGCCGGGGGGCCGAGCTGACTTCCCTCGGTTTCTTCTTCGTAGATGACCTTGTGTGTGCAGGTTTTGGATGCCCCGCTCCCCCCCCTCTTGTTTTGCGAGATCATGTCGCATTTCAGTCATCGCGGCACTACTGCTGCGCACCGTCTCATACAAGTAAATTCGTAAATACGAAACGTAAATACCTCCCCACTACCCGAGACACCCCTATGTTACTATTAATATTTATATTATCCCTTCGTATTTGTGTGTGCAGGCAGACAAGAGGAACACGAATGAGCACGAGTATGCACTGCTGCTGTGCACTTTTGTCGGAGTATGCTCTTGAGATCGTACTCACACACACTGATAGCTGTTTGTACGTACAACAGCAGTAGTAGTGTGTACGGCGCACCGCAGCAGCGATTCGCCGAGGGAGTCTGCCCGTTCCCACCCTTCCAGTCTGCGCATGCGAGAGAAGGGGGAGGGAGAGAGAGACAGGGAGATAGATGTTCAGTCAGACTCTCAACCCTCAAAGGTCTACCCCGAAACGGTGACACAAACAAATGCACAACATGGACATGCTGCTTTTGATGGGGGAGGGAAAACTGCTTGTGATTTTTTGCCGTCATATACCTGGTACCTGGTGATGCCGGTATGATGGTACTCCGTTCCAGTATAGTTGTCGATGTTGATGGCGGTGTGATGTTGATGTTTCGTTCGAGTTGACGGGTCCCCCATCTGCCATGATGCAGCAATTTTAGAGTGCGTTGTTGTTCGTATACGAATACGTACACTTCCGGCGGTGTAATTTTTTCGTCATTTCGCGCATTAAACGAGTCGTACCACAGGCCACAAACAAGTACGACACCTCATTCGATACGGCGTGTTCGCTCATACACACTAATAATAATAATAATAGTAGTAGTTTATGTGTTGTATACCAGGTACAATTCGAACAAGCTTCTATTCTTCTCTGAACGACGCATGGTCTCAGTCGTAAGAAGGTGTCTATGAGTACCAGGTATGTCATACGTATCTACCCCCCCCCCCCCCCCCCCCCCCCGTCCTCCCCACGTCACGTGCCTCCATTTTTACCGCTCAGAGGGTTCAGCATCCCCGCTGCTTGTACGGCAGAAAGCTCTATTTGGTTTTTAGTTCTCGCTCCGTTCTATTTAACGCCAAGTACAGCAGTGCCTGGTGTATTATTATTACGAAACAAAGTACAATGACAGCGGTCGACCCCAAGCCAACTAACTCGGCAGCTTGAAGGTTGGGGTTGTTGCTTTTTCGGTTGATCGCTCTGTGCTGCTTTACGAACGGCGGGAGGGGGGAGACAATCGCTGTTTTGTATTATTGCACGTAGCCAGTACGTATCGGTTCGACACGACGACATATACCTGGTGTTATTAATTTATTTATGTATTCTTCGAACCAGCATGTAAGACGCGAGGGTTAATTATTAATGTTAATAGTTGCACAAACATGTTTCAAATCCGATAAATTTGAACACGCCCATGAACTACTAGTACTGTATAAATAAAACTATATACAACCACAATAACCGGAAACTACAGCTGTAGGCACACGCCTCCTCTCCCCTGCCCCCCTCACCGCTCCTGGGGCCTGGCCGTGCCCCTTCCCCCCCCCCCCCCCAAAACCGTCTTCCCCACCCCCGGGGCCTGGCCATGGGTGTGGTTTCAAACCTGCCCCCAGCAGTCGGGCCATATATACCCAGTCCAAGATGTCGAGAGACATGTTATGCAAGGCAAAACGTGCGCTGTCAAGGGTGCAACACGAATATAGGGCCGAGTGTTTCAGACTAAAACCTGGTAGTTTGGTGTCAGTCACAGGGCGTGTCAAGGTGAACTTGCTGTCTGTCAAGGGATGAAAGTGCTGTCTCCTGTCACATCATTGTACACAGCAGTACTCTATTAAAAGCAGCAGCCGCAGCAGTCGAGTCGAGCAGCAGCCATATTAGCAGTGCTTCTGACCGACTGACCGGCCTGTCCGGCCTGTCCGACTGACGGGTCTGGGGTCGTCGGTATGTTTTTTGTTTTTGTTTTTATATATACAAATCCAGTAACCAACTTTAAACTCGTTTGGGCTGATGGGTGTTACTTGCCCGGCTTCTTGCGCAGTGGCCAGAAATGTTTTTTCCTGAGATTCGAAGATTTGTTTTCTTGTTCATGTTTCTTAGTGCTTGCCCCGTGGCTACGCACGAAAGCCTCCTTGTTGTTCTTCCCTCTTTCCAGCTTCGGCTTGCGACACCCCCCGAGATTTCCGGCCAGCCACAACCCCCCCGACGGGGAACCTTGTACGTACAAAGAATACGTCAAGCTGTTTTTGTTTGGTCACGCATTGTACGAAAAGCATTTCATGTGTTCGCGGAACATTGTGTGAAGAATCAACAGCTAGCTTGCAATACGATTTTTGTATAGCTCTATTTTTTTCTCATTTATTTGTATTTCAACCAAGTATTTCACATACGGTAGGTTTTTGTTGTTGTTTTTGTTGTTGGTTGTACTCGTGCTTTGAAGTAATTATTTATGAACGCACGGGGGGGGGTACGTTCTCAGATGTTCACACGAAGTTCATACCAGGTTTTTTCTTCTGCGTATGATTTTTTCTGTCTCACAGCAGTCTGTGACGGCAGAAGTAGTATGCCTCTATTACGGGGGCCCATAGTAAGTAGGGCCAAATATTGTCAGTAAAGATAGGTAAATATATTGGTTTTTATGTATACCATAGGTCCTATTAACCATAGACCCCCGTGATAGGATAATGAATCAGGATGGACACTGGGTATGCCGACTTACTGCTGCTCCAAAGCACCAGTTGTACAGTAGCAGTATTAATAGTTTGCTACGACAGTATTAATACCTGGTATTTTATATATTTTGAAATACGTCAGCTGTGAGTTCGACTGATTAAATAGTTGATACTCAACTTTGCAAGCTGCGTAATACCTGGTACATTGTAGAAAAAACGGCGGTTCAATGCCAAGACAGCACCCACACCTCGACGTAATTTCGAAAGGTCTGTTTTTTCGTATTTTTTACGTCGTGTAGTCACCCACGCACTCTACAAGCAGCTGTTGGCGCTATGTCAGGGACCAGGGTGTACGATCAAGCAGTACGCAGCAGTATGGGCCCGCCGAGAAGAAACGCCTACGAGTACGTGGGGCATAATATGAGCAAGGCTTGAAAGACACCCTCTTGACAATGTGGCCCCTTAAGGCTACTATTTACTTGATTATTATACCTGGTACTACTGTACACAGGCTAGTACAGGCCCCAATTTTTAGGACTGCAGTCCCGCTTTGGGGGCAAGCAACACCATTTATTATTACGGGGAACCATAGTAAATAAGACCAAATATTGTTGGTAAAAATAGGGAAATATATAGGTTTTTTTTGGGTGTAACGTATGGCTAAACCCTCCGTATTAGTACTGCTTGTAATTTTGGTGGTTCGTGCTCCGAACGGGACTGCAGTCCTCAAAGGGTCAAGAGTCCGATCAATGTCCGCCGTTTTTGAGAAATAGAGGCCCTGAAAAATTGGCACACACCTGGCGTGTTCCACGAGTATTATTAGCCCCTGCTGCCGACCCATTAGTGGTTCTGCCTTTTTTTTTTTTTTTTTTTTTTGTCTTGTCCGACGAACTGCTTTTTTGTTTTCTTTTGGGAGATTTTTGGGTCTTGAGGGGTACCCAAATTTTCGGCGACCAAAAAAAAAAACAAACCATTCGTCGACGGTTCGGCAGGGGCATGTAGAACATGTTGTGCAAAAGTTCAGGGTAGTGAGTGTCGTAGACACGGCGTGTGGACATTTTGACTTTAGTGCAGTAAACGTGCAAATTCCGGCATCGCCTATGAATTACGCCTGACGGGGGGGCCATAGTTAATAGGACCTACGGACCTACGGTACACACAAGAACCTATATATTTTCCTATCTTTACCAAAAATATTCGGTCCTATTTACTATGGTCCCCCGCGGTAGTTTCAGGATATAATCGATTTTGGGGGCGTTCAGTGAGATTTGATATGTTGATTATACGCAGTCAAATCTTCGAATGTTCGCGTGAAAGTTTGCACGAACATCTGGTATGCCTTGGACGACGTGGAAGCGGTTGGTTAAGAAAGAAAATGGAGAAAAGAAATGTATTTATTTCTATGTCAACGACTGACTAATTTTGACATCTTTGAAAAATGGCCTGTGATTGGTCCGGTAAAATTTTCGGCGTTAGCGGCGGTCCTAGGTCCTTGAAGATTAAGCTGGCCATGCATGTCACCCTCTTCCACTGTTCATGACGGTCAGCATGATACCAGTATGTGACCTTTGGGTTGCTATTGCAAGCGGCATTCGTAGCTGACGAAGCGTTGCAATATGCTTGAACCAGCTCGAACCTGATTTTTTTTGTGTAGCGGATGGATAGATGCCTCTGAGCATGCGTTTTTAACCCCTTGGCGGGCCCGAAATATACCGTACCACAATCACACTGGGTGGTAAGATAACACACCCCCTTAGACGCATTTTCAGACCCGGTTTCCTCCACACGATAAGGGGCACACGCAACGAAAATGGTGGCTTCGGAAATATTTCATCGAGAAGGTTGCACAGACGCGTCACCCGGCGTGCTCACTACGCCTTCCCCGTTCTCGAGAAACCCAGCTAGCTATGAAAATCGTCGAAGGGGGTGTGCTATCTGTATTATTACGGAGGACCATAGTAAATAGGATCCACGGTACACACAAAAACCTATATACTTACCTATTTTTACTAACAAAATTTGGTCCTACTTACTATGGCCCCCCGTATTAGGTATATATTCATCATATGAAAACCGTCCTACGGAACAGATCACTACTCCAAGATGGGTACGGCCTTCGTACACGGTAGTACGAGCTACGAAGTTGTACCGGGTAACCCTGCTGTGTTACGCAGCAGGGACTATATATTACGAGGGACCGTAGTAAATAGGACCAAATTTTGTTGGTAAAAATAGGGAAATGTATAGGTTTTTATGTGTACCGTAGGTCCTGTTTACTATGGTCCCCCGTAGTAGATGATGCTGACTGCTGCTGTATGTAGTAGGTGTCATCCCTGATATTGCCTTGCGTGTTGTAGGGTATATACAGCGACGAAATCGACGACACGTTTGGTGTCAGGAACCGCCGTGTATACGAACAGCGGGAGGACAGCAAGGGTAGGACAATGCTGTGCCCATGCTGTGCGACTCCTTGCGTTGTGTGTATCCCGGACGCCGACTCAACTGCTGTTGCCATAATCCCCCGCTGAATCAATCACCCAGTCAGTGGCCTTTTGATGTAATCGTTCAGTCCCTTTCTTGTTCCTCGACTTTGCCTCGGCCCTCTGAAGTCACCCGAGCGGGTTTGTCCAAAATCCTTGTAGCCCCCCCCCCCCCCCCCCCCCCCCCCCCCCCCCCCCCCCCCCGAAAGTGGATTCTTTTGTTTCCTGACTTTCCTTTCGTGTTGGTGGGCCAGAAGAATACTGGTTCAACCCTTTCGAAGCAAACCGCAGCCCCGTTTTGGGAAGAGACTCTTACGGGGGACCATAGTAAATAGGACCTAACATTGTTGGTAAAAGTAGGTAAATATATAGGTTTTTGTGTGTACCGCAGGTCCTATTTAATACGGTCCCCCGTAAAAGGGTGAACAGTTAATATTACGGGGGACCATAGTAAACAGGACCAAATATTGTTCTTGATAGTAAAAATAGGTAAATATATAGGTTTTTGTGTGTACCATAGGTCCTATTAACCCTTTGAGTACCGCAGTCCCGTTTCGGGGACAAATCACTTGGAATTAGACTGGTTTGTCCCCAAATCAGGACTGCGGTACTAAATAGGTTAACTATTTTATTTATTTATTTATTTATTTATTTATCTATTTATTTATTTATTTATTTATTTATTTATTTATTTTTATTCATCACTTTTACTTCCCAGCCCACTCGTAGGAGGTTTTTACCCTCGACGATCTTCTGGACAAGCCGTGGTCACAGGTGTCGTCGTCCCTTCTCCCCCCCGGTACGTGCCTTTATTTTTTGGACCCCCGTAGTTAGTACTTTAGTCTCCAAAGAGGGGCTGCAGTTGGCCCTAGAAGGGGTGATGGCCTTAACGTGAACATTCAGTACCGCCCCTTTGGGCGTGAATGCAAGAATCACATGGCCTTGGTATTGGTGACTACACATTCCTTACCAGGTGTATATTTCCGCCTGGTGCCTAATATAAGTAATAGTCGAAATTCGACATTTCTACTGCTGCTGTAACACTTGGAAGTTAACGAACGCACTCCCTGCGACGATTTTCATCGCTAGCTTAGCTGGGTTTCTCGAGAACAGGGAAGGCGTAGCTGAGTACGCGGAGCTATGCGTCCATGCAACCTCTGGCCTTGTCGACGAAATATTTCCAAAGCCCCTTTTTTTTGTTGTAATGCCCCGGAGAGCGAGAGGAAACCCCTGTCCACAGCCACGTTTTTTGATGTGCGTGTGTGTGTCCCCATTTTGAAGGAGACCGGGTCTGAGAATGCGCCCCTCCCAGGAGGTGTGTTATCGTATCACCCAGTGTGATACGTGTACGGTAAGAGCATTGCTGTGTTGTAATTTCGTCGTGCCATCCACCGTTGAGCTCGACCCTTGACCAGGAGTCCGCGGGTTGAAGTGCAGTAGTAGCCGCAATGTACGCTGCGGAGACAGGAAGAACCAGAGAAATCCGTATTTTTTTTTTTGTGCTAGTACGGGGGACCGTAGTAAATAGGACCAAATATTGTTTGTAAAAAAAGGGAAATATACAAGTTTTTGTTTGTACCGTAGGTCCTATTAACTATGCCCCCCCCGTAATAGTACGGTCCCGCTCTGGACGGAAATGTAAGGGACGTTTGGTCCGAAATTCCACGGTAGAAATCCCGTGGTGTATATACCGCTGTGCTTCCTACTCCGTACAAAAAAAGAAAAAGAAAAAAAAAACGTCACATTCGTCAATCTGTTGCGGTTGGTTCACACGCGATTCCACGGTCGGCGGGATTAATCTCGAGGAAGGACCTGCTATTCGCACCCCAACGGTGTGTATATATATATGTTTATTTCCACTCAGAGTGGTCCCAGTAATATTAATAGTGATGAAGCTTCATTTGGTGACCCCCGTCAATCCCTTGTGTGAAACGTTCAACCTTACGTCATAAACGAAGGGACCGCTTGCGACCTAAGAAAGCGGTGACTCGGCAGACTCTTTCAGGTCTGGCGCTCGAGGTATCCACCTGTGCATGCGTGCATATGTGCGTGAGTGCATGAGTGCATGCCGAGGTTGTACGGTATCTACGTGTTTCCCCTTGTTATTTGCACTGATTGACAGCAGTAGTGGACAAACCTTGATAGTAGATCTTCCTGGGGTAGCTAATTAGGCGCTCTGATCGGCTGGGGGTATGTTTTACGCGGCTCAATCAACTCTCGAGTCTTTCCCAGCCACGGCATCCCGAGTCATCCACGAGTCAACCTAGAGTCTTCCCAAGCTCAGCATCCACGCCGGCCGAGCCAACCTAGAGTCTTAACAAGCACAGCATCCCAGCACTGACCACTGGCATTAGGGTTCGGGTTCGGGTTAGGGTTCGGGTCGGAGGGTCCGGCTTCAGGCGTCCAACACAAAACCCCCATAAAGATCTACTATCAAGGTCTGTCCACCCCCTCCTGATTGAAGATGAAAGAGACGCATCTACTACTACTACTACTGCTGCTGCTGCTGCTGCTGCTGCTGCTGTATGTGTGTGTGCAATTACGGGGGACCATAGTAAATGGGACTAAATTTTGTCATATTGAAAACAGGGAAATGTATAGGTTTTGGTCTATATATATATACACCGTGTAGGTGCTATTTAGTTTGGACCTCCGTAATACGATGTTAATGATGATAAATAAATACAACGTCCGGTTGTGTTCGCGTAGATTTACGGTGTGTGGCAAAGCTCCTCGGATGTGCCCTTTAACAGGAAATAGAGCCTTCACAAGCACAGGCACAAGCACGACGACCAGCATAACCTAGCAGGCCTCTGGTCAGGGTTAGAGTTAAGAGTGCCGGGTCGGGGTGGTAGCCGCCGTGATACATGACATGACCATCGGGAAAGAAATCCCTTAGGCCGTTTTCCTGTGCGGTTCGATTTCGAGCTTCAGATTTGTATTTTTCGATCTCAGAATCGAATGACCCTACTTATGCAGTCCGATTATGCAAAACCCGACCGGAATTTTTTCGATTTGAGAATCCGATGACCCAAGTCGTCGGATTTTGGCGCCCAAAATCCGACGACCTGGGTCATCAGATTTTCAAATCGAAAAATGGCATGCTCTCTAAATTCAAGATATTATCCACGACAGCAAACAGCAGCGGAACGATCGATGAGTTGGATGGTGATACAGCTGTATAGCGACGTTGCTTCGCGCCCGACGCGCGGACGGCGCGTCCCTCCGTGGCCAGACTAGAGCCGGCTGGCGCGGGCTCGGGCCTAGAGACCAAGAGAAGAGCACTCGGCACGCGCCTCTCCGTGGATACGTACTCGTAGACTACACCGCAGCTGTACAGCAGCAGCAGCAGCAGCAGTCAAGTCACAAAATCAAACACAAAATACCAAGACAGATTGACTCTAGCACACTCGCCACATCTCTTCGCCACCAGACTAGAGGCAGTCAGCGTGGGCTCGGACGCTTGGGTCCTACGCGCAGGGCAGCGCACCCAGCGCGTCTCTTCGCGGCGCCAAATCACAAAAACAGCAGTTGGTCTCGGCGTTTGCTCGAATCCCTACACGCACAATAAATCTGATTTTTCCGCATAGGAAGGCCCTTTCGATTTGTCAAGCTCATATCTGAAAATGCCATCGGGTCAAAATCTGAAGCTCAAAAATCGAACGCATAGGAAACGGCCTTACAGATAGTTTCGCGACGAAACCCCTCCCTCATTTTACTCGCGAGCAGTTTTTTTTTTTATTTTTTATTTTATCCTCCGGCGGATTGGTAAAAATAAGGCGTAAGCTCACCACACTTCTAGGTTGTACAATCTGTGAGCTCAAATCTTTAGGGTTGTTTTTGACTTGGAAAATTGCGTGGCGCGGTCTGCACTTACTTCGGAATCGTCGTCCGCAATTGAGAAATTTCCTGGTTCGATGCAAACGCGACCGCGTGTATGGCCAATTTTGGCCCGTTTTTGCTGCGGTTTGGGGTCAGGGGTTGGGTTGGGTCTTCGCCCGTGCCTCGATCCAAACAGGAACCAAAATGCCTGTACAGCCTACCAACCTGAAGATGCGAGCTCACAGATTCTGCAATCGGACCTTCTTACTCGCAGAACAGCATACTTTTATTCGGGCACTTGTTTCTGAAGATCTTGCCAGACATGGGTGGGGATTTACGGCGGCGGCTGTGTTACGTTAGCCAATCTAAACCCTTAGGGGACCCAGAAAAAACTCACAACGAAACGCTTACGAAACGTGACCAACAACTCGCGATGTGCGTGCGCGGCCTTGTCGACCGTGTATATTTTATCCCTTCTGGGAATTTTTTGGGGAAAAATCGACAAAAAAAAAAAAAAAAAGTGTGACGGAATACTACGCACAGCAACGAACGGCCACTGCGTGACTGGGGAGATGATTACTAACAAAGTTAGTGTTGGAGTTACAACGCAAAGGAGTCGCACGGCGCGAGACCAACACGATCCCATGTACCCGTGCTCCTTGCTTACTGCTGGGCGCTCATGCTGTGTACGTAGGTATAGATAGGTACCGGGTGGAATTTTGTCAGCAACAAAGTTTTCGATGTTTTTGGACGCGTGTGTCGGGGTCCCGTCGGGGGCTGCGTCGTACGTGTATGAACAAATTTTTGGGTTGTCACCGGAGGACGCGGCCAGCAGGCAGTCCCCGCGTTGAAAACTCATAGAGGCTGAGCGAGCTTCGTGTGCGGCTCTCTTTTTCTTTTTCTTTTTTTTGTTTTTCTTCTCATGAGAGGGCGCTATTATATTGTACGTATCTGGTATCTGGTGGGATTTACAGCAGCGCTCCTCGCTCGGCACGAATGGTCATCGCACGTAGGCGGTAAAATGTTGAGGTCTCCGTTCGTTATTTAGTAAGGCCGTAGTCCGTTGAGTTACTGGCGGAAGGTCCACCAATCGCCTACCCGGTCTGAGTCATGTGACAAAACTTCTTGAGCAACGCAGAAAAACTGTTCTTATTACGGGGGGCCATAGTTAACAGGACCAAATATTGTGAGTAAAAATAGGTAAATATACAGGTTTTTGTGTGTACCGTAGGTCCTATTAACTATGGACCCCCGTAATAGTAGTGTCAGCTGCACATACATGTGCGGCAGTAGCACGAAAGTTATCGGAATGGGGTTCAGAACTTTCGGGGAAGCAGTGGGGGCGCTTGCGGTTTTGCGTCTTGACGTGGGCAACAACATATCTGGTGCATGGGTACGAAAACGCTTCGAGGGCAGCACAAAAGAAACCAGCGCGTAGGTCCAGCACTGAACACCACTCTTGTGTCACGTACCGTACTGAAATGGACACTGCTGGATCTATTGTACCGCATCGTGTCAGGGAGAGGATATCAGTGAGGAAGGCTGGCTGAGATTTTGTGGGAAAATAAAATCAAAAAAAAAAACGGGAGACGCTATGCTTCTGAAGCTGCAGTCCAGAACGCGCCCATTCTCATATAAAAAATCCAGCCTCAAATCAGATTTCCTGTCTCTTTTGTCAAGGGTTCCGTACTGCTGCAGTCCCGTAGCTGTTGGTCGTGCCTGTGCTCCCCTGTGTGGTAAAGGTGTCAAATGATTTATTAATATCACGGTGGGGTGGCCCTGCTCGCCGGAGGGCCAGTGAGCCACGAGGCGCTTTCGCTGTCATGCACGTATATATGTACATGCATCGAAAGGGAGAGCAAGAGGGATGAGGTGGAGGAGGGGCGCAGAGACAAGATGGCGCTGCTGGTGCTGGTGCTGCTGGTGCTGCTGCTGCCGCCGTCATTGAATTCTGAATCGATCTGTCATACGATACATCTTCTTGTCCTTCTTCATTTTTTTTTCCCATCTTCGTCCTTGTTCATCTTAAGCTTCCTCTCTGATCACGGTAGTAGCATACGAAAACTCGTCAACGCCACTTTTTTTTTTTCTGTTGTTGTTTTTTTCGGTTTCAGTGACTACGTCAGTTGGTTCGGTGTTGCCGGCTCTATGATAGATCCTTGTTGGCGTGCTGAGCGATTCTAACGAACCCAACGCGCGACCAATCTAAAGGAAGGCATACCCGGCAATATTAAATGATTGTTTCACCTCTGTACAGGCGGACTATTTGAAACTTTTTAAGTGTTCGGTCGAGTCTGTCGACGAGATAGCTTTTAAGAGTGAAGACTGCCAACCGAGCACTCCTCAACTCCCCCCCCCCCCCCCTCCTCTCTGGCCATGCGACTACGGCACTGCATGATAATGGGTACTCCCCCTTTCTTATCACCTTCCTCCTCTCCTCCTCCTTCTCCTCCTCCCACCCCCCCCCCCCCCTCTCTCTCTCTCTCCTAACTCTCCCCCCCCTCTCCTCCTCCCCCTGCCCCCGCCCCCCCCCCTCCTTTTTCCCCCTCACTCTCGTTCTCTCCCCCCCCCCCCTCTCCCCCCCCCTCCCCCCCCCCCCCCCCCCCCCCCCCCCCCCCCCCCCCCCCTCCTTTCTCCTCCCTCTCGTTCTCTTGCTCACCCCCACTCCCTTCCTGCACCCCCTCCTCCCGCCTCCCGCCTCCCGCCTCCCTCCCCTCGTTCTCCTCCTCCTTCACTTTTCCTCTTCCTCCAACCCACCGTTCCTGCGTGGAAAACAGACGTGGTGGCAGAAAACGTAGGCGATGTTTCGTTCGACGAGTGCATGAAGCTCGCGCGCGAGCTTAAGGACTTCTCTCAGCTCCCCTTGTCGTGCAGGCAGTATCTGGACAAGAAGGCGGTTCTCCACCAGGCGTGCGAGGGGATGACGGGGGACCAGGTATGCATGTACAGATGGTGAGGTTGGCTAGTTTAATTATAGACTCGGTTGACCCATACGTACACCTATATATAGTAGTTATCTCTATTTCCAGTATAAGTTTGGTGCATGTATATCATGTGGTGGGGAGGATTATTTATCTTCCCAAGTCGGGGAGGGGGGGGGGGGGGGGGGGGGGGGGGGGGGGGGGGGGGGGCGGGTGCACTAAATTATCATGCATGGCCGTCGTCGTCGTATGGCCATAGACCCTCGCACCCCTACAATGCCGGGACGGAGCACGTCGGGTTTTCACCGACCAGGCGGACATTGCTTGCACCAAGCTTTGCGAAGCGCGGTGAGGTGTAGGGCGAGTCGCGTGAAGGGTGAGCTTCATCCTGCTAAGAACCGCTTTAGAGGCGGATTTTCTTGCATATGGACGACAGCATCAATGAAGTGATTCAATTTGTGGTGTGGCCACTTCCAGAGACAGCGATGGGTTTACTATGTAACTGCCTCGTGGGTGCCTCACCGTATACACACTACGTGGTACGATCATCCCCCTTGTGCGGAGTGAAGGTTCTCCCCGCACAAAAATGATCTAACTTGACCGCCAGCCGTGGTAACCGCAAAAAAAAAAAAAAAAAAAAAAAAAAAAACGGTACCCTGGCAGTCTAGCTCACGCAGTGAGAGGCGGGGGGGGGGGGGGGGGGGGGGGGTACTCGATAGGAGAGATGTGCTAGATCTCGTGCATGGCCGTAGTCGTATGACCATAGACCCTCGCATCCCTACAATGCCGGGACGGAGCATGTCGGGTTTTCACCGACCAGGCAGACATTACTTGCACCAAGCGCGAAGCGCCGTGAGGTTTCCGGCGAGTCGCAATAAGGGTGAGCTGCATCCTACTAAGAACCGCTTGTGAGGCGGACTTTTGCATGTGGATGACAGCTTCAGTGAGTTAATTTAATTTCCGGTGTAGCCACTTGCAGAGACAGCAATGGGAGTACTGTGGGGGGGGGGGGGGTGTACTGTTGTATGACGGGGAGGGGGGAAGATTATTTTGTTTTCCGAAGGTTGGGGAGTGTAATAGACTGAGTGACGGGGTATATGTAGTGCGCGGCTCCCTGTATGCGTTACTTGTAGTGGTAGCAATATTAATACCGGTAGAAGTAATAGTGGTGGTGGTAATGGCTGAGATGCCACGTTTTCTGTTCCTTGTCGTTTTTTCCCTTTGCCGTTGGTTGTTTCTGCTGGGTCCCCACCTATCTACCCACCCACCCACCCACCCACCACCCCCACCTCCCCACCCACCTGCCGGTACCCACCGACGTATCCATCCACCCACCAACCCACCCACCCACCTACCCACCCACCCACCTACCTGTTATCAGCCCACCTACCCGTCCACCCATCTACCCGCCTACTTAGCCTACCCACCCAATCACCCATCCACCTACCCGCACCCACCCACTTTTACCCATCTACTCACCAACCTACCCGCCCACCTGCCCAATTTACCCCCTACCCACCCACCCACCTACCTACCTACGTACCGATCCAACCTCCCTCTACAGGTGGCACAAGTCTCTGTAGCCCGGAACAGCAAGATCGGCCGGAACATGACCCACGCCCAGCTCCAGAGGCGATGGACGTCGCGCGAGAACCCACTCCGTAAGAACAGCAAGAAGTGAGAACGGAGGGGGTCGGAGGTGGGGTGTTGTGAGGAAGGGGGAGGGGGAGGAGGGAGGAGGAGGACGGGCGGGGGAGGAGGAGGAGGAGGAGGAGAAGGGGGAGGGGGAGGAAGGGAAGACCGACGGAAGAGAAGAATGATTCACGCGAGAGACCAGCATGCCACTGCCGGCGTATGCCGCTGCCAGCTAAAGCCTGCCGCTGCTAGCCAGCCGGCCGGCAAGGCAAGAGAAGGCAAGGCAAAGCAAAGCAAAGCATAGCAAAGCAAAGCAAAGCGACGAGGAGGAAGAGGGGGCGGAGGAGTTCCCGCAGAGGCGGAGGGGACCGGACCGGACCGGGATCGATTTTTTCTTCTTTTTTTCTATTTCGGCGACTGTCCGGTAGGGGAAGAGGAGGAGCCGGGTTCAGTCAAGAGACTGGTGACTTTAGTTCCTTTGTTGTTTTTTTTTCTTTTCTTTTTTTTCGGCTGTCGGTAAACGCCGTCATGCTGGAAGGCGCGGGGGAAAGGGGAGAAAGAAGGGGGGAGAGGAGATATGGAGGGAGCGAGGTTGTTTCCTCGAGCTATCCTGGTGTTCGAGTGGGGTGTGTGCTGGGATGGTGTGGTTCTCTCGTTTTTTTTTCTGTCTTCTTACAATCGGCCCTCTCTTCTCTGCCCTGGGTATTTCTGCATTTTCCTTTTTTGTTCGTGCGTTTTTTTGTTTTGTTTAGTTGTTGTTGTTGCCTTCGTTTTTCTTCAGCTGACGTCCTTTTCGTCTCATGTTGCCTTTTACATCTTCGTCGCGAGAAAGAGAAAAAATAAACGAGAGGAGAGGGAGACAGAGGGAAAACGAGAGAGAGAGAAAAGGACAGGAAAAGGGAGGGGGGAGATATAAAAGAGAAGGGAGAGGGAGGGCGAATACACGGTTGGGGAGTGGCTTGAAGAAGACACGTGCTATTTGTTGCCCAAGCCGAGGACGTCGATATGTACAGCGCGAGGGGGGGGGGGGGGGGGGGGGGGTGATTGGGAGGGAAGGGGTGGGGGTGTATGCGCATGCCGCCCCCGCGAGTGGGATGGGGGGGGGAAAGGCGCCGGCGATGATGTTGGCAACACGCACATTACACAGCTGTTGGCTAAAACTCAGCGCGCGCAGACAGGAATGACGTCAAGGATAAGAAGACTTCGCAGCGGCGGAGGCGTTGGATGGAACGCCTCCGGAGGAGGGGGGGGAGCGGGGAGGGAGCTGGTATTGTTTCTCGTACCGCCACCCCCACCCCTCCTTCTGGTAACGGTGGGGGAAGGGAAGGGAAGGAGGGTGTAGGGTGCCCACGATTCTCATATGTAGATTTTTTTATTCTGTCATCCGCAGTGGGTGCGCGCGCGGTCGCGCGCGCCTGAGGTTGTGGGAGGAGAGATCTGACAGAAGAGGTGAAGAAGGGGAGGGGGCGGCGGGGGGGTCGCGAGCGTAGCTGTAGTCGCTGAGGGGGGTTGTGCCAAGGAGAGGAGAGGAATGTGCCAGGGAGCGGTAGACTAGCGAGCCAGACAGCCCCCCTCCTCTCTCTCTCTGTCGCTGTCGAACTCCCTCCCGCCGCGTGGAGGTCGATGTCGATGTATCTCTCCTTTTTTTGCTCTGTGTCCCCCTTCGTCTCAGTGGTTGGCGTTGATCGTTTTTCGGGCTTATCCGTTATACATGGTGCAGACGCGGGTGCCTAGGTCCGACGCATGCCGCTTTTGAGTCTCTCCTCGCGGCAGCGAGTCGAGGGAAATCGAGGCGAGCCGCTACTGGTATTGCATATCGTAGTCGCGGTGCTCTGTAGCTTTACACGAGTGTACACGAGTGCAAACAAGATGGTTGGTGTTTCCTGCCGTTTTTTCTTGTTCTTGTTCTTCTCTTTTTTTCTCTTCCTTCTCTTCTTGTTTTCTCGTTCCTCTTTTTTTTTTTTTTTTCTTGTTTGCGTTTTGCCTTTTGATATGTCCGCCGTCGCGTCTCGTCTCGTCTCGTCTCATTGGCTGTGCTTTTCTCTCCTCCGATTTATTTGTTTCGCTTGAGTGAGAGTAGACCGGACCGGACCAACCCATCAAACCAAACGGGGAAACCCCCTTTCTTTGACGTTGGCCTGGGTGTATGCAGCATGCAGTGTGCCTCTGAAAGACAAAAGGGGGGGGGGGGGGGGGGGGGGGGGGGGCGCGATGGGAAAAGAGGGAGAACAAAAAAAACGACAAAAAATTATGACAACAGATTCGGGGCGGCTAGACTCATGTGCCGGAAATGGGGGATCGGGAGTAGGGGAGGGGAGGCTGTATTAATAACGCCTACGCCCCCCCCCTCCCCCTCGCTCCCTCCCGCGGGGAGATTCTTTTCCCCAAGTTATTACCAGCGAGCCGGCGCGCGCGCGCGGTACATCGCGGTGTACAGCTGTATCTGTCTGCGGCCATGCCCTTGGTTGTTTGCTCGCTGTTTTCCAACAAGTAAATATAATGACGAAAAAAATGTTTTTCGTGCCTCGCGGGTGTGTGTGTCACTTAGGGATGGAGACAGTGCAACGAACATAAAAGCTGCAGGCAAGGCAGCAAGCAGGCAGGCAAAGCAACCCCGCCGCGCGTACAACAAACAGCAAGCAGTGGTAGAAGAGCGTAAGATTATCCCCGCCGGGATCGATTTATATTTCCTGCGGAGGCGGCGGCAACCGTGGAGGAGAGAGACCCTTGTAGACTGGCACGGCGAGACTCGTTGCGGAACATCACGCACGAACGTGTGATACGTACGTGCGTATTACAACAGCGGATACGATCGTGCATGTACGTATCTATACGTACTGAGGATACTATATACTCGCTGGCGATTCTTACGGTGCTTCGTTTCGATATTTTGCTGTTTTTCATTTTCATGGAAGAATCGAAGGTTCTCCGGAGATTGCAGTAGAAATGATAATTGTTTTTGGTGCTGGAAGGGGTGCTGAGGTGGAAAAGGGGAGGGGTCCGTGTGTGCATGTGATTTGCGCGCTCAACGTTACTTGGTTCCCGCTATTGTGTATGTGCCTGGCCGCATAGCCCCTCTGAGGCTAAGAAAGCATCTACTCCTATTAATATTTTCACATTTACGACCTTACCATTATTATTTTGACGGGCGGTTGTCGTTCCTTTGTTCGACAATACTTGGTTGGCTGTTTTTCTTGCTGGTTTGCTTTTTGGTGTTTCCCTTGTTTGTTTTAGGGGGAGAACGGGAAGGGGGGGGGGCACACGGCTCGGCTGTGCCTCCGTGTCTCTTTCCCGCTTTCTGAAGGGTAGATGGATGGATGGTTACTGGTCGTATCGTGGTTGTGCGGGTCGGCGAGTTGTTATTCAACGCGTAGCACGAACACCTTGAATGAATCATGCCTCCTGATAGGGTGGTAGTTTTAGTAGTACGTACGGTACGTAGTAGGATCAAAACATCAGCGTGCAATAGAGTAAGTAAAGAGAGGAGGAGGAGGAGAAGGAGGAGACTCGAGAGACACATATAACAAGTAAATGGCATTGTTGCTGCTGCTTATTTTACGTACCAGCAAAGCAGCAATCGGGCGACGGAGACGCGAGGCGACATGTCGAAGCAGTGACGAACAATCCCATGCTGTGTGCATGCGGGCATGGTGAAATGGGGGGGGAGACGTCTCATGAAGAACTAAAGCAATGCCGAGTTCGTGCACAGAACAGATTTGCCTGAGTGAGCGTAGTCCTCAGCGGCCTGGGAGCCGTACGTCTTTCCCCTCGTATCGCTTCAAGTCAGTCTTTCTTCTGCCTTGGATAGTTCTTGATACTCGCTGAGGTGAGGGCAAGCAAAGACAAGATAAACAACCTGAAAGGGTGACAAGCTTCCTCCCTTTGCACACTTAGGAAGGCTTCTTCCTCCGGGGGTTGACCCGCCATCGCCCCCGGTGCCCTATCTGCTACGCCTTCACCAGAACACCATCATCATCGTAGCATCCCCCGCCGTTGGTTGGCCGAAGAAAGACCGGCCACGCAATACTCCAGACGGTGGACCCAAGACATCAATCCATACCAGGTACCCGGTGCCGCGTAACGAATAGGCTACCCACGATTGAGAGGAGGAACCTCGGCCCTCCTACCGGCCTAGGACGTACTCCCTTCCGCACCACATACCGTATTAATGCGAGTAAACGTCTCCCCCCCGCACCTACTTTTCGTGTTCGATCACTCTGTGATCAAGGTGCCAATACGAAACGACACCTCTTCGGACAGCCCTCGACAACATCTGTCCTAGGCCACCCTTTCCGGCGCTGACATGCTTCTTCTTTCTGTGGAGATATCGAGCTCGAAAAGCCGATCCACGGGGGGGGGGGGGGGGGGGGGGGGGGGGGGGGGGGGGGGGGGGGGGGGGGGTACTCGATAGGAGAGATGTGCTCGATCTCATGCATGGCCGTAGTCGTATGACCATAGACCCTCGCATCCCAGGGGGGGGGGGTCGTTTACTCGCACTATTACGGCATCTACGCAAAATAACTTTATAACGTAACGCAAAGAACGCTCTCCTCTCATGGAGGACCTTTCTGGACGCCCGTCACGCGCACCTTGCTCGCCAGTTCTAACTGAATCCAAACGGACGGTCATGCCGTTAAAACCCCTTCAAGCTTGTTGTCCAGCATTCATTGTATCTCATCCGTGTTCTGGTGCTAACCATGGATAGGTTCGCCCTGTGTTACCTAATGTGCTCAATCAGAAACTCCTGCGAGAAGAACGCCCGGCTGAGTCTGAGACTTAATCCTCTCGCTCTCCTCCTTGTGTAATTCTAAACAAGAATTATGTCTGATACTTGGGTATTTACAAGTGCGCGATGGGCCAAGCCGCATCTGAAGCGCCGGCCTCGGCCAAGTCGTGTCAGGTCCTGATCACGCGCACGGGATAAACCTTGGGTTCGGTTGAAGCGATGACCTCACCCTCACACCAAGAAAATCTGGGCCGTGCCTGATGCGCTGGCCTCATCCTCATACCAAGTCATACCAAGGCTAGCGCGCCACTCCATTGAACCCCGCACCAAACCACGATCCCATACAGCTTCGCCGTGTACATCATCGCCGGAACCCACAGATATCTCGACCTTTCACGCCGGACGTCGTTGCACCATCCCCCCCAGCTGGGTGGCCAGAAGGAACAGCCAGGCATTCGAACGCATACTACATAGGATAGATGGAGGTTTACCCCGTTAGAGACGCTGAGATAGCGACCGGAACCACGATAACTTTGTCTGGTGTCAGCAGCTGCTGTCTACCACAGCAGCGCGATCGCCCACCGGTACGGGTAGGATCATGCTACGCCCGCGTCGCGCGACTCTTTGCATCGACTGCTTGCTGTAGTTCGAACACCGTGCAACTTTTATATCTTCTCCCAGTCACACAGCAGTGGCCGTTGCTGTGATCGTCGCTTTACGTCGTCGAATTTCTCCCTCTGAAGTCCCAAGACATTAATCTCATGTCATACCGTGAAGTCTACTTGTAGCGACACGGGAACGACGATTTGATATCATATGCCACCTGGATGGTCTCGGACGTTTTACCCTGATATATCGTATTTTTCACGTTTTACGTCCGGACGATCGCGATGAATAGGAACAATACTACTGACCTGGTGCAAAACATCAAATGATATATTGAGTATCGACCGATCGGTTGAAGTCACAGCTGACGTGCTCTTTTAGTTTTTTATAAAAAAACGAAAACATAAGCAAAAAGTACGTGCCACGACTCCGAGCAACACCTTTTCCTGTGTATACAGATGGTAACAGTAACAACAACAGCGGGTCACACCCAGGGGAAAAGAGCCGGGTCGCTCACTAGAAAACGACAAGGGGGGGCCGCGCTTCCTTCAAAGTAGTATGGAGCCTACCTATCTATACAGATACATGGGATACAAACAAACAAGGACGGTACAAAAGGGGATACCTCGCTGGCAGAAAACAGCGAAAAGTACGAGGCAAAGGTTCGGGGTGTATTCATGCCGTGCATGGTCGTAGTCGCATGACTGTAGACCGTCGAATCTCGACAACACCGGGGCGGAGCACGTCCGGTTTTCGCCGACCAGCCAGACAGTGCTAGTTTGTTTGCACCAAGCGCCAAGCGCCGTGAGGTGTTCGGCGAGTCGCATGAAGGGTGTGGTACATCCAACTAAGAACCACCTGTGAGGCGGACTTTCTTGCGTGTGGATGACAGAGCGTCGAGTGAAATGATTTTTTTTCTGGTGTGGCCACTTCCAGAGAGAGCAATAATATGGGTACATCATGTATGTAACTGCCTCGTGGGTGCCTTACAATACACATAGTATTGCTATTAATACATGACACGATGATTCTTCTTGTGCCGAGTTAAAGGTTCTCCACCCCGAACGAACGATCTATTGTCACTCGACCGCCATGGTGACCGCGAAAGACAGTCGTAGGGGGGTCACTTCTACAGCAGGTCCTGGACCTTTTTGGTCCGCGGCTTTTGGGTTGGATGTGCTTCCAGTGCGTTATTTTTTCGATTTGATTCGTGTGGGATTTTCTGACCTTGACATTATTCGTTTTTGGCCAATAAACCGAAGGAAATCGACCATGCACTTACTCGTCGAAATTAGTCTAGAGTTTCTCCTTGGGGTATCTAGCTAAAAAAGCAGCTTATCCGCAAGCGTATCGAGTTTTTGCCAATCAACGGTGCATAATCCAACGATAAATAATCTGAACCTGTCCTTCGTTCGAAAATAGGCTTACTTGTTTTTTAGAGCTACTTCAGATACCTGGTACTTTTTATCAGGCTGGTCGGCAATAATTCGAATTGCACTCGTGGAGAAGCGGATTTTTGAGCTGTGTACCTCTCGGAGACCACCCGGACTCATTCCGAGAAGCGCACGGCCGACCACGTGGCTTTGTGGGCTTAAAACGTCTGCGATTTTGGCCTACAAGCCCAAATAATCCGAGTGGGGGGGGGGGGGGGGGGGGGGGGGGGGGGGGGGGGGGGGGGGGGGGGGGGGGGGGGGGGGGGGGGGGGGGGGGGGGGGGGGGGGGGGGGGGGGGGGGGGGGGGGGGGGGGGGGGGGGGGGGGGGGGGGGGGGGGGGGGGGGGGGGGGGGGGGGGGGGGGGGGGGGGGGGGGGGGGGGGGGGGGGGGGGGGGGGGGGGGGGGGGGGGGGGGGGGGGGGGGGGGGGGGGGGGGGGGGGGGGGGAATCGTATCCGAAACAGTTTAAGAGCCACTCGCGCGGGTGGCTACCCTCTTCTTTCTTTGCAGGGTTCAACAGTTGTTGGTGCTTTTCGGTTTCAGAACATACGCACCACCATGGCAGGCATTGCTTGTAGCGCTGCGCCAACAACATACTTTTGAAGTTCGTTAAAAAATCCGAGGTGCGGAGCCGCTGCTCGCGCGGCGAGTGGCCTGCTATATGGTCGACAGTGAAAACTGAGGAATGTCATACCCCCCCCCCCCCCCCCCGTACCGTGGCCCGGGTTCAAAAGTAAGGAGAGAGCCCCGACTTTCGATGGGTACCACAATGATGGAGGTATCTCCTTTTGGCCACACCGTCACTGGGACCGATCGGTCTTCTCAACCGAGGAGCTACCCAAGTTCGTTCGTTATCGCAACATTTTTCGATACAACATTAGGCCATGGCATTTTCTCGTACGATCTTTCTTTTTTAAAAACAAACGTTGTTGGGTGGTATACACGTGACTCCTCGAGTGAGGAAGACTCGGGATAAATTGCAGGAGGTGTGCACCTGCCTCTACCGCGTAGCATGTGTCCTTTTCCTACAACAGAGTATGAGGGAGCCGAAGTAACACAGAAACAACGGCGGAACAACAGAGAATACGCCCCCTCCGCCTGGCGGCACAAGAAGAACCGGCGACGACGACGCAGCGCCCTACATGTGGTCAAAATGCGTGAATTTCCCTGACGATCAGACCAATAGGAACAACTGTGCCCGCCGATGCTCTATGATGCGTGGGGAGTGCGAAACATGACTGAGAACCAACGCAAGCACCAACAACAAATTATTTCGCGCTGTCAATCGTCCTACCGCACCGCTCATTTTGCCATGTGGAACCCTACTATTACCGTTTTCTTCTTGGGTTGGACACCATGTTACAAAATTATTATGCGCGTGTATTGCCATCATCATAATATGGAGGTTGCCATTACTTTAGTTTAGTGGGCATGATTCAATTCGGGTGGATGGAAGGCCTGAATGAGGACTCTCGGCTTTGCTCGCCCTAAACCCTTGTTCCTCGCGCGTACGAGAGGTATAATACGTACCAGGTATACGAGACTGTGAGAAGACAAAACAAGGGAGAACGGCGAAGGGGCCCTGGGGGGTTTTATCACGTCAGTTGAAAAAACACGACAGCTGCGCGATCTATTTTTGCGCCACAAGCCGCGGTTTCCTTTTTTTCGCGTTTTCTCCGTTGCGCTTTGTTGAACAGACCAAGGAAATGCCGCATTCTGCACGCGTGTGCGTGCGCATGACAGCAACAACACTACTGCTGCACTGCTACATTCTCGTGCTGCATGGCGGTGGAAGCATGCACACGCGTCCGAGCTTACATGACGCGTGCTGCGATGATAGAGGTATCACTTACTTTTGAGCAGAAAACGTCTTCGAAATGACGGGGCAAAATCGTCGGAATGTAATGGCTGTGTTGCAGTATTGTTCGTTGTACACATGCTTGAGTCATGGGAGGATTGATGTCCACATCGTGCAGCACGTACACTTTCCTCCGGAAGCATCAAATTTTTGGGTGAGGTATGCAAATCCTTGTTGAGGTGATTCAGAAAACACCTTTACCGTACGTGGCAGGCATCAGATCACGATCTAGATCATCTCGATGGATCCTATAACCTGCCGTTATGATATATATCCTGACAGAGTGCAGGATTTGCACAGCAGTACACCTCCAATCCGGGAAACATGCCTATCTATGTGTGTAGGTCCTTCATGCAAAGTGTACGAATCCCACCCGGCAACCTGTATCAGCTATTATAATATATACCAGGCAAATAAAAAAAAAATATATATATATATACCAGGTATATAGATCATGCGTACAGGTAAGAAATATATCTATCTTCCCTTAAAGATGTGACCATTATAATAGTGATAGTAAATAGTGACGTATCAATGCGTTGGGTTACTGTGCCTGGTACCTACTGCCCAAACTAAGTCTTACGACAACACCCCCCCCCCCCCCCCGTCGAGAACAATCCTTGGTCCTCGTGTGGGGCCGTATGTGCCCAGTCCGAATTTCTTAACAATCTCGTAGGGAGCCAGGAGGATGACATGTATGTGCTCATCAATTTTTTACACCAAAGGGAAATCCACTTTTGTCTCACAAACCGTACTCACATGGTACGCGACATTCGACCTCACCACCACCACAACAACCCCAAAAGTCCCGCAGAAGACGCCATCTTGTACGCAGAATATAGTAACATGGCAGTAGTGCCCTTCCTTGGACGAATTTCGAAGCTGATTTTCTCGACGATGGAGAAAGTTCAAACACCGAGCAATGCATTTATGCTGAGATATCTCGTCGAGATGTTGCCATAGAGAGACCCTTTTGGTTGAGTGCCCCCCCGCCTTGGTTTGGAGAAACTCGGCTCGAAAATTCATCCCAGGAGTGCTATCTTGCGTGTTGTATGGTACGAGCGCGGCAAGCACAGCAGTTGCCCCGCATTTAGCCTTTGAAAAACAGATTTTTTGAGTATCAACTATTTAATCAGTCGAACTCACAGCTGACGTATTTCAAAATTTATAAAAAAAAAAACTCAAAAACAACTATCAATACGTAACGTGTCAAATGCGCACGTCAGCTGTCAGTTGTGCGTTCGACATGAAGTTAGTTGATCGACGCTCAGAAAGTTTTTACGGTATCAAGTTGCTGTTAAAGTAGTACGGTACCATAAACATTGCATGATAATAATTCTTGTACGTCGTACATGTCGCATGTCACGCTTGTGTCCCACGATGTTCAACAATACCGGCACTAAGTCTATACTACTTACTGCGCCACAATAGCGGCGACCGGCACTACTCCCCACGCTACCACACACTGGTGAATCCCTTCTGTCCCAAGTGACTTTACCCGCACTACCAGGTACTAGGTATTATATATACTAGTAGGGCAGCCGGCACTACTCATCGACCGGCACTATAGAGGGACCACTTGTTTTGCCTGGGAGTACAACGAAGAACGAACGTCCGGCCAGGCCCATTCTCCGCCATCGCACGTACGACAGGAGCACGCATGCAGCTCGGCAGGTGGATCATTACAGACAGACAGAACTGAAGAAGCAGCAACAACAACAGCAGTTAGCAACACCACCAGCGCCTGGTCCACCACAGCACCAGTATAGTACCACAGCACCAACAGCAGTGTCCACAGCATAGTGCAGTAGGCCATACAGCAACACGACTCTTTTGACATACAGTAAGTACCATATACGTACGTTACCATATGATGATGATGTCGTCTGGTCTTCATACAACAAGGAGGCTGCCGCCCTTGTTTTTGTTACCGCTTGTAGCGACCTTACTGGTATTCCTTATGAGCACGGGGACCGCCCAGTACGTGGAGCTGACCACGTACACCAACACCGCCTGCGAGGTCTTGGACAGCACGCTTATCATGGACGGGACTTTGGGTGAGCGATGTTTTGTATGCGCACGGGACATAAATCGGTATATATACTGAAAATGTCGATGATGTTCAGTTGTTTTGGGTTTTTGTACGAATCCCCACCAGAGATCTATCTGGTGGTTGGTGGTGCTTATTTCATTGCGGGCGATCCAGGGCGATACATGGAAAAACCTACTCTACTTACCTTAACAAACCTAAAGGTAGTTCTTTTAATTGACTTTCTCCACGGCCGTCGCTATGCCGTTATCTATGCTTGTTCCGTAATAAATACTGTTTATATAATATATTGTGTATACTTGTAGATTATTTTTCCTACTGCTGTTCAAACCGCTTTGGGATCCCGAGACAGCGGCCAGAACAATGACAACTTTGAAGTGATCAACCGTCTACGAGCAGCGTGAGAGCGCCCACACACAGCGGTAGGAGGTAGGATCATCAGATCGTCTTCCGCCCATGCTGCATGATAGATACGACTATTTTCACGTTGTAACTCGGACACCAACTTGTATCATCTCCCACAATCACGCAGTTAGTTGTTGTCTTTGCTGTTACAGTAATATTACTAATAATAATAGTGATGATCGTTTTCGCATCTATCTGATGGCCGAATGAGACGAAGAATCAGGACGGACACTCGGTGTGCTGATGGTACCTCGTGCAACGGGTATACAACACTTAGTCTACAGTAGCAACAGAAATAACGCTTTGACATGAAGAACACACATCACCCACATCGCCCACATCATCACGACGAACACATCACACACGTACACTACATAATACATACATACATACATACAAGAAATAATGAGAGCACACGGACAATACCAACCGTGAATTCCACAGAGTAGACATGTGCTTGTTTCGTAATACTGCTGTACACCGGGTTGTATACCAGAGGTACCACAGTATGCAGCGCAGTACAGCAACAGTAGTAGTACAGTACAGGACGTGGTATCTAGTACCAGGTATACAACCTGGAATGTACCTGGTACATAGATATAATATACATAGGTACTTCATATTATTTTGCTTGCCTCCCGACAATATAGCGTAGATGCCGAGGAAGCTAATTTTCACGTTAATTTGCTTTACATTTCACACATTGGTCAGATCACGATCTATCTGTAGATCATCTATCTGGATCATAATCTGCCGTTCGTTGTGAAATATTGTGGAGGATCCGTACAGTACAGATAGACCCAACCCAGGAGAACCTCCTGTTCTGTAGAGATGTGCAGCTTCTACCCGGCAACATGAGCTGGATTACTTAGGTCACAATATCTGGTAGATATTATGATGCTCTGAAAAATCTAGATCCTTTTTGGGCGATTGATGATCTGCTTGGGGTGTATGAATGGTTTGCCTTGATTTTCTGTACATATGCCTCTAGCCCGAAAACGATCTACGAAATATATCCCGTTGACCTTGTAAAAGACCTTGTAATATGTACATACTGTATGATACGAGCATGATGGCATACTGCGCGATCTTGCTATGAATTTATTGCTCCCTGTGTGGATTTTCCCGTACTATGAGTCTGATCTGTTTGATAGGTGTAACTGCGTGTGGTCTACGGAGACTGCGGCGGATTTGCATTATTTTCACACCATGAGGATTTATGAGTTGGATTGATATGGATCTATTGACAATACGGCATAGACACAGAATGTCGCAATCAGGGAGGCTGTAGGATACTATGGTATACTTGCGCCAATATCAATATTAAGGGGTGTGCATGCCAAAGAGATCTGCGGGGATTCGTGTAGTTGGTGGGGAATGTGAGTTTCCCGGATTTGTCTTCCCTAAGGGTAACCGACACTATATTACGGTCGCAAGATACTTGCAGGTATGATGCCTCCTGGCACCTCCTCGACTTGACATGACTTCTTCTGCGCCGGAAACCACGATAATACGTACTGGTACGTTTTACATATCTCTTTCCACCGCCTCGTGATGGCGTCCTGTGGGTCTCCACCCCCTGCTCTTCTCGTGCGCGAGTCAACACGTCGAACACCTCCGTCCACCCGAGTGATCAAACAACCTGTTTGTTGTTGTGCAATATAACCGAAACTGTCTGCAAGAGGTGCGCTCAACACGTACATATTTCCCTTAGAGCAAGCGATACATACCCTCTCGGTCCCTCTCTCCCACTACACCCTTCCTTGCCGGTATTACGGGGGGGGCATAGTGATCAGTACCCGCGATGGAGCCGAAAAAATAGGTATCCCCGAGGCGTGCTACGACAAGGTTAGCATTTCTTTAGGCCAAAACATTTCTGATTGATGGGCCTTCCACACTTAGGAACTAAGGTAAATACCCCTGGTACCCGATATTGTTCGTTTTTACCAAAACAAATTGGGAGAATTAGACCACGTAGGCCATGAGATTGCTCACTATCGCGGGTTAAGGCTCCAAATTTCTCGGAAAAAATAAAAAACGGGTGACTTAAGAGAGCGCCTCACCGTGAGAGCCTCGGAAAACGTCTGGTGCACCCCTATCGTGGCATGCGTCTCCCCTCTATGCTCTATGATAAGTTCGCACACCATGGTTGGTTATGATACTGCGAAGTGTAAAGGCAGTATGGACCTAGGGACCGACTACTGCTAGCAGGTTGATGCCTTCGGCTCTGTTCTGGTCATTCACACGAGGTGCTTGACGATGTTATAAGCTCTTGTATTAGTTGCTGTTTGCCTTGCCAGATGTCTTCTGAACGAAGGGGCGAGGCGCTCATCAGAAAAAAAAGACGATAACGCCTGCCAGGTATGATGAGGGGACGATTGCTGCAAACCATAACGCCGCAACAGGGGAGAGGGGATATAACGTCGCAACAGAGAAGGGGGGATACCATAACAATACGAGCTGTCACATTGTTCCCTCGTAATAGCTGATCTGGGAAGCTGCCACCTTTCTCTCCCGAGACGTCCAAAGCTTGAGCTTTCACACCTGAGACAGACCCTCTGTTCCCGATTCACGATCTAGGTCTTTCAGAGAATACATATATATTCCTGATCTGTGCGTATGACCTGCCAGTATAGCAACTATTCATGTTCCCGGGTGGGAGCCGTATCATCTGTATGATCTGTAGGGCATGTTTTCTGGGCTAGTTTAAGACATGCTGGTGTTGTTGTTGTTTCGTTTTTTTTTTTAATCCTCCGGCGGATTGGTAAAAATAAAAGCTGAAGCTCACCACACTTCCACGTTCCAATTTCGTGTCGTGTGTCAATTTAGCTCATCATAGTTCCCGTTGCAACATCAGAACAGGCTGCCGTTACCACTGGCGTTTGGGCACGTTGACCCGACCTGACCCTCGAGAGGAGCAAGTGCGGTGGAGATAGCCACCCGGGAGAGTCATCTCTTCCGGGTAGTGTGGGACTTGCGCGAGCTCAAACCCACTAACAAAAACCGAGGCTATGAGGCCTTCCCGCCGGACTTGGTCCTGTTACGGTCCACCTTTCCGTTGGGGCGTTGGTCCTCATGTTGTTTCGTCATCCATGAAGTCGTCCTGGTCGCAGCTTAAGGGCACGCGACGGAACACGGACCGTCCGCGAGTCTCTGGAGTGCTTCTCGGCGGTGTGTGTGTGTGGGCATGGAGCGCATGCGGTGGAGTGCTACTCACAACAGCGAAGCCGATACGTAGATTTTGCTTGCCACGAGTTTCAGAGCTGATGAATACATATATATAATATATATATCGTATGCCTGGAAGGTGGAAATGGACGAATTCACACAGTTCACACTAACTCAAGTCAATAACGAAGTAAAGTTCCCTCACCCGTAAGCTCTTATTAGGGTCTATCTTTTTGGAGAGCTATCAGAATTTCCAAAGTTTGGAAGTATTGGAAATGTGTACCTGTTATAAACAAACGGAGTCGTTCTGTCACAATTTGTAAAATTCTCGACAAGTAAAAATATCAGGAGGGTTAAATTTAAAAAAATTGGAAAAAAAAAAAACAGGAAAGTTTTGCGAGATTTTTTTTTTTTTCGCGAAAACAGTATGAAAAAATGGGAAAAAAAACTCTTCGATAAGAAAAGGCGCTTAGCTTACCAGCTACTCCCTTGTCACTCCTTCTTCTTCTCCATCGACTCTTTCTGTCTCCCTGTCTTGTCCTTGTCAAAAGCGTACCACACCGCTTCCCACTCTGATGCTGCTGTGTTTCACTTGAGAGTACATTAATTATTTGGCCTCAACGTGTATTTAGCAGGTATCAGGCAACTCGTCAGATACCTATCATACGTTGTACATGCGGCAGGAACGAGCCCCTATTTGATGACCCTGCGTTCGAGATTGGAGGTCTCTTCTATTCCAACGTCTCTTGTCAGAGTTGGTACCGGCCCCTCATAGCCTATACTGATGGGCAGCAAGGTTGCGCAGAAATTCGAGGTCCCTCATGAAACGTTTGCCCTTACCACTGTTCGTTTATAGCAAAGGTTAAACAACCGAGCTTCTTCTCTTGTCCGTTTTATAAAGGTTAAACCGCTGAGATAATCAGTCAGCAAGGTTAAACAACCGACCTTCTCTTATCCGTTTTATAAAAAGCGAACAATCACGAGGCGCTTTAAAGAGGCCATCAACCACGACCCATCCATGGGGTTTTTGTGCGGGGTTGTGTGCCAGGCTTGAAAATTCTTCTCGCGGCGGCAAGGTAGGTACGATAGACCTCCTCAAATGAGGAATCTCAGAAAAATCGAGTGCTACAGCAGTATGCTGTTAGGCCCACGAAAAAGAAAAAAATTAACCTCGTTTAGAACTGCAGTCCGGTTTTGGGGGATAACCCACTCAAATCCTGAGTAGTTTGTCCCCAAAACCGGACTGCAGTCTTAAAAGAGTTATCAAGAACATCAGGCTCGCGTTTTTAGGGATGCGCTAAGAAAATTGGATGAAGAAAATATGCTCAGCGGCGAGCGCTGCAGCTATAAATCCTACGTATCGCTTTTGTTCAGTTATCTTGTTTCTGTTTTGCTTTTTTTTAACGTTTTTCTTTGCGCCTCTTTTCCGTGTGTAATCGTCAAAAGCTCAAGGCGAAACGAGGATAGTTTTGTAATAAGATTGTAAAAGCTTTGCTCGGATTAGTTGTTTCTTGTTCACGGGCCCGTGCTGTGATCCAGCAATATACGATCGCACTCCTACTTATTACCGTCTAAGCGCGCACGTGCCTATACGGGTGTTCACCGCTCAACGCACGCAATTTTGCTTCCCTGTGACACATGCATAACAGCGTAACCTCACAGCTCTCCCTTCGGGCGTCCGTACACACAACACACACAAAAAAAACAGATCTACTAACCGGAGCAGACGTTATCGGCCGGTGCTACAACAGGACGACGTACTTCGAACAGTACGAGTGCGCCGACTCAAAGCTCATGTCGAACAAGTACGGCAATGACAGTACTTGCAGTAGCGCGGCGACCAAGACCACCCAGTTCTCGGCCGACGGGTGCGCCGGGCGGGCCACTTACGCCTGCGCAGAAAACGGTGAGAGGGAAAAAATGTGTCGGTTTATTTACTACGGGAGACCATAGTAAATGGGACCAAATATTGTTAGTAAAAATAGGGAAATATATAGGTTTTCGAGTGCACCGTAGGTCCTATTTACTACTGTATGGTCCCCCGTAATAGAAGGAACGCATATCAAGTGCCCCGCGAGGAAGAAGAATGCCCTGGGGACTGACATCGATTTCACAAAGCGACGGATGCAACGATAGCACGGGTTTCAATGTAAGGGTGCAGTGGACGCGGGGGGGTGGGATAGGGGTGTAGCACTTTTTGGCACGAAGAAGTTGTGACTGGTGGGGCTTATCAACTTACCCGAAGGGAGGAACTACCCATCCTCGTTTTTTTTCCCCTCAAAGTGTTACGATGTACAGCAGACCTCGTAGGCCGTCGGATATCTCGTCGGGCTAAGCGTTACACTTTTCTTAAAAATCCGTCGTGGGTGATACATGGAACTCCTCAAGCGAGGTGACGCAGAACATGTGAGGTGCACCAATATCGCAGCGCGCCTCAGCGGTGCACCCATTTTGAGACCATCCGGTTTTTCAAGGCCATAAGTAGAGACGATACCAGATAAACCGCGGCATGTCACGAGAAAAGAAAAGACTTACGTGCCGGGAATGACTATGCGATCATTTTCTCAATAGTAAAAGATTGAGACCAAAATGGAGGAAAGACCACGTAAATTTCCTTACGGCCGCAGGGTGGTCTTAAAATGGGTACACTACCATGGGACGCAATCAGGAGCACCACTATCGGTTGTAGTTAGGGGCAGCACTTTTTCGTTAAAAAGAATCTGACTGGCCAATATCGCTGGATAATCGTTTGTGTTTTACGGTATACTCCGAAACTCAATGCCGTGAAGAGCGCTTGAGCTCGCGCAGAGGCGCAATCGTTTTTCAGCGCTCGATTGTTTTTGCCAGGGAGGGCAAGGAAGGTTGATTTGCCAACACCGAATATCACGGCGTTTATCTGAAAAAAATCTGGTCGAGAGAGCCTTCCTAAAAATATAAAATGTTTGGATTTTAACAGCACCCTCACTTACCGTTGTCGCGGCAGACGAGCGCTGGAAAAACGATCGTACCCCTGTGCGAAACCGGCGCTCTGTCTATGGTATAATTCTGCTGTGAAACACGATTTTGTGTTCCGGTGATATTAGGTAGTTCCTGGGGCCCCGTCCGTCAGAAACAAAAAGGCCAAAATGACGTACACCTATCGTATGCTCGCCTCCCTCTATTATAGATAGACGTGGGTGTCCTGCATGGTAAGGCTGGCGAAGCAGTTGTCGCCAACGTTTTCCCTTGCCTCCTTTGCTGTTGCCGCCCGCCGCGCTCTTCACTTGATTTTTCGCTCTTGTTTTGAAGGTTCTCTCGGGTTTTGGTCTTTTGAGGGATGTTCTTTGAGTTTGGTATTTGTTTAGGTTGATATTTGGTTTGCTCTTCAATTTTTTTTCTCTTTGAGTTTTTTTTTTTTTCGGTGTTGCATTTGAACTCTTCCCTTGACTTTGTTTATTAATTGGTTACTCTTCGGGCTTGGTCTTGAAGTATTTCTCTTAAAGGTGCTCCTACATTTGCTCTTACGGTCGCTTTTTCTTGAGGTTTAGTTTTTGAGGTGGCGCATTTAAACTCGCTCTTGAGTAGGTCCTTTGAGGTTGGTCTTACGGTAGCGCGCTTGAGGGGCGCGGGGTAGTACCAACAAATCTCACCCCTCCCTCCGCCCGTGTGAAAGCCGACGTGCTCCGTCCCGGCATGTAAAAATGCGATTGTCTATGGTCACACGACTACGGCATCCATGACATGAGTATACCCATCTCCCCCCCCGCTCGCCTCCTCACCCCTTCCCTCCCTCCGTTCCCCGCTTCCTCTTCCTACCCCTCCCCCTCCCCCCTCCCCCCCCCCCCCCCCTCGCCCCCCCTCCTTCTCCTTCCCATGCAGAGCCCGAATGGTCGTTCCTCACGAACTGGACCGTGGACACCGCGTACTACTCGGACGCGGATTGCACCACAAGCGAAGGGTCCGCCACCAGCTATACCATGGAGCAGTACATGGAGCTGAATCAGCAAACTGACAGTTGCCGGAGAACGGAACTGGGAGAAGGGGAAATCGACCTGAACTTTGCTACCCGCTGCGTCGACGGCAACTTGGCATCGTTCGGCTACAACGTTTCGGACACCACCTGCTCCCTGACCGTCGTCATCGCCCAGATAAAAGCTTCCAGATGCAAGGCTTCGGGTTTGGATGGCAAGGGGGCGTATGTCTTGACAAGTTGTACGGACCTGAACGACACCTCGGCCGCGGCGAGGATAAGGTCTGCCATTGTCGCTGCTGCGATGGCAGCGGCGATGGCAGCGGTGGTGGGGATTCACCTCTTCTCGTAGGGAGGTGGGGTGGGAGTGGGAGTGGGAGTGGGGAGTGGGAGTGGGGAATGGCGCTGCGAGACATAAGGGGATCGATTGTAGGTAATTGTATTTTCAGTCGCTCAGAGCCACTACCCCGTAGGCCGAGTGACTACCTTGTTTATTTTCACGTTAAAAAAAATATTTACTAAGCTTTTGTTTTTGACGATATGCACGCCGCCATGGGATTGTTTGTTGTTCACTCTGCTCCAACAAAAATGTTGGCTATGTCCAAGTTTGAGTGAGGGTACAGAGCCCCTCGGCCGGGCGGCGTAAAATCGGTACTGAAGAACGGGGTAGCTCCCCTGCCGTGAGTGAAACCAGTCTGGGGTGGGGCGGGGGGGTGTACTCATTGCCGTGCGCGGCCGTAAGTCGTCGCATGACATTACATCCTCGCATCCTTACAATGGCGGGACGGCGCACGTCGGATTTTCACCCATCAGGCAGACATTGATTGATTGTTTGCACCAAGCGCGAAACGCCGTGTGAGGTTGTTCGGCGAGTCGCGTATAGGGTGAACTGCATCTTATTGAGAACCGCTTGTGAAGCGGATTTTCTTGTGTACGAAATGTGGGGTGGGGGGTGGGGTGGGACGGGGCGAGGTGAGGTGGGATGGGGGGGGGGCGTTGGAGTTGAGGCCGGGGGGGGGGGGGGGGGGGGAGTGTAATCATTATCATCATGGCCGTAGTCGTATGAGGGGGGGGGGAAGGGTATTTATAATCTTGCATGGTCGTAGTCGTGTGACCAGGGGCGAAGGGGGGGGGAGGGGGCGTACTCATTTGTTGCTTGCCTCAGTCACCTGACAATTGACCGCGCATCCCTTTCGAGAAGGAACACCCTTCCTCCTCCCAAGAAAGACACCTCCAACATTCGGGGCGCTCATTACGTCGTTGCCATATACTACATAGATTTTTATTTGCTAATCTTATCCCTGCCTAGGTTCGCGGCCTCTGGACACCACCTACCTCCTAGGATAGCGATCGTTTTCTCGCTGCTGTCTAGTGTACCAAACTACTCCATGTCACATTCGTCTCTTTTTTCCTCATCTCCTCCTCTAACACATCCCGTTCCTCCTTGTACATTCACCTTCTCCCACTATGTGAGTTCTACCCTCTATTGCTTTGCCACAAGGGCACTTCCTCGTCCTCCCGGCTACTGGTATTCCTCCTTTTTCTTTCTGGGTATGGTGGGAGAGGAGAGAGAGGGGGGTGTACTCATTATCATGCATGGCCGTAGTCGTTTAACCATAGACGCTCGCATCCCTACAATGCCGGGGCGGAGAACGTCGGGTTTTCACCGACCAGACAGACATTTCTTGCACCAAGCGCGAAGCGCCGTCAGGTGTTAGGCGAGTCGCATGAGGGTTGAGCTGCATCCTACGAAGAATCGCTTAGAGGTGGAGGCGGACTTTCTTGCATATGGATAACAGCGTCAATGAGTTGATATATGTTCTGGTGTGGCCACTTCCAGAGTTAGCAATGGGTTTGCTATGCAACTGCCTCGTGGGTGCCTCACCATATATGCCAGCGCTGTGAGGGGGGGGAGGTTGCGACAACATCCCCAGGGGTAACAGCAATCCCCTGCTCCGCAATCGAAATGGCTGTCGATCGCGTCGTCAGTCTGCGACGTCGATCGTTCTTCGTTCTCTGTATCGTGCCTCCGAACTAGCCCTGCCGGCAAACGCCTCCTGAGGGAGCGGGCGAATGGTAAGGGGTGGCAGGTTGTACCAGTTGGTAGTGCGATGTGTGAGACTTTGCGTTTACTGGTGGGCTCACCTGCCTACCAATGCAATACCAGCCGCAAGTTGTGAGTCGCTAGCTAGTTCACCCTCAAGGAAAACTCGGAGCAGAAACGAACATGTAAGAGTGCCCGCAAACAAATGACGATTACACACTGTATAAGCGTTGTTCACCACGAACCAGCTGGGTCGCCTGGGTCATTACGTATGAGTGGTGACACGTTAAAACGTCCGGACTGAAGTATATACCTCTCTGGGCGTTAATGTAAAGACCGCTTGGTATTGATATTAATGTATACACGGTCCTTGTATTTACGCCCAGAGTCGTGAACGACACGCGCGCTGCCCGACACTGCGATTACTCGAGCCGCGGCCGCGTGCACGCTAGACGGCTGGTATAGGATAGGTTCTCAACCCCTTTTAAAGCTGCACTGTAAGCAAACTAACATCAACTACAGTAACTGTAATTCTAATTTCAAGCAGTTTTGTCCCTCAAACGGGCGTAAGTCCGGTCCTAAAGGGATCACAGTTTCTCCTTTGGTTTAACACTCGTTCCAGGAATATAGTAGTATAAGTATTTTTAAGATCCACGATGTTGACGCTTCCTCGCTCGCGACCTGCGCTTGGTATGATGCACTCCTGCTCCGATGTGCTCTTCATTTCTCGCCAACCTGAAGCGAGGAACCTGTGAAATCGCGAGAGATCACGAAATACCTAGTTCAGCGAGCGACCGCTGTCCACCTGCAAGCAACAGCCCTGTCTATTTGCGTGTTCTACCGGTCTGCCAGCACCGTTCCGTGCGGTATCCACTTGGTATTCTCACAAGCGCGATCAACCAAACAATGCCAGTTGCTGCTGTCAAAGTTACGTACTACGTACTCAGCCCAAGAATATGAAGCATAGCGCCGAATTCTCTCAGCGACAACAAACTGCAGATTATTCTCAAAGATGTCAGGAGACATGTCAAGCCACGCAAAATGTGCGCTGTCAAGGGTGTAGGGCCGAGTATTCCATAGTAAATCCTAGTAGTTTGGTGTCAGTCAAGGCATGTCAAGGCGAACTTGCTGTCTGTCGAGGGGTGAAAGTGCTGTCTCCTGGCATACTTGGTTCTTCTCCTATCAGTTCCCGATCCCTAATTTTATTTTCCTTTTTCGTTCGGTATAACACTCGTACCAGGGTCACTACTCTGGGCGTAAATATAAGGACCGCTTGGTCTTCATATATTATTGCCGAAACGGTTCTTACACTCCCACCCTGAGTGTTCGTTTGATATAACCTGACACACACATCATCATCGTCGTCATCATCGTCCCTCTGGGTTGTATAAGAATTACCCTGGGCTGGGTAATCGATCGATCGTTTACCCCTATAGCTCAGTAGGCAATACCTTCACTTTTGACGTCGTCGAGGACACGGATTCGAACCTCACTTCGAACGTTTCTCTCATAGAAGCACTTGCGCGTGCGTTCCTAAAAAAGCATATCTCCCTGACTCCCCAGGTATTTGAAACGAAGTGGGTAGGTCAGCGTACGGCCGTATACGGTACCGACGCCCCAAAGATCCCGCCGTTCAGAGGGGGGGGGAGAGTACCATAAAGATTACCCTGGGCTGGGTAATCGATCGATCTTTTACCCCTATAGCTCAGTAGGCAACACCTTCACAGTTGTCTTGATTGTGACCAGCTGACTTCCTCTCTTTCTTGCGCAAGTTTTAACGGCAGCTTGACAAATCGCGACGGCCGCCACGGACACCACGCCGCTATAGTCCACACGTCGGAGCGGCCGGACCCTCTTGTTCCAAGATCTATGCTCGAAGATATTTCGGGGGCTGTAGATCCTTGATGTATACTGCCGTATGATCTGAACTACTGGTGCATGCGTATCTAGACCATGTGATATTTTATTGTAAGTTCCTCGTTCGAACCTAAAAAAAAAATCAGTACGTTGGGGAACGGCACAGCAAGAACCGCGAATTTGCGCTGTGCACTACAGCTGATAAAATTTAAGCTGCACTAAAGACAGTGGGAGTGGGGTCATTCTAAAACCAAAGTTAGGTGGGTTGTGTTCGATCTGGCAGTTCCCAACCGAACTCTAAGCTTAACCGCAACACCGACCACAACCACCACCCCGATAGCCATAAACGCACGTATTAAGGTGACGCCTGGGGAACAGCAGAGCGTCGCATATCGTTTGCTCTGCTGTACCGAAAAATTGAAGCTGTATGTACCGTTGATAAGGCGCTGACTAACCAGCGATTCGTGATGAACGCAGAGAGCTGACGCGCATATCAGCTTCAGCCCGTGCCCCGCCACATTTCACCAGCAGCCTGGAATACATGTGTGTCAAGACCTCGTCGAACACTACATAGTACCAGGGTAGCGTTGAAAACAGCGGGCAGTCTACTACAGTAATCACCCTCGGGCTCTTGGTCAGCGTCGAACCGACAACAGGACCCGCAGGGGGCATCTACGTAGCCGCCTTCTGGGTGAATAACAATGCCAGATACCGACTGCCAGGTACCAGGTACCTGATAGGTAGTAGAGTTTTGAGCGAGGTTGGGGCGGGTTTGGATGGGAAGTCGGTGTCTCGCGAGCAGGGTCGCCACGGAACGAGCGTTTGCGGGGTGACGCACACATCGACGGACGGATAGAAAATCCATTGAGATGTCCTATCTGTGTGCGGCTTTGAGGTGGGTGTTATACAAGAAGAGCTGTGTCAACACAGATCCCACCCGGCAAAGATGTGCTCAACACAGCCGTGTCATGATATACAGATCCTTCCACCCCACAAGAGCAACACAATAACTTCTACCTATATACGAGTACGCACGCAATTATCTACCTCTATCGACGGAAATGTAAGCTACGTTTGACGTTGAATTCAGATTCCAGGGACACAATATTTCCGGCGAGAGTGTTACGTAGTTTTGCCACGAAAAGGCATTTTCACAGTGTAAATTACTGAGTGTATATAGATACCTGTAGCTCGTAACATCAGTTGGCGTCGGCGTGCCCTTCGAGGGCTACCAATTCCTGATGAAGCTCACGGAGGAACGCTAGCGTGTTCGATCACTCCGCACACGAGCGGTTTACCTTATTTTGAGGAGAGGTGGGTGGAGTCCCGGGATAAATCCATTGTAGAGTGTTCATCGCATCACGGGTGAGCCGGCAGTCGGCCAGAGGGGGAAATCCCAGAGTGCGTCTGGGTGACTATCCCCTGAAGTCCAATGTTGAGACCCCATATGTCCAAGAACTGCCCGAGCAACAACATGCCGATCCTCAAACCAGTCTCCGCAGATCACAGGCAGGTACACCTGTCACACAGTGGTACGAGTGTGTCCAAGCGGACGACCCCAGATGTGTGCACAAGGAGGCAGTACATACGGACGGGCACTCGTGCACACGGGACATGGAATCTGCATGATAATAAAACTCAGGACAGTTACGTGTAGTAACAATGTTTTAATAGCTCGTAACGATAACAACCGTCAGCTGTGAGTCCAACCAGCACAAGGTGGTTGATCCTCAACCTTTGAAACCGGTGAGTGATGCGCGGTAGGTCGGCCGCGCGTATTGTACAGACAAGGCTGTCGAGCTTTACATCCTAAGCCTAGAGCTCGTATGCGTATGTAGTTGCAGCAACAAACTCTGGCCATCATTCCTGAGACAAGCATACCAACCAACAATTATTTGACCTCCCACTACGGCCATGTGTGACGTGAGTACACCCCGCGTCTCTCATATGTGTCATGAACGAGCTGCGACCAAGACACTACAATTTACAAGAGGGTTAACGTTCAACCTCTTCCTTTGCCCCCTTCCCTCCTCCTTCTCCCTCTCCCCTTTGCCCCCCCCGCCCCGTTCCTCCTTACCCTCCCCCCCCCTTCCCTCCCCGTTTCCGTCTCCTCCCTTTCCGACATGAGCACAGCCCCTCCCCCCTCCCCACCTCCTTCTGCGCCCCAACCCCCCCCCTCTTCTCCTCCTCATTTCCTCCTCCCTGCCCTCCCTCCTCCTCAAACTCCCTGCCGTTGCTCGGCGGCTGTTGTTGTTGCGCTGCTTTTGCCCGACACGCCAAGCAGCAAGCCCGCAGACGACGTTAAGACAAAGCGGAGTCCTCCAAACTCCCAACGCGGACCTAATCAGAGCCGCAGTCATGAACATGCTCCCCCCGATAATCCAACCAATAGCCATGGAGCGTGCATATTCTTATCCGCGTACGAAAACGGATTACTACATTTACGGCATCAACGGAAGTGTTGAAAAAACATAGTAAACATATCACTCTGTCCGTAAATACAAGAACCATTTCGTTATCAAAACGAACACCCAAATGATTCTTACATTTTCGGACAGAGTGGTATACAACGAACGCGTCATCGGTGCACGAGCAAAAAGAGAAAACACACGCTGAAAGTACACTACAGTACAGTCTACAGTGTGTAGAACACCTACGAATTGCAAGAAACAGGGACGTTGACCCAGCCTGTGAACTTCTTGCTTGGGAAAAAGCGGTGCGTCCTACACCAACTTCAAGATAGCCGCATCTGGATTTAATATTTTCCTGAACAAATCTCAGCCTGGCTTTCTTACTAATAGTACTTGTTTTTTTTTTTAGCTGTCCTGTACTGTTTGTTGTACGCACGCAATAAAAAAACGCAATTGCTGCCGTCAATCCACGGCAGTAGCAGCAGCAGCAGCAGTAGCTCTAGAAGAGGAATAACCGCGACCGCCAATCTAGCACCTACAGCAAATCAAAATATCACGAGAAAAGACACACCGAAACCAACAAGCAAAAAATAGCAACTAGATGCAAAAAAAGAAAAAGGCGAATGCTGTGGTAAATCTATGGCAGCAGCAGCAACTCTAGAAGAGCTGGCCACGACCGAAATCTAGTACCTACAGCAAATCGAATAATACAGGAAAACCAAACATCAGCAGGCAAGGATAGATAGCTGCTGAAGCTCGCGCGATTCCTTCCCGTGTTCTCCGAGAAAACTTCATCTAGTCAAAACCTACTGCAGCAAGCAGGACAAAACAGCAGCAGCAGCAGCAGCAGCAGCAGCAGCAGCGATACGAACAACAACACGGCCTACTGTCCTTAGAACCTGTTTTTTTTTTCAGCAGGTAGGTGTCTCATACTTGTACTACAGTACGCAACGAAAAAAGCTATTGCTGTCATACATCTATAGTAGCAGCGGTAGCTCTTATCAATTGCAGAGCTAGCCACGACCGTAAAATCTAGTACCCGCAGCGGAGCAATAGCATGCAGAAAACATAACACACCAAGATACACATCAACAGGCAAAAGTAGAAAATGAACGCCACAAAAACAAATGAGGTAAATACATAGCAGCAGCAGTAGCTCAAATAATAGAAGAGCTGCCACGACGGCCAAATCTACTACCCAGAGTAAAAAGCAAAATGTACTCAAGAGACAACACCAACATAAAAAACCAGCAAATTAAAGCCACGCGAAAAAAAAATGTCTGCGGTAAATCTATTGCGGCCGCAACAGCAGTAGCTATACGTGGAAGCTACCTCGTACTGTAGCCCGTCCGCAAAAATCTAGTACCTACAGCATATAAGAAGGCACACGCCAACATCAACAGGCAAGGACGGCAACTGAATCGCGCGTTTCTTCCTGATTCTCCGAATCATTTTTATTTTGTCAGAATTTGCCACAGCAGCAGCAGCAGCAGCAGCAGCAGCATCCGCAGCAGCAACCACAGCAGCATCCGCAGCGACAGCAGCCCGCAGCACCAACAGCACCAACAACAACACCAACAGCAGCAGCACCGACACGAGCAAAAACCCGACGTCCCAGCACCAAGGACAGAAGCAAGAACACACACCACCCGCACCACGACGAGCCAAAAAACGGACGACAACGTCCCCACATCACGTCACACCAAAACACGTACATCACCACCAACCCAGCATACATACACGCTCCAACACCAGCAAACACCAACAAGCAACGCAGCCGCGGCCGTACCAGCGACGACGACGCCAAAAAAAAAGCGGTACGTATTGATAGCAGGGGGCCACAAGCCCAAAACGGTGATTTTGATAGCAGAGGGCCAAGAAAAAAAAAAACGACATCTATAGCAGGGGGGGCTTGAACAAATGTGTGAATTTAATAGCAGGGGGTAAAAAAAAAAAGCGGTATTGATAGCAGAGGGTGGGGGGCAGACCTTCCTCGCCCACCACCACGGCCGGACAGATGACCCCCCCTCCTCCCCTCGCCTCCAACACCTCAGGGTCTCCCGAACACACACACCTCCCCACACAATAGCGGCCCCGCCGCCCGTCTCCCGAACTCCAACTCAATTCCTCCGTCTCAAAAAAGGGATGCGTGATCAGTGATCAAAATGCTAAGACAAGCCAACCAAAGAGCACGCCCCCCGCTTCCCCCTGCCACCGTCGCCGCCCTCGCAGGCAACCACCACCTTCCGTTTACAAAAAGTGGGACGAAACGAAATTACACTCGCCCCTCCCCGTGACCGCAATCTTCCTCTTCTCTCCGCACGTGAGCGCATCCATTCCCCCTTTGGGCGGCCTGAACGCCTTCGCCGCCGCCGCCTCCGCCGCCGCCTTCGCTGCTGCAACCCTCGTCTCCACAAGTACTAGTGTCGTCGTCGCCGCTGCAGCTGTGCTTATTCAAGCCTCGGCGGACAGTATGCACCTGCAGCGCACGAGCGAGGTTGGCCTGCTGCTTGCCGTCCAGGAGTGGCAAGCCGTAGCCCTTGAGAACGTCGAAGGACGACGATGACGCGCGAAGAGCGTGGTGGTGGTGGTGGTGGTGGTGGTGGCGCGCGCGAGCAAAGCACGCGCGAAGAAGAAACGGCGCGCGAAAAGCATACGCGCGAAGAGCGTGCGCGCGAGAAGCGTGGGCGCGAAGAGCGTGCGAGCGCGAGTGCGAGTGCGAGTGCGAGTGCGCGCGCACACAAACAGACAGCAACGACAAACCAAGGAGCACGCGGAGCGGAAGCCGGGGGGGGATTTCGATCGTCAACGTCGGCCGCGGTCGTCGTGCTCGGTCGTGTGGGATGTCAGGCGCCAACATGGGCATTGGAACGGGATCATCATGATTGGGGGTGAGCGGGTCCTCCGAAGGGGGCTGTGCGTAGGGGAGGGAGGGGGTGGGTAGGTGGGTGAGGGTATGAGGGGGGGGGGGGGGGGGGGGGGGGGGGGGGGGGGGGGGGGGCGGTAAGTTCGCCAGAATGTTGCTAACCTTGCGAGTACTACAGTGTACAGAAGCCTAATTATCAGTCTAATTCCAAGTGTTTTTTTGTCTCCACGACGGAAACGCAGTCCAAAATGGGTTCGTTCACTCCAACGCAACGCTGTCCGATCTACGGGTGGGTGTGTGCGAGCACCCACGTCCTGCCCCTAGTGCGTTAGTGAGGGGTGGTTCAAGATTTTGACGGGTTTTGTGGAACAACCATGCCTCCACGGTGCGGTACAATCCCTCCACAGTGCGTTAGAATTCCTCAGCAGTGCGGTAGAATTCCTCGACAGTGCGGTGCATTAGGGCCCAACATTTTCTGACCGACGGCGCTACTCGACGGAAGAATTACCGAAATATGATTTGCAGTTCCAGTTGCGTTTCATAATTTTCAAATTTAGTTTTGCTCGTATTTTTTATGTTCTGATCTTCCGGCAGATGGGAAAACAGAAACAAAGCTTAAACTCGCGCAACACTTTCACAATAAAAACAATGCGATTTGCCTTACGTAGCAATCATAATTGTTGACTGGGGTTAATTGCGCGTACCTGGTACAGTTTATCTCAATATGTGGTTTGGGGTGAGGTATAGAGATTATCAAGTCAGAAACCTTTTCCGACAAAATTTAGGTACCCCCCCCCCCCCCCCCCCCCCCACCCCCTAGTATAACGTAGCGTAGCTCGTTGCGGTTCATGCTTCGCGACTGAATATCAACAAAAATCGGGCGGGAAAGCAACGCTTGATTACGGTGCAAGCTTCGCCTCCACTAATGCTCGCCAAGGAAAAGAAATACAAGGGACCTGAAATATCTCAACAAGTCTATAAACCTTCAAACGAATCGACAGCGAGAAGTGCAGCCTCACCGGAGCCCCCCATTCCAGGCAATGCACCGGGCGCGCGCGATACACTTTCCAGTTCTAGCTCATACTTAATCAGGGCCAGACGAAAAAAAAAAAGCATCACAAATCGCAAAAGACTCTTCTTCGAGACCCCCCCCCCCCCCCCCCCCCCCCCCCCCCCCCCCCCCCCCCCCCCCCCCCCCCCGCCCAAAGAGATAATGAGTACACCAAAGAGATAATGAGTACACCCCCCCCCCCCCCCCCCCCCCCCCCCCCTCTTCGGGAACCTTTCTCCTCCCCCCCTTGCGCGGGACGCCTGCCCCCCCCTCCCCCTTCTTTCTGCGGGACACCTCCCTCCCCCTCCCCACCTCCCTCCTTCCCTCCCGCGCGATTTCATCGCATCACAACCGACCCACACACGCGTCCACCCCATTATATAGTCCCGAGGGCAGCGGAACTCTGTCACTGTTACCGCTAGAATAATTTCCGGGACCTCCCCTCCCCCCCCCCCCCGTCCGCGCGCGATCCAACGCATCGAACACAATCCACACACACGTGCACACCTTTAGATAGTCCCGGGGTCGTCGGCGCCCGCGGCTGTTACCGTCGCAAGCATCACCCTCTGCGGACTCGGCTTTTGTCCCGATGGTCCAAAACTCCATCAGGTTTCCCCACGGGCCCCGATCGTACCGGTTGAAGCGGGGCCCGCTGGGGGTGGCATTCAGCCACGGGTAGCGGTTTCGGTTAATTCTTTCGTTGGAGGTGAGGTTGGCCAGCATGTTTCGGACCTGCGCGTGCCATGGTAGGGCGTGCGGCGGCGGCGGAGGGGGGGGGGGGGGCGGGAACCATTGAAGGACAACGAAGGCAGGGAAGGCATTATTTGGGACGGGGAGGGTTTGTTATAGTGCGGACAGGAAGGGGAGCTTGATTGGCGGGGGGGTGTTGCGGGGGCACGAGGGGGCGCGGGGGGGGTGTACTCGATATCATGCATGGCCGTAGTCGTATGATCATAGGCCCTCGCATCCCTACGGAGCAGACCGTCGGATTTTCACCGACCAGACAGACATTTGCTTGCACCAAACGCGAAGCACCGTGAGGTGTCCGGCGAGTCGCGTGCAGGGTGAGCTGCATCCTACTGAGAACCGCCTGTGAGGCGGACTTGCATATGGATGACAGCCTTAATGAGTCAGAACTTAATTTCCGGTGTAGCCACTACCACAGACACCAATGGGTCTACTATGTAACTGCCTCTTGGGTGGGGCGGGGGTACTCAGTACTCATCGTACTCATTTATTGCGTGTCTTTAGTTATTTGACGGTTGACCACGAACCCCTTTCGAGACGGAGGACGGCTCCTACTCCTAACAGAGACACCTCCAACATTTGGGCGCTCACTGCGCTTTTTTTCCGCATATTCCATAGAAACTTTCAGCTTATCTCATCCCCTTCCTGTGGGGGCACATCCTGTTGACGCGGTACCATACTCTTCGCCAGTTGGGTCGTTTGATTGAACCAGAGACGCTTGATTGAACCAGAACTTTTCGATTGAACCAGAGTCGTTCGGTTGAACCAGACCGCTGGGAGTGAGTGGCGGCGAGGGGAAGACCAGTGGGAGAGACGGGGAAGGGGTGTACAACTTGTCATGCATGGCCGCAGTTGTCATGCACGGCCGTAGTCGTATGAGCACATACCTTCGTATCCGTTGGGCCGGAGTGCGTTGGGTTTCCACGTTTTCACCGACCAGGCAGACATTGCTCAATTGTACCAAGCGCGAAGCGCCGTGAGGTGTGCGGCGAGTCGAGTCGCATGAAGGGCCCGGTTCGCGGAATTACAAAAAAAAATCCTGGTGGGAAATGCCTCCATATCTACTGGAAACCCCATTTTTTTCCCCCGAAAGGGGACGATAGTGTCACATCCCCTGTATTAACGCATTTCGACGTTCGCGGTTGAGCCGTTCGAGGGTGAGAGGTACATTCGCACTTGTTTGGCCATTGCGCGCCGTTCGTACTTTGTGTTAAGCCATAACGCGCAACAATAATCCCTGAGTGTTGTCGTTGTGTCCCCACTTCTCACTTGCTCGAAGGCGATTCCGGCCACAGTTACGGCTCCGATGGTGGAGAGCACGGCTAGAAGAAACGCGGGGAGGTAGTCCTTGTGCAGCAGCGTGCCCAGCACATCACCGACGCCACCCTGGAACAAAAGCGAAAGTGAGACAGCGGAGAGCGGAGGCACGAGGAGGAGGAGGAGGAGGAGGAAGGGGGGGGGGGGGGGGGGTGTACTCAGTATTATGCATGGTCATAGTCGTATGACCATACAGAGGGGAAGGGGGAGGAAGAGGAGAAGGAGCAGGTGGAGGAGGGGGGGGGGGGGGGGGGGGGAGGAGGAGGAGCAAGAGGAGAAAGGAAGAAGAGGACGAGGACGAAGGAATGAGGAAAGGAGGGTTAGAGAGCGGGAGGTGCCTCGTGCGTGTTTGGACCCGCCGCCGTGCATCACACTCTCGAGGCAAATAGGAACACCATTGGTCCTGGCCCTGCATACAAATGCTGTGCATTGAAAACAATCTCTGCTGCAGCTTTTAGCGTCTGAACACGCAAAAGACAGCGCACCCCCGGGAATGAGGTTTTTTCACTCTTAAACCGATTCTCGAAAACAGGGGGCATACCCACAACGAAAGAAGGTGTTCTTGGGAAAGACGTCATCGAGACATTTCCATGGAAGCATCGCTCGGCATCTGCGTTCGTCTCCCCGCCGTCGACAAATAATAATTGGCTCCGAAAACCATCCGAGGGGGGTGTTATATTATCACCCGGGTGGTACGGTATGCACCTGCCCCCAAAGCGATGCACAAAGGTACCAGGTACTAAACAACAAAAACACTACACGTCAGATGTGACGTTTAGCGCGACCGAAGAAAAAAGAACGCCAAGTCGTCAGCTGTGACCTTTTTGCGCAGCCGAAAAAAAAGACACGAAGTGCCCCACCAGCAGTTGAAATTTTTGAAGCCCACACAACCCCAAAGAACGAAACGTCTACCGACCAGCAAAACGATATCGGTACGTGCGTGCGTGCGTGCGTACGTACGTACGTATATCTGCGCATAAAGAAAAAGTGCACAAATACTGCTCACATGTGACGACAGCTCCTCCGAGAATGACAATCCAGCGATGACCGAAAAAAGGACCGCGTAGGTCAGCTGGCACATGACGAACGCCACGAAACGACGATGGTTGCCACAGCCCACGCAGTTGTTGAGCCAGACGCAGTGGTGGTCCATCCTTCCCACGCAGAGTCCGCACTCTCCGCAGTGCTGTCATTCGGTAGGTACGGAGAGCGGCAGGGGGGGGGGGGGGGGGGGGGGGGGAGGAGGTACTCATGTCATTCATGGCCGTAGGCGTGTGAGGGATGGAGGGCGGGGGGACGATATCATTTATTTCCCGCTGGAGGAACGCTGAGGCATTAGCTTTTCGGCGCTGCGTTCGAGAAGAAGCGAGTACCTTTCGAGACGAAAGCACGCCTGCAGCTCAAAATGAACACAAAACACAGCACAAGCTCGAGCAGAGCACACGCCAAGTGACCAAGTAGCCAGTGTCCAGAAAGGCGGGAGAGCGGGAAGGTAGGGTCGGTGAGGTAGACACAAGTCATCACCACCACCACCACCGCCGCCGCTGCCACCACAACCACCACAACCACCACCACCAACAACACCAACACCAACACCAGCACCAGCACAACTAAATATACCAATCAGCTCGTCTCAAAATACACCAATCAGCTCGTCTCAAAATAAGGGAGAGAGCGGGATGATGATGTGTGTGTGTCGGGGGGGGGGGGGGGGGTGCAGATATTCATAATATTCCAGGAACATTTTATAAAATTCCAGGAACTTTTTATAATATTCCTGGAATATTCCTATGCTCTATGCATGTTTATACGTACAGGTACTCCGACTATAAATAGCCTGAACAAGAACGCTTTTTTATTTTTATTTGCTCCTCCTCCGAGACGGACGGGGCAAGCGCGGCGCCCCGACTCAAAAAAAAAAGATGTAGAGCCCAAACACGAATACCGCGGTCCGCCTGTTTATGGAGTGGAAATGACTGACGAAAGACACGGAACGTCAACCGGCAGTCCATACATTCGCGCACGCACGGCATCTTGACGAGTGCCGCACAAAAAACAGCGAAAACCGCGAAGAACCGCCGGCGGAGGAACGCTCTGAATGCGACAACCGAACCGACCGGCGTCAGAGGCTACGAAAAGCGTCACGTAAGGTTCTTGTTTTTTGCATTTATCTAGTAGAAGCGTCACGCAATGTTGTTTGTTTTGCGTTTCGCTTCCACCGTGGCGGCTCGTCGTGCGTGCCGGACGAGAGCTACCGAGCAAAGAAACATGCGCACAAGAATATAAAATCGCGAGCGGCAACAACAGTAAAGCAGCAAAACGGCAGCAGAAGCGGCAAAAGCAGTCAGAGCAGCAAGAGAACCAGAAACAACAAGGCGCGGCCAAAGCATCAAGAGCAGCAAAAAAGCAGCAAAAAAGCAGCAAGAGAGCTGCAAAAGAGCGGGCGGAAAGAACCACCACCAGCAGCGCGCACCTTGGACCGTATCGGTTTCCTGACGAGACACGTCTGGCACAGCTTCCGCGCTTCCGGCGGGCCCACCTTCGCCCTGACACCTTCCACGAGCACCTTCATGTCCTCCTTGGGAGACATAATCACCGCCCCGGGGTCCCCCCACCCCATACCCGGTCTCCGTTCACTCCTCTTGTTCTTCTTGCCGGCCGCGACCATGCAGGCCTTATCTTGCTTTTTTGTGGCCGACCCTCCCGCCCCGCCCCCGCTTCCGTCACCGCTACCGTCACCGCCGCAGCATGCCCATTTCCGGCAAGCAGGGTCGACCACAGACCCAAGGTCGCGGCCAAACACCCGACTGAAAAGGCGGCGACCCACGCCATCGCGGTCATCGTTCTCCCGTCAGCACCCCCGATCGACGCGCCGGCGAAAGGCCAGGTAACTTCACTGCCGCCGCCGTCGCCGCCGCCGGACCCTACTGCTCCTCCTGATTCATCGCTCCCGCCGTTCTCCGTAAGGAGGCGGACGATCACGTAGGCCGTGTAGACAATAAAGCTCATCGCCATGCCGGCCCACAGCGCGACAAACTTCTCGGGGGGGGCGACAGCGAGCACCGCGACAACCGGCAGCGAGGCGCTGTGGGTTTCCGAACCTTGGGGAGAGGCGTCGCTGAGAGGGAGGCAGGGGGGGGGAAGGGAGGAGGGGTCAGGGGGGGAGGGGGGACGGAGGAAGCAGGAGCTCGATTTGATCTTGGAGCTCAGACAAACAACAGCAAAAAAAAAAAACAACAAGAGCCATGAACACAAGCACGGGCACTGCCAGAATCGGCCGCTTCATAAGTCAGCTCAACGAAAAGCGCCCCGCTCTTCCGACCACGAAGTCAACAGCGCGATACCATGGCCTCCAGATCATAGAAGAGAGCCCCCCCCCCCCCCCCCCCCCCCCCCCCCCCCCCCCCCCCCCCCCCCCCCCCCCCCCCCCCCCCCCCCCCCCCCCCCCCCCCCCGGTTCCTTTCCGTTCCCTTCCCCCTCCCGGACCCAAAAAAAAAATAAACACCCATCCCCGTTATGTATCGAAAAAGAGGTTTACTTTCTACCTGTACTGGCCAGCTATATACCTATGACAGCACGGTTTCCACCCCATAGAAATATTTTACGCTGCCACAAACAACACCGTGCCTCGCAAGCCCCCCCGCCGGGCTCGCGCTGCACATACACGTATACCAGGTACATATACAAAGCTCCTGACCAGGGATACCGAAATCCCTGGAGGTGTCGCAAGCTGAAAATAGAGAGAGGACACAGCAGGCGTTCGTTCCTCGTACCAGCTACTCGTACGTAGCCATCGGGCAAGAACGAAGAACATCAAAAAAAAAAAAAATCCCTCGAAAGGTAAGGGAACAAGAAGCACGTAGCCACCGGACGAGCAAACCGGGCAACTAGACGCCGACCAGCCCATGCGGGTTTACAGCTAGTTCCACACCTTCCGCGCGTTCCGCCGGCCTCCTGCGCCCCTCGCCGCCGCCCAATCTCCGCGCCCGCGAGGCAAAGGTCTGCGATCGAGCTCAGACGCTTGGCGGCCAGCGTGAAGACAACGACAACCAAGAGCCAGCCCCACCACGGAACCACGAAGGACAGCGCCCAGACACCGCACACGGGGGAGGCGAGGGCTATGACCACCCACGCCCTCGTGGGATTCAACCGCTGGGGGAGAATGACAACGTTGCCTAATGGAGGGAGTTGTAGGGAGTGGAGGGGGGAAGGGAGGGGAGGGGAGGGGAGGGGAGAGGTGGTGAAAAGTCTTTAAGGACAGTTAGGCGATGCGAGGGAGGCTGGCAGTTGTGGCGAGTTATGCCGGCACGCACGTCAGCAGCCAAGAGCGCACCAGGCCACCGTCCGTCTCTCCCACCAACGGCCTTCTCTCTTGTTTTCTCTTTCTCGCTCGTGCGGCCAAGGTAAACGCCAACCTACGACAACCGCCGGATGCAGATCATTCTGCAGTCATCTGTCATGAAGGCTTCGCTACGGTGAAACACTTCGGCAAACCGTCACAAAAAAAGCTCCCCCATGACCTCTTCTCCCCCCAGCATTCGGCCAGCCGTGCTTGCGGCGCGTGACCGTCTTATCTGCTCCCGAAACAAGGCGGGCATGGGCTCAACGTGACCTTATTCTCCGGAGCCGAGGGAGGCGGCAGGCCGAATAAACTTTCACGCATCACGAACGCGACCGGCCACCCTCGCGGGGCGTCGCCAAACGAGGCGCGAGCTCGGAAAACATGACGCGCTCTTTACATGGCGCCAGCCGCTCTCACAGGACGACGCCACTCGTACATAGAGCGCCCCCGAGTCTACCGTCCTCAGCAATCCTATCGGACGGAAGAAAGCCTTCCACGCAGGGAACGCGAAACACGCCTGTTGGCCAGGGCCGTTCAGCGAGAAGCAGGCCCGAAAAAAAAAAACACCCGTCGAATGACCCACGGTACGATATACCTGGTATAGAGGTACCTCTTTGGGACCGAAGGGGCTCCCCACGGGCAAAGAGGAACTCAAACGGGACTCCTTGAAGGCGCTGAGGCAACTACTAGTATCGTGGTGGAAAGCTACTTTATGTTGTACAATAAGCCATGGGGGGCCATAGTAAATAGGACCGAATAATGCTAGTAAAAGCAGGTAAATATATAGGTTTTTGTGTGTACCGTAGGTCCTATTAACTATGGACCCCCGCAATAGTAATATGACTTGGCGATGGCGGGGTTGCTCTCATCTTCATTCACTTTTCTTGTCAGCTTGGGTGTTAAGACAAGAGAGAGGTCCTCAAGCGAGGAATAGCCTCGGGGGAAAAAAAAAATAGGAGTTGTCCGTTCTGCTTGCTGTATTCACCAAGCACTGTCTGCGCTGTACGTCCAGCTCACACGCTTGGGTTCAAGGTCCACGGCCGGCTTCACTCCTGCCCACCACAAGTACAACTACGTAAACACTGCGGTACTCCCGTCGCCGCAGCAGCTATGTCAACTGGATCATCACTGAAATCACCCCCCAGCATTTGCCGACATCCCTCTTCCATCATATGTCAGACTCTTGAAACTATTCCTAAGGTACGTACGAGTACTTTATTACTGGCGCACAAGGGGGGTTTCGCCGCGGCGGGCTGACGCCCGCCTACGACAGTAGAGCGTCGAACGCGAGAGAGGAAGTGCTGCTCCCTCCCCCGCTCACCCGCCTCTTGTGAAACGTGCGCGGCCGCCGTGGAGGGCGCGCGTACGCCTTACCCCCAAGAAACCTCAGACGCGTGCACTATTGTAGCTACCACCATGGGGGGGTAGTCACTTCTGGTCAAAAACTATTATCTGATTGACGGGGCTCCTTAAGGACACTGAGGAACTACCTGATAAGACATGCCTTATTATCGTTCGGAGCTCCGTTCGTGTTCGACAGTATTGGACCATCTGCACCACGATGCATGCTACGGCGGTGGGGATGCTATCATTTTCTGAGGCGTTCTTCACTTTTTAAAGAGCTTCATGACATCGTCCGAAGACGGACATTTTTAGAAAAGCGTACCAGGTACGCTTTCAACCAGACGAAAAAAGAATTGCGTGGGCATATGTATAAGAAACGAGAATCACTGACGAAAGCCAAAGATGTTCGCACAGTCTTGGTTGGGTCAAGGAGCTCCAGGAGTCAGAAACATGCCCCTCTCAAAATGTACCGCCTGTATCGTAGCACGAGTCACGCCCCCAACAGATCATGATCTATCTATCTGATCTATCTACTGTAGATCATCTACTTCCTCGCCTGCCGCCGTGAGAGATTGTGCAGCGGGCTGAAAAGTACAGATCCAGACCAGAAAGCATGCGCTGCCGTACAACGTGCGGATTTCATGCCGGTCCCACCCGGCAGCAACACGAGATATAAACAAAATCAAGCACAAGATCGGTAACAGAGATCTGCCCCGAAAATATCTGCGACCATGAAATAGGAATCAACGCACCTGTCGGAGGTGTAGACCCATTGGATATACGTACCAAGGGCATGGGATTGCTCGCCGGATTGAGCGTAAAAAACTTCTCAAAAAGCCAGCCAGACGTTTAGAGCGAGATACACAACTTCCCAAAGCAAGGATACATTGCAAAAAAAAAAAACACACACACACACATTCAGCAGGTGCACCCCTTCTCCCGTACCAGCACTACCGTAGGCGTCACCCTCACCTACTCCGTTCGGGCGCTTGGTCTTCTTGTCGACGTCGTTCCAACTCCCCCCTTCCATCGCCGAGCCCGCCGTCGGCGCCCGCTTGCGTAGAGCCCACTTGCTACTGCTGCCGCCACTGCCGCCGCTGCTGTTGCTGCTGCTGCCGCCGAAGCCGCTGCTGCCCCCGAGGCCGCCTTGGTCATTTTTCCATGTGGGTATCGACCGGCCACCGCCGCCGCCACCGCCGCTGCTGCTGTGACGCTTCACGGCATCCGAAAGACTTAGCGCTGCCGTCGTCGCAGGTGGATGGCGCACCGCAAGCTGGAAAGCGTTGACCCCGCTGGCCTCCGGCAAGAGGGGGTCCATGCCCAGCAGCACCAGGTAGCGGCACGTTTCCGCTCGGCCCTATTCGGGAGCAGGCGTGTGTGAGGTGGGGGGGGGGGGGGGGGGGGGGGGGGGGGGGGGGGGGGGGGGCGTACTCATTTCTTGCTTGCCTTCTATAGTCATTTGGCCAATAGACCGCGCATCCGTGTCGACACGAAGCACCGTCCCTACCCCTAAAAAGAGACACCTCCCAACAGCTGGGGACGGAGGGGGGGGGGATGCACGTAACAGTAATGCATGACCATAGCGGCATGACCACGTCAAACTGTAGTAAAACCATTTGATTTTTTTTTGGTGTGGAGAATCACCGACGGATGTTTTTTTTAGCTGTCGTTGGTGTCCCCACCTGGTAATGTTATGCTGCGGGCGATGGGCTGGAAAAACTCCAGCTATTAATAGTCGATTTTACGTCGACGGCTGTCGCTACGCTTCTTTCATTATAAACCCTCGCATCCCTACAATGCCGGTACGTGTTGGGGCGCGGGCGAGGGGGGGGGGGGTACTCATTATCATGCATGGCCTTAGTCGTATGACCGTAGACCCTCGCATCCCTACAATGCCGGGACGGAGCAGGTCGGGGTTTCAACGACCAGGAAGACATTGTTTGCACCAAGCGCGAAGCGTCGTGAAGTGTTGGGCGAGTCGCAGGACGGGTGAGCTGCATCCTACTAAGAACCGCTTTTGAGGCAGATTTTTCTTGCACATGGATGACAGCATCAGTGACTATATTTAATTTCTGGTGTGGCCACTTCCAGAGACAGCAATGGGTTTACTATGTAACTGCCTCGCGGGTGCCTCACCATATACACACTACGTGATACGATAATGTCCCTTGTGCGGAGCAAGGGTTCTCCCCGCACAAAAATGATCTAACTTGACCGCCAGCCGTGGTAACCGTAAAAAAAAAAACAAAAAACGGTGCCCTGGCCGTCTAGCTCATGCAGTGAGAGGCGTATTTTACAGCGTCGTCGCCAACCGACGCCAACCCAACCTGTATGTATATATATATACCAGGTATAAAATATAGGGGGGGGGGGAGGGGGGTACTCGATATCATGCATGGCCGTAGTCGTACGACCAAAGACCCTTGTATCCCTATAATGCCGGGACGGAGCACGTCCGGTTTTCACCGACCAGACATTGCTTGCACCAAGCGAGAACCGCAGTAAGGTGTCTGGCGAGTCGCATGAAGGGTGAGCTGCATCCTACAAAGAACCGCTTGTGAGGCGGACTTGCATATGGATGACAACTTCAATGAGTTAATTTAATTTCCGGTATGGCCACTTCCAGAGACAGCAATGGGAGTACTACGTATCTGCCTCTTGGGTGCCTCACCTTGAACACTACCAGGCACGTGATACGATAATTCCCCTTGTGCGGAGTAAAGGTTTCGCACCCCGCACAATGATCTAACTCGACCATCAGCTGTGACCGACCGCCAAAAAAACAAAAACGGTACCCTGGTTGTCTAGCCCCACTAGTGAGTGGCATGCTTTACTGTGTCGTTGCCAACCGACGCCAACCAAACCTATATACACATATAATGTACGGGGGGGGGGGGTGTACTCGATATCATGCATGGCCGTAGTCGTATGTCCATAGACCCTCGCATCCCTACAATGCCGGGACGGAGTACGTCGGGTTTTCAACGACCAGGCAGGCATTGCTTGCACCAAGCGCGAAGCGCCATGAAGTGTTGGGCGAGTCGCATGAAGGGTGAGCTGCATCCTACTAAGAACCGCTTTTGAGGCGGATTTTCTTGCATATGCATGATACGCGTAGCATCAATGAATTGATTCAATTTCTGGCGTGGCCACTTCCAGAGACAGCAATGGGTTTACTATGTAACTGCCTCGTGGGTGCCTTACCATATAAACACTACGTGATACGATCATCCCCCTTGTGCGGAGTGAAGGTTCTCTCCGCACAAAAAATGATCAACTCGACCGCCAGCCGTGGTAACCTCAAAAAACAAACAAACAAAAAAAACGGTACCCTGACTGTCCAGCTCACGCAGTGAGAGGCGTGTTTTACAGCGTCGTCGCCAACCGACGCCAACCCAACCTATATACACCAGGTATACAATGGGGTGGGGCGCGGAGGGGGGAAGGGTAGTTGCTCGCGCAGATAACCTATTCTTAAGTTGCGCGAAGCGCTGAGTGAGTACACGTGGGGTGTTAACACCACGTCGCCGCGACAACCGTACGCTAGACAAAAGGGTCGCGCTTCAGCTTTTCTCGAATGACAAAAAAAAACCCAGAAAGAAAGAAAAAAACGCCACCCTCAACCAACCCCTCCTCTTCCCCTCCTCTCTCCCGCCGCCCGATCAGTCCCTCCGATGCGCGTACAGTTGTTGTTGTTGCTGCTGTTGTTCTCACATTAACCCGTCGCCAAAGATCTAGTCCGTCGTCATAGGACAGGCTTCAAAGTACTCTGGAGTGGAAGAATACCCTAGGAAAAAAAAAAAAATAAAAAAATAGGAAAAAATAAACATACCGGTACAAAGCAGTACGATACACATCACAACTGGAGCACATGGTACACTCAAGCAAGAAAAAAGTTGAAAAAAAAAAAAACAAAAAAGTGAAATCAATCCGAAGGAAGCAACAAAAGGAAAAAGGAGTACTCGTAGTCGCGGGCGACTGCAGCCCTGCCACCCCAACCCCTACACACCGTCTCCGCCTTCGCCCCCCGAGCCCCTTGCTCAAGAGCGTATGAACACCTTCGTGAACCACGCGTTGCCGGATTACCACTTGTTCCAGGAGGCAGCCTGCAAAAAAAAAATGAAAGAATATACGGGAGGAGTGGGGTGTTCACCTGGCTCGCCGCCCAGTGCAAACAGTTCTTGCCCTCCCTGTCCGTGGAAGAAGGGTCCAGACCGCTCTCGATCAGCAACCTCGCGACGCCGGTGTGCCCCGAGTAGCAAGCCCAGTCCAGCGTCGTGTGACCGTCGCAGTCGGTGCGGCGCAACAGGGACGACACGGCCGGGCACATCATCACGACCCCCGCCAGGTCCTCCCCGCCGTGCTCGCGCATCCCCCCGTACTCCTCCTGCTGCCGCCGCCGCCACTGCTGCTGCTGCTCCTCCTGCTGCTGCAGCTGACGGAGTTCGGCTTCTTTTGTGCCGCAACTGTTGCCGCTGCCGTTGGTACCGGTCGAGCCGGCGCTGGCAACGCCGTCAAAAACGATGCTTAGGTCGGAGTCCCCGTCGTGAGGACCGCCACTGCCGCCGCTGCCGTTGCTCTCGCCTTCACGAGGGCTGCCCCTTCTTCTGTGACCGATAGCGAAAGCATCCGGCGTCACGATGCCCCCTCCACCACCTCGGCGCCCGGTGCCATTCAAGCCGCTTCCGCCCCCTCCTCCATGACCGCCACCACCGCCACCGCCGCCGCCGCTGCCACCACTACCGCCGGGCCGATCGCTCGGAGGCGTTACGTTGACCGCCAGAAAGAAGGCCAGGACCCACAGCCGGCCGTTTCGAGCAGCGTTGTGGAACACCGTGTTCTGACTGGAGTCCGAGACGAACATGTCCGCCCCAGCCTCCTGCGCCCCCGCCGCATGCATCGGGGGATAGGGGATAGGGGATAAGGGAGCGGGGGGGGGTGGGGGGGCGAGAGACGAGCAACGAGCGAGAAAGGTGGGAGGCATCGTCAAAATTCCCGCTTTTGCACGACCTGTCCCAAGCTACTCGACTCGCACTACTGCTGCTACATACTGCGGTGAGGGCCCAAGAGGTCCAGTAGGTGCCAGTAGGTGCCAATACTGCAGCAGTGCGGATGAGTGCACACGGAGATTCACGACTCTTCTGCGAACTGATTGTACAGGAGATGGTGCCCATATTTCAGAGGTGCTAATTGCGGACAGAAATTTCGGACTAAATTTGGCGATCCGTGCACACAGGTACTGGCACTTGCTGGAGCGTAACGTTGGAATGGTCGCGGCCTCACGGGCGTAGGGTTGAAGGGGCGGGGCGGAGGAGGGGGTACATCTTTGTTGGTGTATGTCCGCCGATTTGTCGGTTGGGTCAATCGCACGGCAAGAGGGAGCAAGACCCAGAGACCCGGGTTTCTGCCCCCACATCCAGAAAAAAAACGCCTCCACGTGCGCGTGGGCGCGAGCGCGCGAACTGCGCACGACGCGGGGAGATTCTTCTCGATCGAGTCCACCGCGACACCCAACGCCCTCGAAGAAGCAGTTTCAAGGGAGTTGCGAACAGGCCGGAACAGGGGGGCGCGCCCCCCCCTCTCCTCAACCAAAAGCGGTAGAAATCACCCTGGATAACACACGGGTGACAAAATAACACACACCCTGGTACGAAATTTTCAAGGCTGGTTTTTCTCGACAACGGGGAGATTGAAAAAAAAACGCCCTGAGACCCGTGTTTATGGAAAACGATCTCGACGAGATATTCCCCAAAAGCCGCGTCTTTTTCGTTGTGTATGCCACACTCTCATCTTCTTGAAGAACATCGGCGCTCCGAAATTTCGTGTCAGGGTGATATTTTTCCATAAACGTCATGTTCGTTGCGTACGGCGAGACATGCTTTGGTAGGTAGAGGTAGCACCTGCATTTTTCCTCCTGAGGCTTCTCGCTTATGGAGCTCTATACCTCACCCGAATATAATATTGTAAAACGCTATTGGCATTCCAACGAATATTGGGTTAAGGCGCCCGGTCAGCCAGAAATATTTTGTCTAAAACGTGCTATTACGGGGGTCCATAGTTAACGGGACCAAATTTTGTTAGTAAAACTAGGCAAATATATAGGTTTTTATGTACACCATAGGTCCTGTTAACTATGTACCCCCGTAATACCTCTACATCGTAGTACCCCTCATGCCATTGTCATTTTTAGGAAAATCAACTCCGAAATTCGTTCCAGGCGGTGCGTGTTATACGGTATAACAGCGCGCGCCGAAGCCGAAATTGCGCGGCATGGGGAACGACGTTGTTTCCTTTCAAGCGACCCCTCAACGCGCGCGAGTTGCGCGGTGCGCGAAAGCTCTCGCTCTCACCATGAGAGCTTGCGCTACGGCCACGCTGCCCCCGACAGCTGCCCTCAACAGCGGCGTCTCGAAAGCGGAGTTGCGCGACTCCAGGAGGAACCTCTGGCGCCTCTTTGGCTGCTGGCTGCCGCCCCCACCGATATCGCTGTTCCAGCCGCTGTTGCTGCCGCCATTGCTAAATCCGTGTTCGCTACCGCCACCGCCTCCTCGCCCGGCGTTCGTACAGGCCGCCTTCCGCAGCAGGAATAGGGCGACCTCGGGGTTGTCGCTTAGGCAGGCGTAGTGCAGGGGGGTGTTTCCATCCTGTTTGCGGTAGAGCGGCGGGGGGGGGGGGGCAGGCATACTCATTTATTGCTTGCCTAAATGACCATTGACCATGCATCCCTTCCGAGACGGAGCACCGATCCTACTCCTAATAGAGACACCTCCAACATGAGAGAGGGGCGGTGTACTCGATATCGTGCATGGCCGCAGTCGTATGACCTTTTAGACCCTCGCCGCTCGTATACATTGCTTTCGTAATTACGAGGCAGGACCGAAGCCCAGCAGCGTGAGACGAACACACGAAAAATACGCCTTCACGTGTATGATACCTAGTATAGCACATTGCCGGCATGCTTCGACTTCTGCTTGCTGTTCGCTGTAGGTAGTGCTTGTACTATTACGGGAGTCCATAGTAAATAGGACCCAATATTGTTAGTAAAAATAGGTAAATATATAGGTTTTTGTGTGTACCGTAGGTCCTATTTACTATGGTCCCCCGTATTATCATTCAAAGAAGGGCTTCGCCGCGGCGGGCTAACGGCCGCCTTGGTTCCGCGTATGCCCGCAAGGGCCGGGGATGTGTACCTGTTAGGCAAATTGAGCCCGCCCGTAAGTGCGACAGAGCACTGGAGGTGCATAAATAATGTATCGTGTTTTGAGTGGAGAGCAAGAAAACACTGGAATCAGATTCGATGAACCAGCAGCAAGTGTTGCCATCGGGCACACTTTTTTGTGCGAATCAACAAAATGAAGCGCGCCACACAAGAGCCGTGACCGCCAAGTAACGCGAAAAGCCGACTCAAAACGTTTCGAATGCTTGCTATTAGACATCGCTCTTGTCTGATTCCTTTGCCGTTTTCCCCCGTTGGGTCTACAGTAGTACAGGGTGCCGTTGTAACGCACTGACACTTATTCGTACAGCAGCATCAACAACACCACTATTATTATAATATGAGGACCTGTACGCTCGTATATCTACCTCCTCGTGCGAATGATATGACCAAACATGATAAAATAACGAGTGTGATGCGTAGTCTACAACAGCAGCAGCAGCAGCAGCATCAGCAAGCATGTACACTAGCAGCAGCAGTAGTATGCGCACTTGCCACATGACGCTACCCAGCACAGCAGCAGCATTAGTATACGTACTCGCCACGTCACGGTACCGTGCATGTTGAGCAGTTTGTGATGCTCCCGAGGTGAAATCGGGGATTGCACGAGTATTGCGGTGAAAGTGAGCTAAGGGATCTCGTCAAAAACGCAGGTAGATTCTTGTAAAAATGCGAAAGTAGAACTCCGAGTGAGAGAACTCCGAGTGAGGGACACCGCGAGCACGGCCGAGGCCACCCCCGGCAGAGTCGGGAGGGGCGAGCAACGTGAGGGACGAAGAGGTAACAGCTATGATGCCATCGCGGGGAAACGAGGCATCCAGAGCGCTACAACCACACTCCTTAACTCAGTTGGAGCCCGGAGCCAGCATCGCTGTAGTACCCGGCTAGGTGGATGGACCAAGTTTAATAACAAAGAGAGAAACAGAGTGTCAATACATGTACGCCATAGTCGGTAGTCGTTCCAAAGTCCCCATGTCCGTTTCGTGTCGCGGTTCGCGCAAGAACATGCATGCCTATACATCAGTAGCAAACCCGTGGATATGCCAACAGGATAGTCCCAAGACGCCGCACCGCGCACCGAGAAGTGGACCTCATTGCGGGCTCCGTACTGCAGCTCGGAAAAGGCTCAAAACCTGGTTTTAAAAACACTTTTTGATATATTACAGCCGACCTGTACCTCCGACGGTCTCATGGGATGCGGCATACTGTGCATCCGTCAACCGAGACTTTGCACCGCTTCGGCCTGCCCCGACCTGGGGTGGACCGACGACGACCGCCAGGACCCGCAACGCCCTAGCAGCACCAACACGGGTCTCGAGCCTCGGGCTGGGTAGCGAGGGAACCCTGCGCGGTCTGGCTGGTGGACCTGTCACTTTGAGGATCGCGTGGGGTGGTGATGCCTCGATATTTTAAAACCCCAACGCCAAGGAGTTCGTCCCTTGAGGAGAAGCGCGGGACCGTCACCACATCACAGAGCGTTATGTGTGCAGCCTGGGGAGTGGAGAGGCTGGCCACCCCGTGGGTAGGCATGCGCGACAGGAACGACGGGAGTGTTGGCGTTGACTGGACGGCTGCTGCACCGGTCGATGGAAACCAAGGGGCGTACATATCGAGCTACGAAACGGAGAGGGAGAGGAGCCAGATTCGCAATAGCGATATAATGTGTATGCCGTGCCTGTCGTACCCAGTAGGATGACATGGCATTGCTTTGTCTACTCTGCTTACTGCATAACAATGTAGTATCTATGTGTCGCAGTTTTGTGACCACAGGGCCGAACAGGAAATAACTGGGCCCAATGTCTAGCAGACGACCTCAGGGTTTTTCAAGCCACCGAGGGCTCCACGGAAAGCTCCCCTTTGCTGTTCGGAGTAGAGAAAGTGTTATGACCGAGAGCGGCCAAAAAGAGCGGTGGTACCGCGGGGTTGTCGAAGCGGCAGACTGTTTCATGGCGAGGTGGCATAGGGACGAGGTGCAGAGAAGCCGGCTGCGCCACGCAGCTGAGGATGCCAAGAGCGGCCACAAGGGGGGGGGGGGGGGGGGGGGGGGGGGGGCGTACTCATTTGTTGCTTGCCTTAGTCATTTGACCATTGACCACGCATCCCTTTCGAGACGGAGCACCGTTCCTACTCCTAATAGAGACACCTCCAACAATTGGGCGCTCATTACGTTGTTTCCATAAATTACATAGAAACTTTTTGCTAATCTTATCCCCTTCCTGCTTGGCCTCCTGTGGCCACCATCTATCTCCTAGGATAGCGATCGTTTTCTCGCTGCCATTCATTGTATCAAACCCCTCCATGTCACATTCGTCTATTTTCCTCATCTCCTCTTCTAATACATCCCGTTCCTCCTTGTATATTTCACATTATCCTACTATGTGAGTTCTACTATCTATTGCTTTGCTACACGGGCACATCTGTGCGTCTACTTCCTCCTCTCCTCCCGGCGACTGGTGCACCTCTTTCTTCTTTCTGGCAGGTCCAGGTCCCCTACACAAGGGGAGGGGAGGGGGGGGGGAGCAACCGTGCTGATACAGCTATCGACGAATGCAGGAACGAAATGATAGATTCGGTAGCCAAACAATAGATATATCGGTTCGACTACGTAGCCCTTGAATTTTAGCAGTTTTTGTTTGTTTCTTGTTGAGTTATTCAACGGGGGGAGGGAGGGGTACGACAGCGGCAGAACTGACACTTGACAGCGCTACTGACGAGAGTAGGAAGGAAACAGCGAAGGGTGTGGCTAGGTTCTCGAATCGGTTTTTTAGCACAGACCGGCACCCACGTTACCATCACCTCCTGGAGCACAATTTCCTCTTTAATCCCTTCTCTCTCCCTTCTGTTTTTTGCCTTGCCTCTCCCTTTGCTTCTTTTCCCCTCCGTGCCGTTTTTGTGCCAGTAATCTTCCTCTCCTTCGTGTTGCTTCGTCAGTGCAGCGGCTATCTACCATGGTACCCTTCTTCAGTATTCATGCTTTCCTTCTTGCAGCCTTTCTAATCTCCTTGCGTTGTTTGTACCATGTTTCATTTAATAATTTATTGTTTTTACTGTATTTTTGCTTTTATTTTCTGGCCTTGCTTGTGTTGCTGTGTTCTCGTACGCGGGTACACCGGCATTTCACTTGCTTTACACGTGAATTTTCGATTGTTTTTTTGTTTTGGTATTTCTCTTTCCCACAGCAGTCTGTGACCACAGAAGTAGCATATCTCCTAGGATAAGGAATGAGGACGGACACCTTGTGCACTGACGAAGCTAGGTAGAAAGGACGATAGGATGTGAAGAACAACACACACAGAGCTTGTGTCTCTACACTGTTATTGATTGAAGAATCGGCACGGACGGTGGTTGTTCTGGATGTCGACGAGTAGAAAGAACTGTTCAATTGACCGTTTTCGGACTGCAGTCCCGTTTTGGGCATTAGGATCGCCGCCGTGCCGTGTCCCGTTTTGGGGACTAAGCACACTACAGTAGTAACTCCAAGTGTTTTGTCCCCAAGACGGGACTGCTGTCCTAAAGAGGGGAAAGTGGGCGACACAAAGTGACGACTACAGCAAGCAACGGCCACTGAGTGAATGGAGGACAACACAAGTTGTGGTGTCCGAGTTACTTACAGTCGTCCGTACAATGAAAGGAGTCGTACCGCACGGGCGCTAGATGGCCCTCCCCAAACTGCTCGCCGCCCACTCTGCTCGTAGACGGCTGAGAACGCCAAGGTTGCCATTGCTCTGGTAGCTATCTCGGGGTCCCAAAGGTTAATGGCACACACAACCATGGTTTCATCATCCATCATCAGAGTCGTAGCAATGTGACAACCACCGTCGTGGTGTGGTGTAACCGCTTACCAGGTAGGACGGTGGGCAGCAGCAGCTGTACATATGTACGTACATACTGCTGCTGAAATTACGTTATCACAGCAGTGGTGCTGAGAGTAGGTGAAACTGCGGATTGCGGAGCGGCTGACATAGCGTGCCGTGTGTGGAGTTGTGAGTGAGTGCGTCCTCATCCTCACTCTCGTATATATATATATGTACAGCAGCAGCGTAGTATTCACGCTCGGTCATTTTATTATTAATAGGTACTGCTGTGTGCTTTTACGGGGGACCATAGTAAACAGTAAATAGGACCCACGGTACACACAAAAAACTGTATATACGAATACTCCACAATTTTTACGACGTAACAATATATGGTTCTATTTCACTATGGTTCCCCGTAATACGAGATGACGGTTCGAACTTAGTTATGCCAAGTACGTATTAATAGCAACATACCAGATACCTCGTACCAGCAGGTAATCCGTGGCACTCTACAGATTTCTCCGACGTGTGATATTTTGAAAAGAAGCAGAAGTAACGACAGGGTGGTTGGTACAACGTACGTGGTCGTCGACGAGAAAACCTCCCCCTATACGTATGTTGTGTTCAGTTCATTCAGTACCTGTACTGGTGTACCTGCTACAGACTGGCTTGACTACTGCTTGCTGCTGGGTGCTGGAGGTGGATGTGGAAGTGGGCTGTATACTATATACCCGTCGTGCCAACCAACGTACATTAGGCATATCCACTGCTTGCCGCTGCTGTTGTTGCTTCTGCTGACAAACGAAGAACGATGAAATCTACTGCTGCTGCTGGCTGTGTGAGCATTGTATTAATAGTACGAAAAAATTGCACGAAATTCATGTTAATTTTAGACTACACGGACTACATGCCATACACACAATTAGGGCATCGACGGACCAGGCGACGAGAAAGAGAGAGAGGCGGAAATACCGGTCTCGCGAGGCGCCGCCCACGGGCCGAACTTTTAGTGGATCCAGCCGCTTCTGGCCAGGGAGCCAACTCTATACGGGCCGCTGAGCACGGTACCACGAAGCAAGTAGCAAGGGCTGCATGGCTTCTATGTATATCGTATGGCGCACAAGCAGAGCCAGCGCCAGGCGCACAAGTTGTTCTCAGATATCACATGATAAAAGGTATGATATGAGATCATGTGAGTTGAACCACACCAGACAACTTTCGTCGTCGTCGTCGTCGTCGTCGTTTTTCTTTGGTTTTTATCCGCACCGTGCTCCGCGACTCGCTCGCCACTCCTGGCCTGTCCAAGAGCTTCCACGAGGGGTATACGAGTGTCAGAAAATGCTCGTTGGGTGCACTACTTTCTATCGTCCTCGTGCACACTCGACGTATAATTTGTAGGTGTGGTGTATGCGACGTCGCTCGGTTCTGTGTTCTTATACGTGAGACATCTGAGACACGTACCGCATCCGCAGCCAGCATGTCGACGCCGCACTCGATACCCTCTCCGAGCAGCATCGCCACCAAAGGAAGGTCTCCGCTGACACAGGCGGTCAGCAAGTCCACGCCTCTGTAGGTGAAGTCTTCAGGGCGGCCGCCCCCATTCACGGTCAAGACTGCCGCATCTGGTGATTTCCTGTCACCAATTTTCGTCGTGGTGGTGATACAGGTGTCGCTGCTGCTGTACTCGGAAGGGATGTGCTTCCGCATCTGTCCTACAGGAGAGAACACGGTTTCATGGGACCTTGCAGCATCGTCCGAGATGTTCGGGTCGCTGCCGGTCCTGATGCTCTCCGCTTCTTCCGTACCAGTAGACATGCACGGCCGTGCTTGGGATGGATCTATGCCCTGTGGGTGCTCAGCAAGGTGCCCGCCCCCTACTGCGCCCTATGGAGTGCCTCTTTGCCTCTGCTGTTCTACAAGGCGAGAGGCCACAGAGCAGAGAGAACAAATTTGGAAATGGAAAAAAGAAAGCCGAAAGCGATGGCCAATCAAATAGCCCTAACAATATACAACGCGAAACGGAAACGGCAGTTTATTTTGATTGGCCAAATGTGACCGAAATCGGAACGATTCCGGGTAATTATGTAGTTACACCGCGCCAGTTGAGGCACCTCCTGGACTCCTGGAACACGGCAACATTCCTCCAACTGCACACAGAGTGATGGCTCCCACCAAGGAGGTCGACGCTGTCCCGGCTAAGCCCCTCACCAGGCACGAGCGGCGTCATGGAACCAAAGCACGTGTGGCCGCAGAGCCCGCGATCCAGATCCCTAAGGTAGGTCTCGTGGGTGACTTTTTGCTGGAGGACAAAAAGCCAAAAACCAAAAGCGAAGAACATTGCACACTGGGATGAAATGAGATGATCCGTGGCTTCGATGTCTCGTGTGTAGTTCGGACGCCGTTGATGGGGCAAGGTTGTGCTGCGATCGGACGAGAAGCACCGGCAGCTGTCGGGTGTGCTTGAGACTGACGACCGGGAGAAAATATCCACGCGCAAAATGCTAGGCCCGATGGCCGGAGTGCCAATAACGCAGAGACATGGAGTGCGCTGCGCAGTAATTGCGGAAGGATGTTATTAATAGCGAGCTGAGCGTCGCTCGCCGTGCCTGCGTTCACCTCTACAACCCGACCCGGCACGCAATCCCCGCTGGCGGCAGAGCAGCGAATGCGTGCGCTCCCACCACGAAGAATCCAGTGAGAACCCAGCAAGAACCTGTGTCTGTGCGGCTGTGTCTGTGAATGTAAACGCCCAGGACCATCGTTCGTGTGTGAACTTATCAACAAAGTAGCAGCAGTAGCATATCGGTACAGCTACAGCAGAGTATCGTAGACAATCGGTGTACTCGCACGTAGGCAACGTAACCTTTGTCCGTAAATGTAAGGACCACTTCGATATTAATGTTGAAATGTAAATGGTTCTTACATATCCGTACATAGTGGCACTACTTGGAAGGTTGTGCACATGTGTTTGTGTGCACTTTACACAGGCAGCAGTAGGTCCAGACTCTGATCGGCCCCTCTCCCCAAACATGCGCAGCAGCTGCTGTTTGTGGGCAGGGGACGAAGGTACTCCTCGTGTTCGCCCGCGGGTTTTCGCCTGCTATTAACGGCTACCAATTAATATACATTACGTACTGATACGTACGTAGCACTCTCAACTCCAACGTCACCAGACGGAGAGCCATTCATGCATATATGTTTACCGACAGCAAATAGCGTTGATACTACTGCTGTATAACATCTAACTGACTGTTCCATACTCAAATCACGCCATACACGTTATGTATACCATCACACTATCACGGAATCATTGGTGTTGAGCAAATTCTTAATACGGGGCAGCCAGCAGCCCTCTGCCACATTGACTTATATCATATCTGATATGAGTATGTACAGGCTACAGGACCTCGCGAGTGTACGTACAGCAGTAGTAGTACGTAGTCGAGAGAGATACTGATAGTCATGTGAGACATCCACCCAAAACCTACCCAAGTGCATCATACGTATACTTTGATGCTTGACTAGGGCTGGGCACTGGCTCCATCAATCAGTACTATTCTACTGACTCCGTCAGCAATCAGTACACCGGAATACAACCAATATACTGGTCGTCACGGGGCGCATCACAAACACGCTGATGTTTAGTGTAACTCCGCCGCTCCTATCCTTGGGATACAGGGTAGACTATCAGCAAACAAACACAAAAAAAAGCCCCAAGACTCAAGACTCCCCTCCTCTCTCTCCTCTCTTCCGAAACGCAGTTTAGGTTCATTCTTATCGGAGAGCTTTTTTTCCAGAATTTCCAAAGTTTGGAAATAGTTGGAGATATGTATCAATATACGGAGGCGTTCTGTCACTATTCGTGAAATTCTCCAGAAGCAAAAAATACTGTTTGCTAAATTTCACATATTTGGAAAAAAAAAAATCAGGAAAATCTGGAAGATAAAAAAATTGCGCAAAAAAAAACATGGAAATTAATGAAAAAAAGCTCTCCAGAATGACCCTTAGAGGGTTTCCGTAGTATAATATGGCGTGTTTCTTAAATGGGCATGATGCCAATGCACTGGTAGCATCTACTGGCGCCATCAGGTGCTGGCAGTAGATACCTGGCAGTAGAGTCCAGGTACATACAGTGCCAGTGCCCAGCCTACAAGTGACTTTCATACAATTCTCCATCAAAGGTGTGGTTCCAACCTTCGTTCCAAAGTCTGGAACCGTCCTCTTGGATGTGGATCGTTGCGGTATCACTCTGTTGCCCACGTATCACTTAAATGTGAGTGTTGGATTAGATAAGGCCTCCTGCACCGGCCGGTGGTTCCACCCAAATTCTTACTCCCCTACTGACCATTGGCCTGGAGTCGAGTTAGCTCCCCTCACCCAAACTCGGGTTACTTGTGATATGTACGCACCCCCGCGCCCTTTGATGCCCTGAACTATCTCCCCGGCTTCAATCCGTCCGTCTCGAGTCCCAAGTCCTGAGTCCCAAGTCCTGAACTATTTCGTGTAACCAAAAATACAACGTTGAAAAATAGGACAGTATGTTCGTTTTGTTGTTTCCTCTGTTTAATTTTATCCCTTTTCGCATCTCGTAGCGTACTGCTATACTCTCTATACTGCTGGGTATACACAGGAGTACTGTTTTGTGCCTGGTATACGAACGATACCGGTATAACTGCTTTTGTATGACATGGTACCAGTCTGATCGGAAATATAAGGTACTTTTGTACCTATCTTACCATCGAAATTTTGCGATGTATGTTCGACTACAGTAGACTGGCACGTGATACCTGGTACGTATACCGTATCACACTACGATTATCACACGGGTGGTGGATGGCACACCCCCTACAGCAGTAGGACGAATTACCACGCTGCTTTGTTCGACAACGAGCAGGCTGCAAACGCGGGGAGATGTGTCTTTGGAAAGATCTCGACGACACCTTCCCAACGCCGCCGTTTTCGTTGTGTATGCCCCGCTAGTTTCGGAGAAAATGGTCTCGAAAATTCGTCCCAGGGGGATCAGGTTGTCATGTTGCGTCTTATTATTTGGTACCAGGTACCAAGTATACAATCAATTATTTTCATCATACCATAGAAAATACTTTTTTTTTGTGAGTTGGCCCTTGCCGCACTCTGCGAAAATCGTATCTCAATCTGCTTCAAAGTGTTTTTTCCCTCCGAAACGTTGGTGCAGCTGTACAAGGTTGAGGTCCTGACACGCCGGACAGACCCGATCTACAGCAGCGGCAGTAGACCTATATATAGTGCTGTAGATCCTGCAGCTGCCGCTGTGAAATAACTGGTACCTGGTACGGTGGTGCAAGATCCGTGTCCCAAAAATTGATCGCACTCGGCAAACACGAGGTCGTCAGAACCCCAGTCCCCTCACCTCAGCTCTTACCCCTCTGGCATGCGAGGACTCTATACCTGGTACAACCTTCGTACCATGCCCTTGGGACAAGCGAGGACCTATGATGCGCAGTGTGCGGGCCGGTAGTCATGTGTCAGCTCCTTTGGGCCCTGGGCTTGGGTCCTCCGAAATCACTCGGAATCTGTAGTTGAAGTGGGGACTGGTGCTCTGACGACCTTGCTCGATTCGTTTTTTCGGCGGGGAGGGATTGGAATAGGGCATGGCATGAACAACAAGACAACATAAAAAGTTTCCTGTTGAGTGTTGACGGTTGACCCTTTCGCCCGATACTTGCGAATACCCAATCAGCTCGGCTCCTCGTACCCTTGGGACCTTGGGACAAGCGACGACTTCTTTACTATTTTAATATTGTTAATAGCTACGTGGTCATTTCGGCTCCTCGCACGCTTGGGACTTGGGAATGGGTCCTCTAAAATGATTGAGACGAGAGTGGGTCCCAAGGACTTGGACTGGGATTGGTACTCTGCCGACCCTTGAATTATCAGGTGTACAAGAGCCGTGTCGTACAGACCCCACCCCGCCAACAGGTCATATGCAACCAGGGGAAAATCTGCCCTGGAAGATCTAGGTCTAGAAATCATAACCTGAGCTGCCCGTTGTATGAAAGGTTTGGAGCCCAGGTACAGCGATTGAAAGTACAGCAGTACTCGTAGAGGAGGAAAGCGGTCTCACTCATACAGTACATACAAGTACAGACCTGGCCTGCGTTTCGCACCTGTGAAATACTCGTATTACGGGGGTCCATAGTTAACGGGACCAAATTTTGTTAGTAAACATTGGCAAATATATAGGTTTTTATGTACATCATAGGTCCTGTTAACTATGGACCCCCGTAATAGTGCCTTCCACAATAAATTTCAGTCTATTACGGGGGACCATAGTAAATAGGATCTAACATTGTTATTACGAGGGTCCATAGTTAACGGGACCAAATTTGTTTGTAAAAATAGGTAAATATATAGGCTTTTATGTATATACCACAGGTCCTATTAACTATGACCCCCGTAATAGTAAAAATAGTGAAATATATAGTTTTTTATGTGTACCATAGGTCCTATTAGCTGTGACCCCCCGTGTGGCTTCCGATTTTATTGTTTCCCTGCGAATCTCAGGGTGTCTTTCTTAATACCCGTTTACTTAGTATTGTAGTTACTGCAGTATGTGTCCTGTACTACCTGGAATATTTAACGACTGTTCTGTCTTACATGTTTACGTCTTAGCGTACCAACCGTCGTATCATAGTTTTAAGGAGGCGTGCCAGGGTAGGGGTGTAGGGGTAGCTCCTCATATTTCTGAAGCTCCCCACGCTGCGAGAGTTTACCCCAGAACGCAACAACTGACTTATGTAGGGAACACTTGTAATCTAGCTTTTGTAAGTCCGATAAACAATTCCATAGGCAATCGAATGATACGTATAGCTGGGCACTGGAACAGTATGCACAGACGATAGTAATCTACTGATTGACCTGGCCAGTATATTCGCCAGCAGTTTTTATCTTACCCACGCCCAAGAAACACGCCATATTATTGTACGGAACAGCACGAAATGCGTTTCGGGGGGAGAGAGAGAGAGAGAAGACAGTATACTGCTGCAATCCATTATACTGGTCGATTTTAACGACAGCACAATCGCTGCTGACTTGAGTCAGCCAGTGCCCAGCCCTAACAATGCAGCAAAATGTGCATCGCATCCAACTATTTTTGGTTCGGTTATCCTCAGTAAAAGAAAGAGCCCCACGTCACTGGGGAATGTTTGGGCTCAAGGGGCAAACCCTCTTTTAAAACGGTAGCACTGCTCTTGAGCTCGTAGCAGGACGAGAATCCATCATGCTGAGAGGAGGCGTGTTGTACAACTCTGTTAATAAGTGTACCTCGCAGCATGGCTCCGGTGTTCAAAGTATCGATCACCCCCCCCCCCCTGGTTTTTAGAAGCGTCGTTAGGAACATCGAGAGCCCCCCTACTAGTGGAGTCGATAAGCACCACGCCGCAATAAAACTCGTGCGGCATATTTGTCTGATTGCTGATTTGCAGAACCTTGGCCTTACCAGCTTTTCGGCCGACCAAGATTTTCAGTGAAAACGCCACCGAAACTCGAGGCAGAGCCGCGCCAACGCTCCTGCCGACCTGGAGCCCCCCAAAAGTTGGAGTTAGGGTGAATTAAGACCCTTGCACTGCAGAGGTTTTTTTCTTGGCAAATTTCACAGTTTCCAAATTTCCCAAATTACGAACTTACCGCCAAGGGCTCCCGGTGAAAATAATGGCGTGAATTTGGAAATTTGGAAATTTGGAAATTCGGAAGAAAACACACACAACATAGTTGTGTACCCATTCCTTTGCGATTTTTTTTTTTTTTCTCTCACAACAGTCTTGTGACAACAGAATTAGTATCTCTATAATAGTAATGGGATAAGGAATCAGGACGGACACTGGGTATACTGCTGTGGTTGGGTACAAATAACGGTTTAATGTCAAGACAATACACGCTGTTTTGTGAAGACGGCTTTAAGGGCGGGTTGGGTACGGACCGACGTACAAAATAGAGATTGACCACAAACGGTGGTCCTACACGAGTTTTATTGCAGGACGGACTGCCATGAGGTTCATCCCTTTTTCGCCTGTGGTGAGGTACGTCTCAACAGGGTTGATATGTTTGTTGGATGTAGTGTTGAAAGTTTCGATAAATAAAAATATCGAACTTTCGGTATGTCGTATCGGACGTGTTTTGCCCGCCATGGCATCCCCCTGTTTTTTTTTTTTTTAATGTTTTGACCGATTTTTTTCCAAATTGCCTTTCATTACCTTCGCTCTTTTTTTCTCTCCTTCCTACTGCGTTGTAGTCGTAACTCAGATCCGGGGTCGCAAAGCAGGCTCTCCCCCCCCCCCCCTTCCCACTACGGTTCTTGCCTTGCATTTTTTTATCGCGAGTAAGACTCCGGCCCTTTCTTCTTTTAGTACTGCAGTCCCGTTTCGGGGGCAAAGCACTTAGAATTAGAGTGGTTTGTCCCCAAATCGGGACTGCAGTACTAAAAGGGCTAACGAATCGCGCCTACCCACGCTACTGTTAATAGGCGCTCTCTGTAGTTGATTCCGTTTTTTTTTTTAAATTTTCGCAAATGATACAGGGGCGTCCGTGGAAAAGAGAATACGACACACCACACCCCCAGAGGTCGGAATGGAAAACCCTTGCAACGGGTGTGTGATCACAGGATCATTCTTTTTGTGTATTTTTCATTTTTTTCACTTGGTTCCAGAACCCCCCCCCTGCCTAGCGAAAACAAAACCTGTGACTGCTCACATTTTTTTTTTTTGGGCGCCCTTGAATGATATCAGAAGTTCGACCCACGTGGGGTTCGAACTCCAGCACCAACTCTTATTAATATTACGGGGGGCCGTAGTTAATAGGACCTATGGTATACATAAACACCTATATATTTAACTGATTTTATTAACAATATTTGGTCCTATTTGCTACGGTCCCCCGTAATAGCAGCATTGGAGGGTACATCACTAGGCCACCGATTGTACCAGGTATCAGGTACCAAAATCGTACTGCTATCGATTATTATTAATACTAAGTAATAGTTTTTTTTTGATTGTCGGTATTGCATCGAACATTTCCACACTCAGTCGTTGATATATATATATACAATATTGCCGTTTTAGCACTGCACTAAATTTTACCGTTTCGGGGGAAAAGTAGTTGGAAATTAGACTGCAGTAGTCAAACGGTTATTAATGATGGACTATGACCAAAAGGCATAGGAAACGAACGGACGATGGACTGCTGTGATGGGATATACTGGTATATATTATAATGATGTGGTGTAATTCTCTCATAATACACCGCTGAATTTTCATAATTTTGTCTATTTTAATCGGTATGAATCGTTTGCAACATGACGAACTGAGGATGGACTGCTGTGTGTGGTGTGATTGATATGTATGATGTCGATGTGGTTCATTTCTCTTGTTGCTATATATTACACACTTGCTGTTGAAGTTTCATAATTTTGGTAAGAATCGTTTGCACATGTCGTGGGCAGGACGTTCATGTTGTTGTTGCTGGCGATGGTCAGGCTTACCCTTGAGGCGTGCGGCGGTGCGCTGGCGCCCCTTTTTGGCGAGAATTCCGCTAGCGCACCATATGCTGGGGTCAATGTGCAGCATGCCGCACGCACTTCCGTTCTTTGAAGGCGGGAAAAAATGTGCTGCCCCCCCTTTTCGCCGCCGCAGGCGATTTTTTTGGGGGGGGTCCGCTTCGTCGTACGCGATTTTTTTTTCTTGGGGTCCGTTTCGCCGTACGAAGGTCATTCTTGTTTTGGCAAGTTCGTCCAGTGTATTATAGTGTTTCTGTACGCTGAGAATGAGCCAGATGCCGGCCTACGCACTACAAGAGGATAAAAAGAGCGTGCAAGACCCACATTCTCAGTGTATTTGCGCATAAGCCACGCACATGGAGTCAGTTTTTTTGTTTCTTGGGGTTCCGTTTCGCCGTGTGAAGCCTAATTTATTTTTTTGGCAAGTTTGTCGTACCAGTGTACTCAAGTTTCTCTGTAGGCTGCAAAGGAGCCTGATGCCGACCTACTGTATTATACGAGAGGGTAAAAGGAGCGTGCGAGTCGCATTCTGAGTATGTTTTCGCACAAGTTCCGCGTGTAGTGTCCAAAAATTTGGCTTCCGACGGCCCTCCGGAGGAAGGCTCGGCGGTGCCGGCCGCACCACGTGCCGGAAGCCTAAGCTCAGTTAACCCTGGTGGTGTTCGCCATAATCTAGACCGTCGTGTCACAAGATAGACAGACCCCAATAATCACGTGGCACTTCGGAGCTACAATCGAGTACTGGTCACTGGTATCCATGTAGTGTTACCAGTATATGTAGCGTTTTGATACAGCCTGAGTTGTGACCACAGGCAGAATTTCAGGGAGGCGAGCTAATGTGAGAACATCATCATCGTGTGATACGTTGGATGTGGTCGATTACCGGTAATACGGGGGACCATAGTAAATGGGACCAAATATTGTTAGTAAAAATAGGTAAATATATAGGTTTTTATGTGTACCATAGGTCCTATTAACTATGGACCCCCGTAATAGTATGCTGCTGGTAGTATCGGGTAACTTGAAATCGCGTGTTGGCGAATACGCTGGATAGCAGTTACGATTATACGTTCAACAACAACACGCAGCAGTTGCAAATTACCAAAATACCACAAAGGCTTATGGTTCAGCTGTGCTATTGATCTGTGATGGGTTATTACGAGCAGTAGAGTTCTCCATGTTGTAGACACGTAAGTTTCTTGGGAATATTCTCCATAAGAAGCGGGAAAACAAAACGGGCCCTTGCTTGGCTCTCCTGTGATCACAAGCAGCAAGTAGTGGATGCTCCCAGATAGTGGATCTTCCCAAGGTAGGCTATTTACGCGCTCTGATTGGCTAAGGGGTGTTTTATAAGCGGCCCAACCAAACCTAGAGTTTTCCAAGCCACAGCATCCCGAGATCCCGAGCCGGCCAAATCAGCCTAGAGCCTTTCCAAGCACAGCATCCAAGCCGGCCGAATCAACCTATTTCGGGGGTCCATAGTTAATAGGACCTATGGTACACATAAAAACCTATATAATCACCTATTTTTTCTGACAATATTTGGTCCTGTTTACTACGGGCCCCCGTAATAGAGATTTCACAAGCCACAGCATCCAAGCAGTGGTCACCCCATACGTAGCGTTCGGGTTCGGGTTAGGGTTCGGGTCGGGTGGGCGAGTGTAGGCACCACGGCCGAAAACCCCGGAAACGTTCACTGTCATGGTGCAACCACGGCTTCCTGATCAGGTCCCACCCGGATGCGATCCCATTTGGCAGGCACCCTGCTCCCACCCACAAGGTGCTGAAATATAATTGGCTCTCCGCAGGAGCCGCCGGAGGCCATGAGCGCGGAGCGCGAACCGTAAACGGTCAAAAATCGTCGGATGCAAAGAAGAATAAACCGTCGCAACCCCGGAATTGAACCCAGCATCAAAATCATGGTGCTGGGGCACCATAGACCGCCGATCACCCTCCACCCCCCCCCCGACCACCTCCACTTTATTTTTGGGCTATTTATAGTCGCAGTACGTGTGTACGTACAAGCATGTACAGAGCGAAGGAATACTTCTGGGGAAAAAATATCGTTCTACTTGTACACAGTTTTGGAATGGGGTGATTATGGGTTGCTCACACCTTAGGAGCGGTGATCTACCAAACGGCGTGAACGTAGCTACGCGTGACTAATATGGGGTCACCGTAACTATTTTTGTGACCGTAATTACGTTTACCCCCGTGCCCTTTGTATAGAAACGCCTATTTTTCGTAGGCAGTGATGTACCAAACGGCGTTTATTTCACCTTTCCCCCCCCCCCCCCCTTTTTCTTTCCGGGGACTTATCATGTGCCAGGTATTCTGTGACAACACACATGAGCCGCAACGTACAGCTAGCTGTGTGCGCCGATACAGCTGTGCAGCGCACGAGCTACATTTATAAGCAGGGCGCGATGTGCAACACTCATTCAATGACGGCATGCCGCACTAATGCTTCTGTGCACCGCCCTACACGTCGTGGACTGCTGGGTGCTTGGAACATCAGTACCGCATGAGCGTATAGGACATACAATGTCTTGCAAAAAAATACTGTTTTACACCCGCCGGGTAGTGTTCAACCCAAATGGAGTTCCATCGAAAACAAAAAAATGCATACGTACCAGGGTACGTGCGTCGTATTCCTGGCACCTAGTATATAATACCAGGGTATACACCGGAGATACGCCTCTTCCATCCCCGGGGGGATGGATGCTTTCGAAAACCCTCTGATCGTTGACGTAGTTACGCTCAAGTTTTTTTCACAACGCCGTTCTCCCGCAATTACGTCTACTTTTTTTTTCGGGTTCGCCGTTTTGTACCAACATCAATGGAGTGTGAGTGACACGTGACAAGCGCAGTAGTATGTACCTGTGGTATAATCAACAGATACCTGGTATATGCTGTATTTACCCTGGTATTATATAGTATATATAGTATTGCGGGGGGGGGGGGCGTATTATACTATTACGGGGGACCATAGTAAATAGGACCTACGATATTTCCCTTTCTTCACTACCGTGACAATATTTGGTCCTATTTGCTATGGTCCCCCGTAATAATCAGCACCTACGATAGGCCCCCGAAACCCTTTTTCCCCATATATTTATTCACCGTTTTGGTTCTGATTACTCCGGTAGTTACTGCGGGGGACCATAGTTAACAGGACCTACGGTACACACAAAAGCCTATATATTTACCTATTTTTACGAACAATATTTGGTCCTGTTCACTATGGACCCCCGTAATAGTGTATTCCCGAGCAATATTTACTGCTGCTGTGTCATTGCCTCATCACTGCACCTACTCCACACTCCACAACCTTAATATTGTTGAGAAGTGGTCGTTCGATTCGCGAAGACAAACCCACGGACACGTGCGGGCGCGAGTCTGATTATAGTGCTACTTGTGGGGGTGGGAGTAGAGGGGTGCTGCCGCTGTGGTACGAGCCAGACTACCATATACTGTATTCATACCTGTATATACCTCTATATACCTGTATATATATATATATATATATATATATATATATTTATTTTTTTTTTCTCGACGGCAACGGTCCTGGGGCACCAAGGGTTGCATATGTTTGCCTTCAGATTACGATCAGAGGGTGGACAATGAACAAACTATGAATACTGCTGCACTATGAATATTTGCCTCTGTTCGTACTTGGAAGTCTAGTTTTGCGCGGGGCCGGCGCCTTTCTCGTGCAGGTACTGCTGTACATTTAGTTGTGAGATGCTGATGTACGGCAAATTTTGCAAGAATAATGGAGAAGATTATTAGGGATCGGGAATATGAGAATAATGTGCAGTTTGTTGTGGTAGAGAGAAGTCGGCGTTACGGTTCATAATTGGTGGACTGAGTACGTACGTAGTGCGTAGCTTGCTTTGTCTTGACAGCAGCAGCAACTGGCATTGCTTGGTTGATCGCGCTTGCGGGAATATCAAGTGGATGCCGCACGGAACGGTCCTGGCAGACTGGTAGAACACGCGAACAGACAGGGCTGTTGCTTGCAGCTGGACAGCGGTCGCTCGCTGGACCAGATATTTCGTGATCTCTCGTAAATTGAAACCGGTCTGTATACGCGTATGATATGCTGATGTTATCGTATAGTTTTTGAAAAATTGGCGCTGACAAACCTATAGGAAAATAAGAAATTAAACTCCGACGCGTCTTGAATCTTGAAAACCCTCAATTTTGTTGCGTCGCTGTTTCGGTAAATGTCCTATCAGGGGGCCGTGGCTGTTTCCATCGCAGTACTCGTGCTTGGGGTGTTCCTGGGGATCAAGACGAGCCTCCAGGCTGCTAGCAGCAGCAAGCCCTTCACCATGGAGGGTTTCGAGAAGAAGGGGAAGGCGGGGGCGAACGGGGGTGGAGATGGAACTCCCATGGAGGCGCACCCGCGGGACACGTTGGAGGAGGACGCGCCGAACGGTGACTGGCTGACGGACCCCATGTGCGTGCCCCTCGTTCACCCCCCCTCCCCCCCGTGCACACATCCTTACTTGTGTACAACCCCCGCAAGATGCTCAAGTACGACTAGTAATACAGTATTAAGAGCAGAACTGGGAATGCGCCCACTCAAGACAAATAGAGACATGAGAAAGTTGAACTGGCAATATAAAGTAAGGAACATGCCAAAAAAGAGGTTGCCGGCCATAGTTGATAGAGCTGTATGGGAGAAAGTAACAAAAGGGCGAGCTGGAATAAGGTGGGATGGCGTAGTTGAGAAAGTATGGAAGGATGTAGAGGGAAACCAAGTAGAGATGATGTCCGCCGGGAAGTTTGGGAGGTACAAGGCAGAAGTAGAAGAAAGGATAGAAATAAGGGAAAGGCTAGCGCTAAGAAACAAGGTGGAATCGGAAAAACACTTATTAATAGAGATATACGGGGGATTGAGGGAAGGAATAGGAATGAAAACGTGTTTGCATGGCCCAATGGACTTCGCGAAAACGCTGAAACTGCGCTTTCGTGTAGGGGACCTGGACCTGCCAGAAAGAAGAAAGAGGTACACCAGTAGCCGGGAAGAGGAGGAAGTAGACGCACAGATGTGCCCGTGTGGCAAAGCAATAGAGAGTAGAACTCACATAGTAGGAGAATGTGAAATATACAAGGAGGAACGGGATGTGTTAGAAGAGGAGATGAGGAAAATAGACGAATGTGACATGGAGGAGTTTGATACAAGGAATAGCAGCGAGAAAACGATCGCTATCCTAGGAGATAGATGGTGGCCACAGGAGGCCAAACAGGAAGGGGATAAGATTAGCAAAAAGTTTCTATGTAATTTATGGAAACAACGTAATGAGCGCCCAATTGTTGGAGGTGTCTCTATTAGGAGTAGGAACGGTGCTCCGTCTCGAAAGGGATGCGTGGTCAAATGACTAAGGCAAGCAACAAATGAGTACGCCCCCCCCCCTCAATTGTAGAGATGCGAGGGTCTTTGGTCATATGTCTACGGCCATCTAATTGGAAAATTGTGTACACCCCCCCTCCCCCCCCAACACCTCACGGCGATTCGCGTTGGTGCAAGCAATGTCTTGTCTGGTGGGTTGAAAAAAAACACGACGTGTTTCATTCCTGCATTGTAGGGGTGCGAGGGTCTTTTGGTTGTACGACTACGGCCATGCATGACAATGAGTACCCCCCCCCCCCCCCCCTTTCCCTCCCTCCCTCCCCCCCTCCCAATCTTCCTTCCCGCCTTCATTCAGCATGGCGAAATCCATGGCCATCGAAAGGTGTGACCTTGAAAGGGTGCATTACCTGAACATGACCACGAAGCGTTTCCACAGAGACTACGAGGGGATCAAGCCGGTGGTTATCGAGGGTTTCATCGACGAAAAATGGCCGGCTAGGAGGGGGGGCGGTGGTCGCGCCCCAGCTTGATATCGGCGTTTTCGAGCGCCGCAGTGCACGTGAGGTTTCTGGAGGAGGGTGTTTATAGTGGGGGTTGGGGGGGGGTGGGGAGGGGGGGTGTACTCGATAGGAGAGATGTACTCGATCTCATGCATGGCCGTAGTCGTATGACCATAGACCCTCGCATTCCTACAATGCCGGGACGGAGCATGTCGGGTTTTCACCGACCAGGCAGACATTGCTTGCACCAAGCGCGAAGCGCCGTGAGGTGTCCGGCGAGTCGCATGAAGGGTGAGCTGCATCCCACTAAGAACCGCTTGTGAGGCGGACTTGCATATGGATGACAGCTTCAATGAGTTAGTTTAATTTCCGGTGTGGCCACTTCCAGAGACAGCAATGGGAGTACTATGTAACTGCCTCTTGGGTGCCGTACCTTGAACACTACGTGCTACGATCAATTCCCTTGTGCAGAGTAAAGGTTCTTTACTTCGCACAAATGATCTCACTCGACAACCAGCTGTGGGTGACCGCAAAAAAAAAAAAAAAAAAAAAAAAAAAAAAAAAAAAAACGGTACCCTGGATGTCTAGCTCACGTAGTGAGCGGCATGTTTTACAGTGTCGTTGCCAACCGACGCCAACCCAACCCATATATAGTATAGGGGGGGGGGGGGGGGGGGGGAGTACGCAAAAATGGTTCATGCTTTTTTGTAGTGGCGGTCATAGTGGTAATAGTCATGATGGTAGTTCTAGTCGTAGTATGGCAGGGGTATACTATTACGGGGGGCCAAAGTAAGCAGGACCAAATATGGTTAGTAAAAATATGGAAATATATGGGTGTTTGTGTGTACCGTAGGTCCTATTAACTGTGGTCCCCCGCGATTGTAGTGTTGGTAGTTGTAGCAGTGGTAGTAACTGTTGATGGTAGTAGTAGTAGTAGCAGTAGTAGTCGTGACAGTAGTAGTAGTAGTAGTAGTAGTAGTAGTAGTAGTAGTAGTACTAGTACTAGTACTAGTAGTACTAGTAGTAATAGTAGTAGTACTAGTAGTAGCAGCAGCAGTAGTTGTAGTAGTAATTGTGTAAGTATAATTGACATTAATAGCAGTAGTAGTATTGCCCAAAACCTGAGGTATAATTGATATTAATAGCGGTAGTAGTATTGCCCAAGGCCTGAATCTATGTCCCCTGCGTTCAGAGTACGGAGGCAGACAGCAAGCGTTTCCCATGCCGTAAAGCTCTTCTTACCTCTCCGTTCAATCAATGCGCTTATCACCATCATCACGTTCCTTTCCTTCTGTCCCTATCACTCTCCGCTACGATCGTTCTCCAGGTGTCATCGGGAGCCGGCATCGTCCACTCGGGAGGCGAAAGCCTCCGCACGGTGACCCTTCCAGAGTTCCTTGACGGCCTCAGGGAGAACGACGGGGCGGGGGAGTCGGCAACATCCTTCACATTCGACCTCGAGTTCGTCGAGAGAAATGCCGGTAAGTATTATATATATACATGGAAGAGCTACAGCAAGCCGGTTTTCCTGGTAATTTGACGGGCGTTTTTTTTTTTTTTTTTTTGGTTTTTCTTCGGTTTGCAAGAGCGCGTTAAACCAGCAATTGTCGGCATGATGAACCCGCTCTCAGCTCTCTCCTTCATTTTCCCTCCCTCCCTCCCTCCCACCCCCCCCCCCCCCCCCCCCTCTCCCTCCCTACAACTGCAGAACTAAAGCAGGATTTCAAGGTACCCACCATCTTCCGAACGTTCAACTCCCACGAGTCGATGAGGAGAGGGAGTAGCTGGAGCATGCTGTCGCTGGGCGCTTCGGGAGCGGGCCTCCCCTTCCACTCCCACGGAGAGACCTGGTTGGGGGTAGCCTACGGGGCGAAGCGATGGGCACTTTACCCGCCGTCCACGTGAGTGGATCTTTTACATTTTCGGTTGGATCTTTTGTTTTGGTTCGTTGCATCTTTTTGACATATCTTCCTGCTTTTTATTTTTCTTTTCGGGTGTTTTTTTTTTTTTTTTCGAGAAAAATCTTGTTTTTTTTTTTTTTCGAGTGTACGTTCTGAGTATATTGTTGTTTTGGGAGGGGAGGGGGAAGGGGGCGGGGGGGGGGGGGGGGGTCGCGTTTTTTTGTACCTTGGTATACTTTTGTACGGGGGTGAAACTTATTTTTTAGTTTTTTTCTTTTTGTAGGGTGTTTTTTTTTATTTTGTTTCACCGTTTTGTTTTTTGTTGTTTCAGGCTGTTTTACCGGAGTACGTTTTGTATTTCATCGTTTCGAGGAGCGTCTTTTGTTTCGGGGTATACGACTCTGGGAGGAAATTCTGAGGAAATTCTAAGGACCGTTTAAACATCAATATGGATACCAAGCGGTCGTTATATTTACGCCCAAGAGAGGTACCAGGGTATCTCTTTTTGGGTAATACGCACTTGCGTTGGGTGCGCGTGTTTTTTTTTTTTTGGCGGGGGGATCCTCGGGAGAATGCTAGTTTTTTTTTTTTTGGGGGGG